>CM050167.1:46668482-46715982 GCA_027410445.1 Discoglossus pictus | reverse complement strand
ACCTCACTCTTTATATGGCCCTGAGGAGATTCTAGGGGAGTGAGGGGAGCGAATAGATAATTACCAGCATGTGGAGGGAGACAGAAAGTGTGCAGGGGAGGCGTTGAAAACCTGACTACTTTACTTCATGAAGTTTTCAGTTCAAAGTAGCAATAAGTGAGGGAAAATAATTATCTGCCTGTCAGGGGAGTTTTTAAGAGAAGCTGTTTATTTTTGTTACAACAGAATGTGGCCTCTGGACTAGAAGGTTATTTGGCGTTTTCATCAGAAATGGAAAACAACCAGTTTTATTAAATGTTTTCATAGATTTTCGGTAGAGAGATATACTGCAAGTAAATAGGATCCAGTTAAATGTATCAGGAGAGCTTCATGGAAGTCTAATTTAAATTATGTTATTTGGAAGTTTATGTTGCATATTTTTCAAATGGGGTAAACAACAAGGATATGTGGGATTAAAAAAAGTAGAGTTAAATATCCTGTAGATTGCAAGTAGTGAGTTTCCAATCTTGTAGGGTGCTTTGGAAAAAAGCATCTTCTACAAAGATTTTAAGCTCAAAACAGGGCCTCCATTTTTTGCATTATTTTCCTTATTCTCTTCCCATGTATAGCACTACAGAATACGTTACAAATAAAAGATAATAATAATAAGTATCTAAATGCATGATGCTTTCTATGGTATATATGTAACAAATGCGGTTAGGGAGAACTGTCACATATTTGTGAAGTATGTAAGTCACTACCAACATTAGCAGATAATCCCAAATTTAGCTGAGCCGCTTGGACTGCTCGTCTTGAATTACAAGGTCTTGTATTGGACCTTGTGCATTCTTCCCCTCGTAACTGTTCTCTAGCTATATTTCTTTTTTGTGTTGTTCAGCCGTTTCTGACTCTCCATGACCACATAGACCGTAACACACCAAGCACGTCTTTATGTCCATGGCCATGCTGATCCACTTGGTTTTCATGGCAGAGATACTGGAGTGGGTTGCCAGTTGCTTCTCCAGTGGGCCACAGCATACAGCTCCTGGTATTCCTAGGTGGTCTCCCATCCAAATACTGACCAGGCTTTACATGACTTCAGGGTGGTGTGACCTTTTGGTTCCCTAACTGGAATCAAACCTAGGTTGCAGCAGTGAAAGCACCGAATCCTAATCACTGGACCACAAGGGAACCCTCTCTAGCTATTCCCTTTATCCATTTTACTTACTGTACCCTTGTAAACAGCTCTAATAAAAAATATTGGTGCTTATTAAATAAAGAGTAATATAGATACTTAACATAGTAATAATGAAGGCTGAAAAAAGTCTTTAGTCCATCAACCTGTTTAGATCTCCTCTGATCTGCAATATGCGGATTAGTTGTTAATATATACTTTTAAATCTTGTGTCGGTGCTTTGGAAACAAGCACTATGTACGTATGATATTAAGCTCAAAAACAGACCTCTCCATTACTTGCAATTTTTTTATTTTGTTTTTGCCTTGTACTTAACCCCTGTATAGCTCTAAGGCCTGTTACAAATAAAGGATAATAATAATAGTCTAGTAATCACATATATAGTTGTGAGAATGCGGGTTGTTGCTAACGCTGCGGGCTCGCGAAGCGAGGCCGCAGTTGCTGGCATGGAGCGCCAAAGGCGCTCCTTGCCACGAACTGCGGACCTCGCGACATTTACGAACTTACGACAAACAAATATGCGGGACCTTTAAAAAAATCCAACAACGAACTTGCAAACATACGACTTTAACGGCCAACCCGCGCGAACCTAAAAACATTAGAAACACAATAAATACACACACAAAAAAAACATAAAAAACATACCCACACCAAGGGGGAGGGGCACCCAGGAGCTCTGCAAGTGAAGTTACACCTCCATTTAAGTCCAAATTTAGAGACACGAAAATCCCCTAAGCAAGAGAAAAAATGGTCGCCAAAAAAACGAAAACGAGGCTACAGGACCCTAAACACGCAAACACCACCAAGCACAGACGCATTTTCACAAACCCCGTACGAGCTAGCAAGGACGCTACATCATACACAGCCGCGTACCACACACATTCGCCGCCATTTTATAACACTAACTCAATGCGGAAGTACACATCTAACCTGACGGCTTCCCCTCGCACATGCAGCCTATTTACACTACACACTTCACACATTCATTGCCATCATTTTTTGACGGGCAATATTCTAGTAAAACATTATAACATTCAAAACATGCATGATAGAAAAATGATCGTAACATCCTTTTAACATTTATCTTTTTGACTAATTTTCAACTGCTTTTATTGGGGCCAAAGGCTTTCGAACATAATTTATTTTTCTCTATAAAATAAATCTTGGGTGGGAATTAAAAACAATTTCCTTTGTTATCTTACAAATTATATGTCCCTGTTGGCCTTCTTGATAGATTCAGCATAGCAAAGAAAATATGGAAAGTTAGATGGAGTGTTGTAGTCAAGAAAGGTTATCAGTATTTAGTCTACAACTCCGGCCCCTCAACATGACTTATCCTCTACCACTTCCATTATTTTTCATTAGTGTTTTCCCAGCATGTTCCCATCTCTCTCCCCACTGGGTCACTGCTCTCCCACCACAGCGCCATATGTCTCCAAACTCCTTTTATCTACTTTAATCCAAACAGTTTTTTGGCTGGATCTTCCTGTAATTGCAACATCCAGTCCTCGAGGTCTCCAGACTCTCATGACATGGAATGTATTCACAGGACTGATTAACATCAGAAAGATCTTTTCCTCTCCATCCTGGCTATTAGGAGTAAGCATACACATATGGGTAGAGCTTTAAGTCTTTGGAGACCATAAACAGCTGATGACAAGAAGCAGAGGCTTGAAACACGAAACCAGAAGGGAGTTCAATCTCCTGGGACTTACAAACGTCAAACAGGGAAATACAAATAAAGCATTAGAGAGGCAGCCTCTTAAAGCAACAATTTAAGTTGTTTTAGTTGCATGCCTCCCAATGCTGCTCTCTAACCTACAGTTTGTTGCGCCACGAAAGGTCAAGCGCATCCCTAGGACTGTGATATTAATATGTATATGAAACGAGAGACATGAGGATATTTATTACAATTATTGAGATGTCTGGTATGAGCATCTCATATAAACAGTAACCAGAAATATGTTTATTTTTAATAGTTCCCTAGGATCACTTTAGATATGATTGCACCGAACTTCACCTTTTTAGTTTCATTCCCTTCAATCCTCATAGAGTTATCATCCAATAGACATATTGGCACAATACGGGGTTAACTCTCTGACGACGCATGTGGTTAGTTTCTACAGCTTACGGACTGGAGCAGACAGCAGATTTTAGTAGTCTTTCAAAAAAATCTGGGAGGGAATAATTCAACTCTACACCCAGGACAGGAAGCAGGGGCGGATTTACCGCCGGTGCAAACGATGCAATGCACTGGGGCCCTGCTCTGGTTCTCAATGCCCCTGCCCCCGATATAATACACCCGAAAAGTAATATTTATTTAAAACAAAATTGATGCCTCTGCTGGACCCTGGCGACATCCATGTCACATTGGTAGATGTTGTGTGCATGAGAGGGACGTTTACATTTCAGGATGGTTTACATTATGGTTGCAATTTCCTACTTCTCAGCTAGTGAATGGGAATGGGTGAGGTGGCAATTTCAATTTTATCCAGTTATCAAACAAAGGCATCGGACTTATGCCAGCCCCAAAAAAAGGAAATAAATTGTGTGTCTGTAAATGAATAAAGGAAAAGAGATGAGAATTCTGAATACCTGAAATAATTGATTTAAAACTTTCCTAAAAAAGACTGGCAAGTTTCTAAAAAGGTGGCAGAAACTCAATTAGAAGCTGAGAAGCAACAGGAACATCTTCTAAGGAGTAATTATCAAGATGAAACATAACAGATTGATAAGAGACACCTGATAGAAGGAACATGTGCACGTCTTAATGAGATCAATGGAAGTGACGCTTGCTGGAGCTGGGCCAGTGGAAGGAAGAATAAGAGATGCTGATTTTAAACTTGTAAAATAAAGATCTGGTGAATTTTGTAAGTTCATTTAAAAAGTAGATGTCTTATAAATGTTGAACAGGAGAATTTACTTTGATGAAGGTGTTATTACCATGAAAGCTTGTGATCCAATCCTATCCAGCCATTAAAAGGTCATTTCCACTAATAAAATATAAGCATTTTAGGTTAGGATACATATATTAACTGTGATATCGCAAAAGCGTACTGTTAGCAAGCGAACTAGTTTAAAGACAACACTAACACATGGGACCCCTTCTGGATCACTACCTTGTTGTGATGAAGGGGCTTGTGTACCTCAGTGAAGCGGTGAGCTATACCATGTAGGGTCACCCAAGATGGGCAGGTTATTGCAGAGAGGTCATACAAATCGTGGTCAACAGGAGAAGGAACTGGCTTTCCACTCCAGTATCTTTGCCCAAAAAAAACATATGGATAAGCACAACAACAACAAAAAACAAACACAGACAGATGTGCCTGATGAGCTGCTTCCATATGCCCACTGAGAGTCAGAAACGACTGAAGGACAAAACAACAAAAACAAATGTGAAGCTCCTATTGACATGAATGTAGGGTTCCTCGCTCATACCTTCCAGATCGGGGGCTCTCAGCCTTTTTGATCTAGGGACCAGCAGGTGATATTGCATCGCAATGGACAATACATTTTCATGTATGCACTGATTTGAAAATGTTATCAATAAACAACAATTAATGATAATTCTGTATTTAAAGTGTTAGGCTGTCCCTATTATTCTTTGATCCTAAGGACCAGCAGATATGGTATCAGGACCTACATTACAAGCTCTTCAGAGTAGCAAACTGTGGAATATTTATTTATTTTATCGTATTGGATCGCCTCATAATTTATTTTATTTTTGTCATTTGTGCTGTACTCTGGTAACTAGTGATACAGCAAATATTGGTGTTTTATAAGTAAAGAGAAATAATAATATCAGTGCTGCATTGTTCTTATTATCTATTATTTCTAAAGCACCAGCCTATACTATAGGTGTATAGACAATGAAAACTCTACTAAAGGGGGCATTTGGGGCTCTTTACCTGCTCGGTATTGCACTGAATTTGAGTAACTTAAAGAACTCTTGTAGTCCCATTGTTTTATCTATATGTTTTTTTAATAACAAAACTAAGGACAAAATAATTTAGCAAAATAAAAAAAACTGTAAAAACAGACTTTCAAATTTTAGCTTTCCTGTGCAATTTCTCTGTATGATGTAACTAGTCATTTACCTGTATTAAATGATGGTATAATATTACATGTATCTCTCCCCCCCTCCCTCTTCTTTGTCGCTTCACCCATCTCCCTCCCCTGTGTCTCTCCCTCCCCTGTGTCTCTTCCACCCCTTTCCTGTGTCTCTTCCCCTCTCCCTCCAGTGTCTTTCCCCCCCTGTCCCTCCCCTGTTTCTCTTCCCCCTGTCTCTTTCCCCCTTCCTTCCTCCCCTGTGTCTCTTTCCCCTTTCCCACCTCTGTCTCTTTCCCCTATCCCCTGTGTCTCTTCCACCTCCTCCATCCCCTGTGTCCCTTTCACCCTCTGCCTCTTTCCCCCTTTCCCTGTGTCTCTTTCCCCCTCCTCCCTCCCCTGTGTCTTTTTTCCCTTTGTCTCTTTCCCCTCCTGCCTCCCCTGTGTCTCTTTCCCCCTGTGTCTTCTTTTTTCCCTTTGTCTCTTTCCCCCCTCCCCCTCCTCCCTCCTCTGTGTCCATTTCCCCCTCTGTCTCTTTCCCCCACCCCTATGTCTCTTTTCTCCCTCTGTCCCTTTCCCCTTTCCCTTGTGTCTTATCCCCCCTCCTCCCTCCCCTGTGTCCCTTTCCCCCTCTTCCTATTTCCCCCTTTCCCCTGTGTCTCTTCCCCCCCTCCTCCCTCCCCTGTGTCTCTTTCCCCCTGTGTCTTTTTTCCTGTGTCTCTTTCCCCCCTTCCTCCCTCCTCTGTGTCCATTTCCCCCTCTGTCTCTTTCCCCCTTTCCCTTGTGTCTCATTCCCCCCTCCTCTCTCCCCAGTGTCCCTTTCCCCTATGTCTCTTCCCCCCTTTCCCCTGTACCTCTTTCCCCCCTCCTCCCTCCCCTGTGTCTCTTTCCAGCTTTTTTCCTCTCTGTGCCTTTCTCACTCTCTACCCATTTCCTCCTCTCTCTCCCTTGCGCAGTGAGGCTTGCGCCGCGCTTTGCGCTGGTTACATACACTTCAGAAACTATATTAGTGATTCCATTTCCTTTACTAAACTGTCTCACCTGCTTTTTTTTTTTGGAAAGTGTGTCCTTGCAAGCCAATGAGATTTCTATAAGTCCTATTGAAAGGACTGTAAGTATTAGCTGCCACATTCCCACTGGTAGATGTTCAAGGTCCCTGCAACTTGAGGACGTTTATCAGCAGACCAAAATTGCAGATCTCACTGTAGCATAACTACATGTGCAAGGTAAAAAACTAAAGGCTGTATTATTATTATTATTATTATTATCTTTTATTTGTAACGCGCCAACATATTCAGTAAAGTTGTACAGGGGTTAAGTACATGGCAAAGACTTTAGAAATTAAACATAGCAAAGAATGGAGGACCCTGGTTTAGAGCTTAAAATAAAACGTACATAGTGCTTGTTTCCAAGGCACTGACACACGATTGAAAACTCGCAAACTGCTGTATTACTTATATAAAATTTCTGTTTTTCCATTATAAAGTTGGTTCTTCAAATTTGCATATTTAAATGTAGGGCTATGGTGGTCCTTTAAAGAAATAAATACAGTGTAAAAGAAAAAAAAAACTACTAATAAACAGTTGTGTGGATATTATGATAAAATTTCTGTTTTTCCATTATAAAGTTGGTTCTTCAAATTTGCATATTTAAATGTAGGGCTATGGTGGTCCTTTAAAGAAATAAATACAGTGTAAAAGAAAAAAAAAACGACTAAAAAACAGTTGTGTGGATATTATGATAAATAAGAAATATATTCAAATTTGAATGTACCGTAATTCAAAGTTTAAAATAGTGGTATATTACATTTTTTTGTTTCTCCTTTTCCTGTTGTGACTTCTGCCACATTCTTGGTGTGGCTAGTTTCTTGCCCACACTGATGTTAGATAGTTGGCATGTCTTGATGTCACAGGATGAGGTCAGACTTTAGTGGTAATTCTGTTTCTAAAAACTAGGGAGAGGCCATCACATATTGCTGCACTAACATATATTTCAAGTTATAGATCGTTAAGTTATTAGATTTTCCGAAAAAGATGTACGAGATCCGAAAACAAGGACACAACCCGCGTGACACGAAAAACATTAGAAACCCAATAAATACACACAACAAACACATAAAAAGCTTACCCACAGCAAGGGGGGGCACCCAGGACCTCTGCAAGTGAAGTTACACCTCAATTTAAGTCCAAATTTCTGAGTTTAGAGACCCGAAAATCACCTAAGTGAGAGAAAAAATGGCCACCGAAAAAAACGAATATGAGGCTAAAGGACCCTAGACACGCAAAACACCACGAAACACCTACGGATTTTCCGAAAAAGTCGGACGACATCCGAAAACAAGGACGCAAAATCAGCCACAGCCGCATACCACACATTAGGCGCCATTTTAGAACACTAACTTATACAATCCGGAAGTACACAGCTACCCTAACGGATTTGCCTCGCGCACGCACACTATTACACTACACACTACACACATTCATGACGCTTACACAGCAGCTCCACAACACTGATGCTGCAGCAACATGAAAACAGATTGCCAGCTCTTCAACACAATGCTTCCTGCATATATTACTTCACAATAGGTAAAGTATATTAATTTCTTATTTTATTAATTATTCATTGCCATACCAAAAAAAACACCAACGCTGCTCATAGCACACAAACAACCAAGAGCCTCGCAATGAGCGCTGAAAGATCTTAAAACACCAACAAAATTAATTTTGCACACAAACATTACCTGCCTTACAATCTTATTGCCGTCATTTTTTGACGGGCAAGTTGCTAGTACTATAGAAGTGTCATAAACATCTGGCTCTCAGCCCCGCAAACACTTGAGCCAGCTTTATTATAACATATTTCCTCGCAATACTTCTTTTCTCTCTCTCTGCTACCACTACCCTGATCTCTTCAAGTCCTCTCTAACCTTTGGCTTATTTTGATCTTCTTCTAAACATCTACTAATCATTCCCAACCCAAATAAACCTTCATAACCTAATTATCGGCCATATTCAGCTACTGTTCTACTTTATTTCTCCTTATTTTAGCCCCCAAATAACTGATACTATTATTATAATTGCATAATCCACTTTTACTTTCTTAAATCTGTATGCAACCAGTTGCATCTGACCTCACACTCCAAAGAGACAGCGCTCAAAACATAACAGTCTACCCACAGCCAGATTTTCCACAAAAATGTGCCTATTTTATAGCATGTTTAATGGCCATCACTTGCTGGAATACTACAAAGCGCCATTTTGGATTCCATGCTGCTCTCAATCGATACATCATCTTTTGGCAGTCATCAAGAAACTTGCTTTTAAAACTACACAGAATATATCCAATTTCATATCCAATTTCATGTGCAGTATGATATATATTTTTCCCAATCATGACACAGTCACAGGTCTAACTTACTCACTGTTTACCACCACTGTTACTTACAGTTCATTCATAACTGACCTTTCCATCACACCATGAACCCACTTCATCAGTAGACTCATTTACCTGACTCATCATTAATCATACACAGCTACTCTCTGGCAACCCACTACACCGACCCCCATAATCTTAAATATTACATTTCAAATTATAGTATTAGAAATTGAAGGTGTAAAGTATTACTTAATGATTGCCCACTCCTTTCAGTGGAATAATCATAATTAAGATAATGAACAATTAAAAAAAACATGTTTAGCCTGGAGGATTGGAGTTTCATTGCAGATCTCTAGGCATATGAGAAATAAAGATGTCACAGACTGAGATATGCATTTGTTTATTCAAATATAGATATAGATTTGATCCAAAGCTTTATAAATACATTTATACATTCATAGGGCCTCATTCGATTGCAATTTGGCTAATTGAATAGGGCTCCATATAAGCACATAGCATATTTTTTTACAGAAGTTTTTAGTTAGTGAAGACCTTGCTTTTGGATAGAAGGTCACTAACTAAAAATTTCTGTAAAAAAATATGCTATGTGCTTGTATAGAGCCCTATTCAATTGGCCAAATTGCAATTGAATGAGGCCCATAGTCTATGTGCTGTATTAGGAGGCATGGGAGGACCTTTTTTTAGGATGATGGACTATTGGAGTATGTGCAGATGTAATATAGGTAAATGGTAATGAATAATGTAGGTGGTGGAGATAGAAAATATTGTTTTTAGAACAATGTTGTACAAAGTGATATGATTATGTAGTCGTGAAGAATAGCTGATGGTCTTCTGCCAAAAGAGAATGGACAAGTGCTGTGGTGGTAGGACCATGGACCATTTCAGATGACTGTTGGAAATGTAGATCCCATGTTACTACATTGGTAAATATTGCTAGTATTTTGTAAAATTACTTCTTAATGCTTGATTCTGCTGACAGTAATGGAAAAACAATGGATGTGGTTATCGCTGGCATACATCATAGGCTTAACTTAAATGAGTTAAGATGTGAGATATGGTTGACATGGGTCAAAGAGGTCCAGTGAGCTACTACTTTTGTCCTAGTATTTCTGTTATTCATAAGATGCAGAAAATTATTCAGTGTTCCCTGTACACCAATGACATAGAAAATAAACGTATTAATTTTGAATATAAATATTAGAAACATATAGAATTCATTTACTGTGTTTATCCCTACCACTTCAGCTGGAAGGCTGTTCTACTATATTTCTTTATAAGTCTAAAGTTAAATTGATCTTTAGACAAACCTGCTATAGATGCATGTAATGCCATTCACTTAATATCATATTTGTCATATAGTTTTTGAAGATGTAGAATCAAAACATTGTCACGGACTTCCATATTATCTTGAGTGTGTATTGTGGGCATGGAGGCGACCCCAGGCTCCCTGGGGCTCGCACAGAGTGCCTCCTGACCCAGTGGAGCCTGCAAGCGGCCTGATTGGATGATGGGGGTCACACGGTCGGCCAAGGGCGCCGTTTTAGCTCACTCCGTGGATGGCCAGCGTGACATCCCTCCCTTACACCCCTTTTGTTATCATGTTCTGTAATATTGTTGTTTGTAGATATGCTGTTAACAAAAAAAAAGAAAAATGTAAAAAAAAAAAAGTTTCTATAAAAATAAAAAAAGTAAAGAAAAGAAGAGAAGATGAGGTCTTTGTAATTTGTACTTTTTATTGTTTTGTCTTTGTTGTTGTCACAGCGGCAGTTGGGGGAGGCGCTTGGGCCAAGTTGTGAAGTAGAGAGTCCTTTCCTCCCCCCTTTCCTCAAGGGCGTGATCAAGTAAAGGAACAGGCCCCTGAGAGCGGGCTCAGGGCATGAGGTCATCTTGTCTGGCCAGGCTCCTCCTCTTAAGGTTATATATATTGTGTTTATATATGTTTAATAAATATAAAAGCTGTGTCCTGTTTTACCCCAACTTGGTGTCTGTCGTTATTGTTAATACAGAAGTAAGTGTTAGTTAGAATGGTTTGTTAGTTAGGATTGAGCTCCACTAGGTTCTCCCTGGGTCATTTATTTCTGGAACCTGCTTCTGCATTAAGATGACTGGACTACAAATAGAGGCATTACTTTTTACATCCTACTGTGTCTGATGTCCAAACCAGTCTGCTGTCTAGTAATCCAGAAGCTTACGTGCAGTAAAAACTAGAGGCAGATACGCTTCTTGTTTAGTCTGCAAACAGAAGTAGTACAAAGTGAGTCATTGGGATATATTCATCAAACAAGGTTAATAGTGGAGATAAGTAAGAGTGTGAGCTTATTTATCATGTGGGAATAAATCGTAATTACGTAATTGTTGATAAATAGAAAGCAAAGGAAATGGGGAAATGTAACTTCACTTTTTTAACCTTACTTATCTTCGCTTTGATAAAAATACCTCCCAGAGCTTTAGTTACAATGGAGGATCATCTAGGGCCAGATTTAATCAAACAGTCCTAGGCTCCTGCCTTATCATCCTTTTGGCCCTATCATAAACATAACATTTCTTCAAGTATATAGCATTATTAAACATCATTAATTTCTTCTTCAAATGCTAGCACTTCCAAAACCATATATAAACACCATGGAACAACATAGTGCATACATTGTAGAATATTTCCTATATAATATATACATTTGCTGAATGATCACCTTTACAAGTACATAATTTCATAGCAAAACCAAAATAAACTCCAGCATCCAAGGAGTAACCTCAGCTAAAATGACGGGGTGTGTTTTAATGACTATGTGAGTTGTCCTAATGTTATATGAGTTTAATATATTCCCATAACTATAAAAATGCAAATCATAATCCATCACATTCATGTAGCTGTATCATATCTCCATAACGCTGGATAGTAGACGCATGGGTGTAGGAGTCAGAATAATTCTGGGGGGGATACAGCTCATTTTATACACAAGACGTAAAATAGCTTATATATACATACATGCAAACATAGAAAAATCTAGGGGGGATTTGTCCCCTCAACCCCCCCCCCCCCTCCAGTTCTTACACCCATGACAGTAGGTCTAGTTATTTCTAAAGCTTTATATCACTGTAGGTCATAGAGAATTTGGAATCGTAGAATATTTTCTGCCCAACCACTGTAAGACCTGCTGTGACTTGCACAACCAGAGACCTACAGACTCATACACTAAGGGCTGGATATCCCAAAAGAGCAACATGGCCAGGGCCTAGGAAATGAATGAGGTGGTAAGAAAGGGAACTTCCTCTTTATCCTGTCCCACCTTCAGCTCCTTCTTGTGAACATTCCTTGAATCCACCATTAGTCCCCCCTCTCCTGTAATACTTTCTCTTGTGCATCTACCCTTCTTTCTTTTGTTTCTTTTTTTATTTACTTTGCCCCCCTCGCCCTTTCCTGTCTTTCACAAATATCCTTCCTATATCTAATTTCTTCTACATGCCAATCACCAATTTCTGCCTATCTATTTCCCAAGCATCCACTCTCTATTAGTATTCGGTGTATTAAATATGTTCTCTCTATACTTCTTATTGTTCTCTTTCTCACTATCAATTTACACCTTTTTGAACATTTCCTTCTCATCACACTGATCCTGCCACAGATCTTATACAGAAAAACATCACTTATAAAACATTATTTTACAGACTAACATTTACAAAGAGTACCACTCTGATGCTGCTTTTAGACAGCCATGACAGAGAAGCCAACAACAACATGGTCCGTGTTGTGGTGCCAGCCAGACAAGTAAACAAAGTTACCACACTGGTGAAAAAATGGTGAATTCATTTTTGTACATATGTAAGTAGCAAAAAGGGTTCCTTGGTGATCTGGTTAGGATTCAGTGCTTTCACCACTGTTACCTGGATTTGATTCCAGTAACAGATCCAGGAGGTAAACACCACCCTGAAGCCACGCAGTACTTGGATGGGAGACCACCTAGGAATAACAGGAGCTGTATGCTGAGAGAAGGAACTGGCAATCCACTTAAGTTACTCTGCCATGAATACCAAGTGGATCAGAATGACCATGGACATAAAGATGTGCTTGGTGTGTTACGGTCCATGAGGTCAAAAAGAGTCGGAAACAACTGAACAACGCAAAAAAAAGTAGCAAAAGAACTAAATACATTTTTAAATATTTGTTATTGCCTCAATGTGGATCAATGCAGTGTACTGCAGTTAGTAACAATTATGATGCAGCCATATCTCCTCTCTATATTAATGAAGCGCCCTGTGTCTAAATTGACATACTGAGCAACACAATTAGCACACAGAGACGAAGGTGTATCTCTCTCAATAAAGAATTTATTTAGATGATTAGTAAAATGTATAGATAATTTTAATGCTTTTTTAAACATTAACTCAACTTGTTTTTGGAGATCCAAAAGGGTCCCAAGTTGAGCATCATTGAAAGTGACATTTGAAAATCAGTACTTTTCCAACTGAATGTTATTTAAAACTTGTAGGCAACAAAACCTTGATTGAACTTAATATTTTATATGTATGAATTGGTTAAATTAATCATCCCCTGCCTCTGTATGTTATCTGCTACTGATAAGTATTAAAAGCCCTTCTGGGGGTCAAAGGATTAGTTTATGTTTAAAAATAGCCCAATCGGTCTATTTACTCTCTGCATTCATTCTTGTAATCTTCAAATGATTTCGACTGAAAACAATACGGCCAGCAATTATTCGCAATAATCATCTAGAAGAAATAGACTATATTTGATGGGTGGATACGACAGGCTAATTAAAATGTAAATAATACAAACTTAAATATAGGTTTACTATAAAAAAATAAAAAAATTAAAAAAAATTAAAAAATTCAATTAATGAAGTACTATAACATATTTGGGTCCTTTTCCTGTTATGAGTACTCCAGCACATCTCCAGCACATGCGACAGCAGGGGCGGTGAGCATCCACTAGATGTCGCCGCCTTTATTTTGCTGCCGATGTCATAGCTTAAGAGTTAGGGTAAGAGTTAGGGTTAGGGGGTTAGTGTAATGTTTCGGGTAAGGGAAATGGTTTAAGCTTGGAAATTGTGTATGATCTCAGCAGCACTTACAAACTGTATACAATTTTGGCAGCGCCATCTAGCAGCCTCACTGCTGGTGTACTCATAAAAGGAAAGATCCCTTTTTTTGAGTATAGCTGTCAGTGATATCAGCTTGGGACCTTTCCTCTATCACTTCAACATTGCTTGTTTTTTTCCCACCTAATTCATGGTTAGGAGATGAATAAACCCAACTCATTGGAGATAATTGATAAGGAAAGGTACTTAAGAAGAATATGTTACAGAGGAATTTATGAATTAAGTGGACATGGATTTATTCAAAGAATTTGTCTTTTGGGATTTCTTATGGAATGAGGATGTGGTAAATCGTCTGGAAATTACTATATAAGGCATGATATTTTCCAGGATTTGACGGTATGTTCCGTCCTAATGAAGACACAGCGGAAATGCAACAGCAAGTTTATGCCGTGTTCATAAAGTCTATGGGAGCAGGTCACCATTTTCACTGCCCTTCTCAAAGCCCCTTAGGGGATGGCCATTTTTTTTTTTTTTTGTAGTTCGAAAATATAACATCTGTTTGGCAGTACGCCAGCCATATAAATAATCTTATGGTTTAAGGGAGCCAGTGGTATTTTCGGCTATCATGTCTACGCGTTTACTTAATACTTAAAAATAAAGTATTACATTGCAAAGACTGCAGAGTCTTTCTTGGGATCTCTTAAGCATGTGTGGGAAATTTTTTTTTTTTTTTCAGGGGACAAGGGACATTAGTTTTTAAATAGAAAAAATATATGTATTTGTATCTGAATACCAGAATATAAATACAATTTTCTAACGCTATATGTGTATATGGAGAAACTCTTCAACTGAGCCCACTCTAAGACACCTGAAAAATTGTTTTTTTTTTCTCTAAATACAGTAAAAACATACATTGTTGTTGTCTGTAAAAGGAAAGAAGTAAGATTGAGTTGTAAGGCCTCTACCTGTTGACCATGATAGTGTGTCTGCTGGGTGGTATGTGGCTGTAGTCCGCAATGCAAGCCGCAGATGTCTATCAGTTCAATCCACCTTAAGGAGGTAAATTCAGCTACGCACTCCACCTTAAGTGGCAATTGTCCAATAGGCAATTAAGTGGCAATTGCTTTAGCCCGAAGGCTTTATATACCTGGCTTAAACTGCTTGCACTATACTATGCAAACGTTTGAGCATGTTTGCCTGGTCCTAACTGGCCTCATGTACTTGATCCTTGGATTTGTTGATTACCACCCTCTGTCTGGCCATGCCTACTGCCCCCACTAGTCTGTATTGAATAAAATGACTTGTCTTATCCTCTGTCTGCTGCTAACTCCAGATTACATGGACTTTATTTGTCTGTTTTACACAAAGATACATATATTCTCAACCCAATTACATGAGTTTGTGATCAGTCTTAACCTCCCAACTTCAGCCACGTGGCATTACTTTAGATTGTTAATTTGCCCTTTAATTTTCAATCTTGCAAGGTGCTTGGGAGAAAGCACTTTGGACACCAGATTCCAAGCTCAAAGGCGGGGCTCTCCATCCTCTGCAATTTGTTAATATTGCTATTGTTTTTGCCTTGATTGTAACCCATGTACAGTGCTACAAAATATGTTGGTGCGTTACAAATGAATTATAGTAATTACTTCCAATTCTGCAATATTACATGCATTACTCTTTCATTAATGCTCATAGTTTTCCTGCCTACAATAAAGCTCAATAGTCAGAAGCCAATAAGACTAGAATAAGAGGTGTAGTTTGCTGGTTCTGGGAAATTAGATCCTATGATGAGATTTTAACCTCCAAATGATCCCACATTTTATGAAAAGCAGAAGATAAGATCTAATATATATAAATAAATATATATATATATATATATATATATATATATATATATATATATATATATATAGTTGTCAACAGTGCGGGTTGACAAAAGTTGTTGCGGAGGTGGAGGCTGCCACCGCGACCGCAACATTTACGGACATCCGCAAATACGAGCCGCGCCACTTACAAACAAAAATATTACGACCTCGCAAAAATACAACATTAGCGGCCGAAACCTGGGCACACCAAAACACAAAAAATACACACAACAAACACATAAAAAGCTTACCCACAGCAGGGGGGGGGCACCCAGTACCTCTAAAAGTGAAGTTACAAGTCAATTTAGGTAGAAATTACAGAGTTTAGACACCCGAAAATCCCCTAAGCGAGAGAAAAAATGTCCGTCGAACAAAACGAAAAGGAGGCTAAAGGACCCTAAACACGCAAAACACCACGAAACACATACAGATTTTTCAAAAAAGCCGCACGAGGTACAAGAACAAGGACGCAAAATCAGCCACAGCTGCGTAATACACACATTAGGCTCCATTTTACAACACTAACTTACACAATGCGGAAGTACACAGGTACCCTTACGGCTTTTCCTCGCGCACGCACACTATTTACACTACACACTGCACACATTGCTGACACTTACACAGCAGCTCCACAACACTCAAAACACCCATTAGATGCTGCGGCAACATCAAAACAGATTGTCAGCTCTTCAACACAATGCTTCCTGCATATATTACTTCCAAATAGGTAAAGTATATTCATTTTGTAATGTATTATTTATTTGATTACCATACACCAAACAGCATTATCTCACTTACAATTTAATTGCCGTCATTTTTTTAAGGGCAATATTCTAGTATATATATATATATATTTGTATATATAATTAATTTTTATATCTAGACCCCTAAATATATTATGCTGTACAAAGGGAAAATGTAACAATATTGCTTGGACAAACAGAATCCTAATTAAAGCAGAAGATTTTTCTCTATCTTATGTTACTGATCAAATATTTGATTTTCCTTCTGCTCAACATATGCTGCCACGAAGCAATATATGTTGCAATAAGTGTGAATTTTCAACTTTTTTTCCCACTTGGAATGTAAAATCCCTATAAATACTTCTAATCCTCTGTAACACCACGCAGTCTCCAAGGAATCAACCATTATACAGTTTTTCACATATACAAATAAAGGAAAACTAGATTGGTAAAAACTTTTCATGCTTATGAAGTAAGTAACAAACTAACAGCATTATCAGCTACATCAATCAGGAGCTGACCATCTTGGCCTGCTTGCCTGCCCATAGCTTGAGGGAGAGTGCTATCCTACTGGGGCTTAGCCTTACATTGAGTTCTATTGTCAAGTGGCTATAAATATGGCACTCTTTGAATAGAAATGAATAGCAATCATATCTGAATCCCTAGTTCTTCTCATTCCTCACAGATTTCTATTCCTGTTAGGAACAAGGATCATACCTCTGCTGGGAGTACTATAAATATGACACTTCAGCGGTCCTTTTATAGCCAATGTTCTCCTGAATACGATAAGCCTTGGCAGAAGTCTCCGTCATCAAATACTTTAAGAGGGATAATAATGAAGTCAGATATAATACTATTTTGTATCAAATGTTCTATTTGTTCCCTATTTTACGTACCCCACTGTATCAATGTCTTATTATTGTTAAAGGAAAAGTAAAAATCAATACTTATTTTGGCTCTAAAGTAGATATCCAATCTAAAGTTGCCATCACCCTGCGCTACTGCACATGCTTACTTTATATTATTTATGAACACTATATCAGTTATTAATGTATCTGTAAAATTTCACAACATGCTTTATAGGATCACCAGGTTCATGGTTATATGATTTAAAACAACTCTCTTCCTGCTCTAGTAGAATGCATTGAAAACTTTACCCATGTACACGAAATATTGTCATCATAATGTGATAGGTTTTCCACAAGTGACAAAAAGGTGCATTAATCCATCAAAGAATTTGAATATTATTGTTTCTTGTATACATCTGAACACATTTTAATAGCTTATTGGCATTGTAATATGTAATTGATTTCTGAGGGGGGCCGGGTGTATAATGGATTTCTTGTGGGAATCTTAAATAGGAAAAATCCTTCCATGTTTTATATATATATATATATATATATATATATATATATATATATATATATATATATATATATATATATATATATTTATATATATATATATATATATATATATATATATATATATATATATATATAGATAGATATATATATATATATCACTTTTTTCAGTTATTTCTTTCTTATAAAAGTAACATGCTTAAACAATTATGCCCTTTTAGAATAATCTGAAAGTAGTATACACAGGGAGATTATATAGTATTTCTACAGTGGAAATATGGCATGGAAAGATCATTAGTACAAGGAAACACCTCCACGAGACAGTAACAGACAGAATCCACTCATTCTTGCAGTTGAAAAAAAATAGTTGTCTATAAAATATGAAAGTGTAAAGGTTGTGCTTATTTTTCCTTGCTTTCTAAAATCATTTGCCCAATAACAAGTTTAGTTTTTTTTAAATAACCTCTATAAATTATTATTTATTACCACAGTGGCCCTTTAAGTTGTTTATTTTACTTGTATGAATTTCCTTTCTTATATACGGTCGCTTTGCAGAACTCGTACAGTGGACGTGGAGAGAAAACCTCACTAACAGTATAAAGACGTCTCTGCTGCAGTGATTAATAAAACATCTTGCTGCGTAGGATGGATCTTCTTCCTTCAATCCTCCTCCACACATTTGGACTGAATTTCAACATGAGTCTCCCATCAAAATGAATTACTGATAAACTGAAATCTCATGCAAATGAGACTCAAAATTACTCAATAATTAGCATGGGAAAACTCCTAATGATTATGTGAGACTGATAATTTTGAAAGGAAGCCAAACATATAATTTAGACAAATATGCTTATGTTTTTAATGTAAATTATTTTTATTGAAATACAAGGAAAGTACATATAATCTAATTACACATTGCGGTATAATGGAATAGTAAACTTCTCCATGTATCTTAAACATTTTCTTTCTTTTCCTTTTTTCTTTCCTTTTCTTCTTTATTGATTTTGATTACCATAAAGGATTAATATTACACAAAAACAAAACAATAATAATATATGAAAGGAAAACAGGCATATTCAGTGCATTTTGTGTGGTATGAGCAGAGTTGGCATTGGTTGGGAGGCGCGCAGTGAATGTATTTTGTCTTTATTGCGATAATTTTTGTATTTTATTTTTTGTGTATATGTATTCTTGTATGCCAATTATATAATGAACAAATGAATGAATTAATATACTTTACCTATTTCTAAGTAATATATACAGAAAGTATTGTGCTGAAGAGCTGACAATCTGTTTCGATGTTCCTGCAGCATCCAATGTAGGTTTGCACAATTTTGGAGCTCAGGTGTAAGTGTCAGCAATGTGTGCAGTGTGTAGTGTAAATATGCTGCGTGCGCGAGGGAAAGCCATTAGTGTAGCTGTGTACATCCGCATTGTGTAAGTTAGTGTTGTTAAATGGCGTCGAATGTGTATGTGCTACGCGGCTGTGTATGATTTAGCGTCCTTGCTAAAAGTGTATCTTTACCTCTTTACCCCCCCTTGCTGTGGGCAAGCTTTTTATGTAGTTTTTGTGTGTATTTATTGTGTTTTTAGTGTTTTCAGGTGCGCGCGGTTCGGCCATTAAAGATGTATTTTTAAGAGGTCGTAATGTTTTTTTTTCTAAGTCCTGCATCTCATATTTTTGTCTGCTAAGTCTGTAAATTTTCCATTCTAAGTCCCACGGTTAATATTTTTTTGTGTAAGTCCGTATATAGTGATTGCTTGTTAGATGTATTTTGGTAAAGTGCCGCTTGTGTGGGTGTTTGAAACCGCGTGTGAGGCGCCGTACAGCCTCCACCTCCCCAAATGCGCCTGCAATGAGCCTTCGGCTCATTGCAGCCGACGTTGGAGCCTCCACCTTCCGCAAATAAGGCCCCTCGCTTCGCGGGAGTCCGCATTTGCGGACCAAACTGCGACCCTCGCTTTGCGAAGGACCCAGTTCATGCGAGCTCGCAAAGCGTGACAACGATTCGTAGTTTGACAACTATTATATGTGATAGTACAGATTTCAGGTTTTTACAACAATACATTTTTCATGAATCAGACCATGGGGCTTTCCATGGGCCATCAAGAAACCATTGAGTCATCAGAGACAGACATGACAACCTCCTATTGGATGACCCCCAACAGATGTCTTTAATTTATCTGTCATTTTACTAGCACTTGAAAAAGCAAACATATTGGAAAATGGGAAGTTCCCAGAACTATGAAAACCACTGGTCAGCTCCTGGGAGACATGCAACAGGGACAGGGGGAGCGAGCGTGTGACTACTGCAGTACAAAGGGTACCCAGACATCCTGTGTATGCAATAGGGGAGTGTGGGAATCAGCATCAGCATGCGGCACACTTCAGCTTGCAGACAAATAAATCCCTAGATTTGATCTGCAAAGTAGATCATTGATGGCTACAATGCCTATTTATCACAGTGTAAAATGTCATTACAGTCCTTCACATTGCTTGCAAAACATACTATTATTATTATTTTTTTTCTAAATTATTATTATTATCTCTTATTTATATTGCAACAACATATTCCATAGCGATGGAGTACAATAAAACATAGGTATGATAATATATAATTTTACCGACTGATACAAAAGGAGTTGATGATCCTGCCCTTGAACTAACAATCATACACTTGACAATTTTATACAAAGTGCTTTGCAAAACTGGGCGCTTGAAAGCTTATAGACTAAAGCAGTGGTTCCCCAACCCCTCCTCAAGATCTACCAAACAGGCCATGATTTAGCTCAAACACTGTGTGAGGAAAGGTGAGGCAACTAGTATTCAACAGGCAGTGGATCCTCAAATTACTTCACCTGTGTATTCACATAGTGTGTGGCCTAAATCATGGCCTATCTGGTGGGTCTTGTGGAGGGGTTTTAGAACTATTGGACTAAAACATGAATGAAACAAAAGGTGAAGGAATTAAGATGGAGATGATAGTGCAGAAACCTGCATTATAAAGTAAAACAAATCATAGGTGTTGGGTGTGGACATGGTAGGTGGGAGCGTATGTTAGATGATTTCAGAGACAGAATAGAAGGTGGATTTGTTAGGCTTTGGGTCAGGAGGTAAAAGAAACTATGGTGAATGCAAATGGGAAGATGTCAGTCGGTGAGTGCCTTTCCATAGCTGGATGGTATGGGGCCTAGTGTCACTGGCTGAGCCCTGTTCAAGTGGCTGCCCCAGTCCCGATGGTGAATGGAATTGGGAAGAATTACTCTTGAAAACAGGCTAAATGTTTTTTAAGTATGTAAAATATAATATAGCATCTAATCTAAAACATCCAGTGCTTTCAACAAGTCTAATGGAAAGCTCATTAGTTTACATCCTCCTGATAAAGTAGCAGAAATAGCTGAGAAATAAAAATGGAGCAAAACAGTTTAGAGTCACTATAAAAAGTTAAAAACATCTAAATAACATTTCCCACTGACATATTGTGCTTCCAGTAACCTAAGACAATATGAGTTGAAGTCTCTATAAATCACACTAGGAATCAGATTCCGTTGTCATAGCAACCAGTGATGGCTGCGGCCTGTGTGGAATGGATAGCCATATTTACATGTGTGAGGCCAGGGTGTACATACATTTACACTGAAATGGCAGGCAGGGGATTACAGCACTGTTTGCAGAAACCCTTATTACCCTATTACTTTGGCTATTTTTATGGTGTATTTCCGAGGCTGCTCAGCAACAAAGAGAGAAATAGCAAACAAGTGAGGTACCTTGTACAACATTGCAGCCAAGCCCCATATCATACCATGGCAGCACAAACATCCCAGGGAGTAGCTTGATTGAGAATGGAAACATGCCTATGTCTTTAAGGACTAGAGTTCATTCTTCACGGATAACATCATATTTAAAGGGACATGTAACTGTCGCTGCCCTGGGGAGAAAGTTTCATGAATGTCCCAAGTGTGCATTTAAAATAGGCTGCGTGTGCGAGGGCAAACCGTTGGTTTCGTTGGGTAAAGAGCCATTTTAGATTCATAATGTTATTAGTTGCAAGTTAGTGTTGTAAAATGGCATTTTCCGTGCTTCCTTAGTGTGTATTTTTGTAGCTCGGACATCCCTGGCAAAGTCGTACGTCCCTGGCTGTGTTTTGCGCGGTTCGGGGTCGTGTAGCCTCGTTTTAATTTTTTTTTGTCCGCCATTTTTTTTCTCGCTTAGCCGATTTTCAAGTGCCGAAACTCCTTAAATTCAACTTTAATTTGCGTGCAACCTCAGTGGCAGATGTCGTGGCTGTCCTCCCATGCTGTACGTGAGGTTTTTTTTTGTTGTATTCTTCATAATTTTTGTTGTTTTTGGATGTACGCATTTCGGGCGTTAACTTCGTATTTTTGCGACCTTGTATTATTTTTTTATAAAATGGCCTAGTTTGTCTATGTGTTACGTGTCTTGTAAGCATTTTCCGTGGTTCCTAACTGTGTATTTTTGTAGCTCGTACGTCCATGGCAAAAGTCGTAGCGTGCCTGGTGGTTATTTGCACGCTTTGGGGTCGTGTAGCTTCATTTCCATTTTTTTTCGGCCGCCATTTTTTTTCTCGCTTACCCGGTTTCCACGTGCCGAAACTCCTTAAATTCGAGTTTAATTTGTGTGCAACCTCACTGGCAGATGTCGTGGTGGTCCCCTGATGCTGTGTGTGATATTTTTTTATTTTTTTGTATTTTTAAGTGTTTTGGTTTTCGGATGTCTGCGTTTCGGCTGTTAAGTTAGTATTTTTGCGACCTCGTAATTTTGTATTTTTCTAAGTCCATGTCTCGTATTTTTTTGTCTAAGTCCGTATTTCCTCATTTCGCGTTATTGTTTTTTTTTCTAAGTCCCGCGGCATGGTTGTTTTTTTTCAAAGTCCCGCTTTTCTGGGGGGGGGGGGGGGGGCAATAACATTTGAAGCCTGGCAAAGCTGTTTTCCACACAATGCGAGGCTCTCCCCCCTGTAACTTTACATGCTTCACTGTGAACGCCTTCGGCTCTCATTGCGAGCCCTGCAATGGCTCTCATTGCAGGCATCATCCAACCCGCAACTTTCCGGCTTCGCAATGAGCCTCTCCCCACTCTCTCACCCCTGTCTCTTTCTCCCCTCTCCCTCCCCTGTGCCTGTTTCCCCTTCTCTCCCTCCCGCTGTCTCTTTGCCCCCTCTCCCTGCCCTGTATGTTTGTTCCCCTTATCTCCCTTCCATGTGTCTCTTCCCCCCCTCTCTCACCCCGTGTCTCTTTCCACCCTCTCCCTGCTCTCCCTCCCCTGTATCTTTCTCCTCCCTCTGCCTCCTCTGTGCTCTATGGGCCTGAAGCCATTTGCAGGCTTGGGAAATTGATCGATTTCCCCAAGGCAGAAATGTGCTTCAGCTTTACAGGCTTGAAAAAAAAATTATGGCTTTACGGCCGCCATTTTTTCTCTCGCACAGACGTTTAAAAAACGCCAATTAAATAGCAAATTAGTTG
Source organism: Discoglossus pictus (assembly GCA_027410445.1). Taxonomy (NCBI): domain Eukaryota; kingdom Metazoa; phylum Chordata; class Amphibia; order Anura; family Alytidae; genus Discoglossus; species Discoglossus pictus. The sequence goes on along the minus strand of CM050167.1, from coordinate 46,692,855 downwards.
TAAGCTAATTTTGTGCTCTTTTGGCTGTCCCCAAACGACTTCCGGGCTTGAAAAAAAATGGCGCCTGTTAAAGCCGTCATTTTTTCAAAGTCTTGTGGGCCTCGCAATGAGCACCGAAGGCCTACAGCCTTCAGCGATCATCACCTGCCTCGCAATGAGCCTTTCTGCGAGCTATACATACAATATATATATATACATATATATATATATATATATATAGAGAGAGAGGGGGAGAGGGAGAGGTTGTATTGTATTAGACAGTTGTACTAAAAATAACAAAAGTGATTATTTTAAAAATAAAGTGAGTTTTCATAACTAGTTCTTTCCACGTGTATATTATTATTGTTAATATTATTATTATTATTATCCTTTATTTGTAACACGCCAACATATTCCGTAGCGCTATATATATATATATATATATATATATATATATATATATATATATTATTTTAGTTTAAATAACCACTGCATATATAATACGGTATATATGATAATAATGATTACAAGTTTGCAACATTGGTTCATCTATTCAGAAGATGTTACTGTTAGCAGTTCATGTCAGGACACAGGGCACTACATATGTATTTAAAGGAAGGCAAACAGCTGTAAAACTACCTGGATATAGTGGAATCTGGTTAGGGGCATGACCCTGCACCCCCTCCTCCCCTGGGAACTTCAGTTCACTCTAAACATCTATCCACACTTCCCAGGGATTGTGTCCAGCAGTTCTCATAACATAACATAACATATGGGGGATATTTACTAAGCATCTCAAGTGGCTGAGATGAAGTGCAAACGGCTGTGGTGGAAATTATTCCCAATAGAAATAGAGCATAGTAAATACATGGATGTTCATCTCTGCTATCTAAGATACTTGTATTTGTATTGTTTGCGGTATTCACAGCAATTTCATTTTTTAGATACTTTCTTTTGTAAAGTCTGTTTTTTTCACACCTACTGTTCTCTACCACTTCTGGATCGCTACCTTGTCATGGTGAAGGGGCTTGTGTACTTAAATGAAGCTGTGAGCTATACCATGTAGTGTCACCCAAGATGGGCAGGTCATAGCAGAGAGGTAAGATAAATTGTGGTCCACTGGAAAAGGAACTGGCAACCTACTACAGCATCTTTGCCAAGATAACCTTATGGATAAACACAACCAGGCACAAGATGTACCTGGCGTGCAGCGGTCAATAGGGTCACAGGGAGTCGGACATGACTGAACGACCTAAGAACTGCTCTCTATCTTCCTTTTCAGCAGTGTTGGTTTTCTCCAGCTTTTAGTTACATTCATCCAGCTGGGTGTGTGGGTAAGGTCAGGGTGAATTAAAGTTCCTTGACCCTATAGGAATAGGAAAGGCATATTTTTGTATATAACAAATTACTAATCCTATTTTAAAAAGTGTCTTTAATTTGTCAAAAGTACCATTAAAAAAAACCAAGGAAAAAAAAAACTATTCTGCTATTAGTCAGTTTGGTGTATTTAGAGCCCAAAGGACTTGCAAGTAAATAAATGTCTATGGACATTCCTTACTGGATACATTATTGAACTGCAATTTCATTGAACTGCTGGTTGTTGCTATAGTGATATATAATCTGACAGCTTGTCTATAGGCTATGTTCCTTCTTGCCATTATAAACTACTTAGTTCCTCATGTAACAAGTCCTGCTAATGAGATTTTTAACTGCATTGTCTTAATGTTCTATAAACATACCTATTAATGAATAACTGTAAATCAAGAAAAAGGACAATTGCCTGTTAAAAGGACATGGATGGTTTCTGGGTTTTACTTGGTACAAAATATACCTCTGTATTTATTTTTAGACACTTAAATTTTTTAAGAAGTGCCTATGTTTTACAGTCTATAGTCATACAAATAGTTGCCCATTACAGCACTTGCCCACACAGACTCTGTAGCATTAGCTATGCTGTGTCTCATACTAGCCAATCAGGGATCAGTCTCAGCAACAGGCTACAAAACTAATCACTTCTGAGTAAACTAAATAAACCAAAGTATATAAATAAATGCAGTTATATTATGTACATAGGAAAATGCAGAAACCCTCCATATCTCTTTAAGTTTATAACAAACTGATAGCTTATAACAAACCATCAACATGACAACATTTTTAGAGAAAAACATAATTTTTGGAAACTTTGTTTATGAGTAGAGGAATCCATTTTGTCTTTGTTACATCACTTCCTGAAAGCATAATCCTGAAGGTGTGTTTTTTATCAGTGGAAGAAGGAAGGGGTGATTGAGAACACTACAAGTAGAGATCAGGAGTCCTTCTTAAATAATTTGATTTGCTTAAAATTGACACTACTCCCCTTCTCCTCATAAGACCAGAAGAAGACAGCTTGCATGAATAAATGCAAGCATTGCTGTCCGCCCCTCTCAAAACCTACACCAAGTATCACAAATGCCTCCAGGGTCCAGCAGAGGCTTCACATTTTTTTTCCTAATTAAAAACTATCTTTATGACTCTATCCCTGCTTAAAGAACAACTATAGTTAATGAATAAATGGCTAACTTACACCATTAACAGCCATAGACATAAAAACATCTTTCAAAGAAATCTAACGTTTTGATGACATTGTTTATGAGTTTAGGAATCCATTTTGTGTCTTAATTTTTTTGTCTTGCATTATTTCCTCAGAGATGAATCATGAGAGAATATTTTGGGTATCGGTAGAAAGAGGCATGGGAAAGAAAATTTGATAAGATGGACCTTTAGACCATAGCATTTCCTGCTCTCTGACCTAAAAGCTGGAAGTTGCATCAATAGATGCAACCACATTGCTCTCCAGAAATGTAAACACCCCTCTCACACACATAACTAAAGTTTCATGGATTCACCCCGGTTCTCTTTATAAATTATATTTATAACTATTTCCTGTTAAATTAGGCTCAAAGTCCTCAATTTTTTTCGTTGTACAGTGAACCTGAAAAATAGAAAAACTAATTTAAAGGGTATTTGAACTTGTGTAATGTGATCTAGATGAAAATGCAGAAGCCTCATAGCCTCAGGTTAGTGAATGTTCAGCCTTAAAAGTGATATATTTGTTGATTAAAAGTAATATTTTGTAGAAATATTTGATTCTGGCTAACAATTTACATGTAGAGCTAATTTATAGTACACATACATTGCCAGAAATATCAGGAAGTCTCACCTCTGTCTAAATGGAGCACATGGTTGTAAAAATACCATTTATATTATTGGGATTTTTCCCCTATATCTGGTTCCAGCTTAGGCCTGTGTGCCTATAAAATATTGGCCATGCTCTGGATTTGAGGGCAACCATTTGTAGCTCTTGCAAGCTCAGCTTTTCTGAACAGTTACTGCAGTTACGATTTAGAGGGGAAATGATAGTTTCTCTCTTTTTCCTGGCCTCATTTCACTTAAACCCACAAGCAAACATATTTTTTTTGTACAAATAAGACAGTGTGTCTCGCCAGTTAAAGCAATTCATACATGAATGTAGCGATTTAACTGTGCCAACTGCAGAATCTCGCCAGTATTAAGATTTCAATCACGGCTTGCTCGGCATAGTTAAAGGTATTCTTCTGCTATTTAATAATACATTTTAATGAAAAGCAAGTAAAAAATAGAATAATTTCTTCTGCCAGCGACAATTCAACCTAAATAGGCAGTCCCTTTGGATATTTTCAAATGTGTTCAGGATGCTGCCACCTAATCCTGTGCATTAGGTTAGGTCTCTATGGTACCAGTTGTGGCTTGAAGCTCTAGGCACAAAGAAGTTAATGACTAAAATAAAAGATGGACTATCCTGTTCTGTACAGACAAATGTGACTGTAAATGAGGAGATGCATGTGGTTGAAATCAATTAGTCAGTAATGACATGTTATATTAGATTGCAAAAGCATTCTCCACCTATTAGTATGTGTTTTTAGGGCAGCTGAAACATAAATTTAAATTGTGTGGGCGGTTGTGGGCTTCACATTAACACCAGTAGTCTCTAATGGATGTTTTTTCCATGCTGTTAATCTTTTTAATTTAACAGAGATCAAAAGTCACACTGATCCGTGGACATTCCTTAATAACTTTTTGAACTGCAAGACATTTCTTTGAACTGCTGTGTGTAGCTATTGAGTTGTAGGGTAACCAGTCACGCTGATCTGTGGACATTCCTTAAAAAAAGATTGAACTGCAAGACATTTTGTTGAACTGCTGGGTGTAGCTATTGAGTTGTAGTGTAATCAGTCACACTGATCTGTGGACATTCCTTAAAAAATTATTGAACTGCAAGGGATTTCGTTGAACTGCTGGGTGTTGCTGCTGAGTTGTGGTGTAATCAGACAGCTTTTCTATCGGCTGTTATCTTTATACAACTGTCAGTTGTCACTTAACTATTAATGCTACAATTCTCAGTCAGTTTCTAACACTGACATGTTAATGCAAAACTGCAGTGTTAGACAGAAACAGAAAAAACAACATTCCTTCTAGCTCTGCATAGACCTGATTGATATAAAAGAGGAAATATAAGTTACTTAAATAATTTAAAACTTCTTTTGAATCAATAACATCATGCATCTGCTTGCAAAAAGTTATCTGCATATTAGAAGGTATATTTAAGATGGCTGAAGGATTTTCCAAAAGAAAGTGAGAGTTTTGGCACAGCCACTGAATGCTTTCCTGTTAACATAAATAAACAAGAATTAGCTCGGTGAGGATTTGTGGCATCATGTATTGCCGCTTGTTTTCTGGAGCGTAATGGTGTGCCTTGTCTGTGCTATATTGATGTTTGTTGGCGTGATTCTGATGCCCCGTGCTTCAAGTTGTTTACTGTTGATGTTTCCAACCACATGTATGAATATGGATTTGTATGATGTAGTTTGAGGCCACATTCTGTATTTAGTTAGAAGGCGTATTCATAAGATAGTTTTGAATTAGATATATAATTTAAAACCCAACTTGTATTCTTTGTTGTTTACCTGATACTATAATTTATACTTTGTGTGTTTTTGTACTAAGGCCAATGGAAGTTTGCATTACCTAAAATAATATGCTGGGTCTAAGGTTTCTGTGTCTTCCTAGAAGTCAAATCTACCAAGCTCAATCTCGTTATCTGTCGTGGATCAGGACTTCCCAAGATGGCAGATTTCACTGTAATAACTTAGAAATATATATTTTACAGCAGATATAAATCAAAAATCCCTATATAATGCACTTATTCTGTCTACCTAAAAAAACATGTCTTAAAAAAGTAAAATGTCATATCTACTCTAAGGAAGAATTTGTCTTGATAATGGCAACAGAATTTTGCTCCTAACAGGATTAGGGGAATTTGGGCTCTAGGACAACTAGCGGTTTAAGATGGAAGTGCCCATGAAATAATAATGGTAAATATAAAATGTATATCCTCATGGCTTGAAAGCATTGCCAGTTTGTTGCAGATGTCACAAACGTGAATTTTATCTCAAATTATATTTCCTAAGCATGCCTAAAATTCCTTTTCTGCTGGAAGACTTTTTTTTATCTATGACTATGACCCTTTACATAAAACAATCCCAATATTTTCTACCATGCTCCACAATGCTCTTTTTGGATAATAAACAGTCTACTACTACATTACATTAAAGTGAGACAGGGGTGGAATTGGTTTCTTCTCCTCTGACCTGACCATTTACATGGCTCAAGTGGCATGGATCTTGGTTATCTACTGGACATCCACAAAGTTAACCATATTAAGGAATCAAAAGCCATTGGTAATGAGAAGTTTCCTACCCGCTGAGTTCTGCTGGGACACCAGAGTGCTAACATGAAGAAGAGGAGGAGATTACACATATGTTATTGTGCTGGTATAAATTAATAAAAGGTTGGGAAACACTGCCATAGATCATAGTCTTCCATCAAGTGTCAACCCAATTACTACCATCTGTATCTGACCTCCTACTGTGTGCCACAGCAAAGTAACTTCTACACAAATTACTGTATAACTTACAACCTAATATCCACAGGAATTTGGCTTTTAATCTGGACAAAAATATTATCCTATATTCCTCATCAATAGGTTACTTTATTATCCTAAGTTTTTGGTGTCTCCATTTCTACCATTTCCCTCTCACATCTCTTAATACTGTAGTGATTGATGTCAATGCACATATAGTTCAAGTACCTTTTTTGTACGTCACTGGGGGCATAAAAGGCATCCAACATATTATGAGCCAGATGCACTCAAGGGTTGCAAAGTGGTTCTCTGAGGATGCAGTGGTATGAAACGCGTAAACCCTCAACTGATCTCTCAACTGATGCAGCATCGTAGTTTGGCCATTTACTTGTGATAAAAACTTTGCTGATTAAGACACAAATAAAAGGAATATATAAGCGACAAGGACATTTTATTTTTTTATTTTTTATAAGAGCTCTTACATTTTGTTATATTCTCACTTACATAGTTACAATATTCAATGCAAATTTAAATTATAATACCAATATTCATAACAACAGCCATTCATTATCCCGCAGCCACCCTGCTCTTTTACTCCCCTATTCCTAATAATGAAAATCATAATTTATCCCTTTTCAAGTCTTTGCTAAAGAAGCTCACGTTTGTACTCGGATTTTAGTGGATATGAATAACTGCAATGGCCTTTATGTGCACTTTCACCTCCCTGCCTATGAACAGATGTCCCTTGGTATTTAATATTACTGATAATTTAAGTCTCAACAAATGCAGATTAAAATGATACTTCACATCTATCTCAAGTTTAATATAAAACTGTAGGGATGATCAGTAAACTCTGAGGGAAACTAACAACACCTAGCTTTATTATGAAGTTGACTTGGATTGGATGCTTGACACCAACTTGCAATTGTGAATATCCCTCTAAGGGCTAACTTGTATGCCACTTAATACTTACATCTTTGTTGATACCATATAACAACACCCTAATATAAAAATGTTGGACTTTACCCAGCATAGAATTAATTATTTGAATACTGGGTGGATATTTGGGGTCTTCTTGATTATAAAAAAACTTCATTTATGATGTCTCAAATCCCAATACTTAAGCTTTTATATATTAGATGGAATACAAAAATGTTTTCTACTGATTTACCAGAATACTTAAAATACTTAAAAATTTCTCTAATAAACCTCAGATATCCTTTATAGAAAGAAAAATGTTCTCCTCATTATTTTCATAGATTTTTAGTGAGCACCTAAATATTTAGCGATACTTATATTTACCCATTAGTTATCCCATACTTCACAATGTACATAAGTTAATGTTATTTTTAAACATGTGTGGACTTATCTACCATTATAAACGTGGTTTCTAACCTCAGATCAAAAAGGGAAATCAAAAATATATTTGTCTTTTTGCAGTGAAGGAATGATGGTGTTTCTCCAATAGGATCTCTGTTTCCTTCTATCTTATGATAGTATTTTAAGTCAGATTTGGGGCATCAGTTAGTTAGCCTTCCAGGCAGGAGGACCATTTGAGGTCATAGGCCTGATCTTTCATGTATTCCATACTGGAAATGGTTATATTAGAAATATTTAGGTGCTCACTAAAAAAAAGTTGATGAAAATATAGTATAATATATAAATAGTCATGTAGTATTAACTATAATGTGTATTATTAGTGCATTTGCTTCTGGGGCTCTATTACTTGAAACTGTTAATCATTCTGCTCTTTTCCTAGAATGTCTTAAAGAGGTGAGCCACCAAACTTTGTTATGTGTTAACAAGGCTACAGCTCCCATGGGCCATGTCAAAATGTCTTATTAATCAGCCCTCCCAGAGTATAAATGGGTTGGTAAGACTTTACAATATGTTTAGCTTCATTAAAAATATTAAACTATGCAATCAATGCATCTGACTACCATAATTAATAAAACATACAAAGTTTAATTTGTATTAAGCAGCCACAAAGACTTAGTTTAATTACCATTTTGCTAAACAATTATTGCAGAGTTTCAGTTGATTTCATGTTTTGTGGCATAGTTGTGTTAGTATGTGTTTATCATCAGCGACAACCATTTGTTTAAAGGGCTATTAAAGTGCCATATTTATAGTATGCTGTTGTGAATAGCTTGACTTTACAATGAGCAAGGTGCTAAAACCACTGTTCAATTTATTGAAAGTGTGAAATTCGGAAAAGTCATACCTTTCCTTTTTTGTACCCAGCAGAAATGGCGTGCAGCAGCCTGTAGGTGGCGCTACAGTGGCTCGCTAAGACTTTGTTCAATTTCTTAGGGTTAGGGTTAGATTTAGGGGGTAGGTTATGGTTTAGAGTTAGGGTAGTGGCAGATGATAAGCTTTACATAGTAAAGTAGTGGCACGCTACACTGAGACTATTTTTCTATGTAAAGTTTATCATCTGCCACTACCCTAACCCTAAATCTAACACTCAAAGAACAAATTGAACAAAGTCTTGGCAAGCAACCATTGGTTGCCTACTGGTTGCTGCACGCCACTGATGGCAGCCAGAAAAGAGGAAAGACCTAAAAAGTACTTTGATAATAATACTGGATAGAAAGCAGGTCCTTGTAGGATAGTCCTCCCCCTCAGAAGACCAGTTGAAGATGGAATTGCCCATAAAACATTCTCATGACTTATATAGTTACTAATATTGCTAGTTTGTTACATTCATTACAATGGCGTCATTTTTCCCCAAATGACGGTAGCCATTTAACAGGTTTTTTAAATTGTCTTGTATCTTTCATCCTGAATTCCCAAGCATCATGGTAGATGGATAGCTCCCAGCATGCACGCAAATCCTACACTTAAAGGGGTATTGACAGCGTCACTGCCCCATTAATTATCTATTGGGGCAAAGGCCAGAGATTAGGATGCCTGATCAATTACAACACATTTAGCATTGCTAAACACATGGGGCCTCATTCAATTATGATTTGGCCAATTGAATAGGGCTCTATATAAGCACATAGCATTTATTTTTTTACAGACGTTTTTAGTTAGTGAGTTTCTATCCAAAAGCAAGGGATTCACTAACTAAAAACTTCTGTAAAAAAAGCTCTGTGCTTATTTAGAGCCATATTCAATTGGCCACATCGCAATTGAATAAGGCCCATGGATAGTGAAGGATATGCACACTAATTGCTGAATACAAAATAAAAATAATAATTAAGATAATTTTGAATAATTTTAAACCATTTTGGTAATTTACACTAGCTCTTTAGGGCAGCTTAGTATTAACAGGACTTACACTTGTTTTATTTCCTTATTACATTTCTGTTTAATTTCCCACTGCAACTGCTCCTAAAGGACCTTCTTTCCCAGACTGTTTTCCCTTCAATCCATCATGAATTCTGACGCCAGATTCTTCCAACTCACTCAGCGCTCCTCATCTGTCGTTCCTCTCTATCAGTGCCCTTATTGGTCCCCAAAATTACACTCAGAATCTTGGTGCGCATAAAATATCACAATGACACCTATTTATGTGAAAAGCATCTGATTTATTTTATGAACTGTACAGATATATACAAATATACAAATACTCTGAGAGAGACACAGGAGAGGGGGAGAGACACAGGAGGAATAGTGGGGGAGAGACACAGGGGAGGGAGTGGGGGAGAGACATAGGGGAGGGAGAAGGATGAAAGACACAGGGGAGGGGAAAAATAGACACAGGGGAGGGAGAGAAGGAGGAAAGAGACACAGTGGAGGGGGGGTGGGGAGATATATCCTGTCATTTATGGCGGGGAAACGACTAGTAGTTTATAGTGGGCAAAGGAGTAGCCCCCCCCCCACACCTTAAAGACTGCAGCATGCAAATGGTTAATTTGTGTGTACACATGCATGTTTAAAACAAGTTAATAAACCGTTGCTTTCTAAAAACATATTAGCCATTATTAAGATTAGTTATTGGAATTGAATTAAGAGATAAATGAGAGCATGGTGGTTTTGATATCAGTGGACAGTTTCTACACCTTTGGTTTTCTCTTTAAATTCTTCTTATTATCTCAAGTGTATGAAATAAACAAATCCTAATTCACAGTAATAAATTCCCTTTTATATCACTGCTCCCACCGTTATCTCAGCCCTGCTCTCGTCTTCCATTCCTCCCACTACACTCTGCTCAGTCTCTCAACCTCTCATCCCACAGCTGCTTAGAAGACTTGTCCCTGTAGCATTTCTTTATTCTGTACAATTTCCTACTGTCACCACCAGGTCGGAGGGTTTAAAAAGGTCCTAAAAACTCAACTTTTCAGAAAATTATTTCAAATATCTCCTTAAATTGACATCTAAATGCAGCTCAAACGGTCACTGACGTCCAAACTTTTTTTAAATATCATATTTTGAAAATTATAAAAAGTTGCTTTGTACTAGAAATAATTGAAGGTCCACTTAAGTCAGCACAATTTGGGCCACACCACAGTAAAGCTCACCTAAAAGCACGTTGGAATACTTTTTGAATTTTTTAAATATCTGCATTTTTCACTGTGCATACGTTGTTTTAGTGCTCATTTTCTTCAATTATATATCTTATTTCCCATGGGGAAAAACTGTAATGTATAAAGTATGCTCTTTTTAAATGCATGACAGAAGGTTTTTGGGCTACGAGGCCCTTTTTAATATAATGTAATGGTGTGCCCTGGTGGTCCAGTGGTAAGGAGTCAGTGCTTTCACCTCTGTCAATCTGAGTTTAATGCCAAGTCAGGGAACCAAGAGGTCACACCAACCTGAAGCAGAGCAGGGTTGGGCCTGGTCAGTACTGGGATAGGAGACCACCTAGGAATACCAGGAGCTGTATGCTGTGGCCCACTGGCAAAAGAACTGGCAACCCACTCCAGTATCACTGCCATGAATACCAAGTGACCATGTACATAAAAATGTCCTGGCATGTTACACTCCATAAGGTCACGTAGAGTCGGAAGCAAATGAACAACAAAACAAATCTTTTTGTGAGAAAACATATACAGTAAATAGCTGTTTTTTTCCCTAATCATTAGCCTGGAGTTTCTCCCATCCTTTATAAACTATTTAGTTTGAGTGGCAGAATGTAATTACAGTGGCTGTACTTTACTGCCAGTGTAGGGAAGTGCTAGTATACTCGGTCCTTTTCCTCTTGCCCTACGCAAAACATCGCAGAACATTGGCTGCTGCAGTGCCGCCGCCAACCGCTAGATGGTTCTGCCGATTTTCCAACAGTGCTGCACAATGTATATAAGGAGCGCCGACAGAAGAGGCCTTGTGCTATGAGAGGAGCGCCCGAGACCCTCAAGGGCCGAGTGCCCGGGCCGAACCTACCAATGGCCTAACAGTTGTGCCACGTCAGAGGAGGGAATAATTTTTGCCTTCCCTCAAACCGGACGGCGCCATCTAGCAGCTACTTTATGGTACTGCAGCTGTCAGTGCTGTGCTTACACAACATAAAAGATCAAATGTTTTTAGGTATTGGAAAATAGTTCATACTAGTACTTACTACATAAAAATTATGACAGCTGTATATTATAATAACCCTTTAGGAATAGATTGAAAGTACTTTACATAGATTAATTTGCAGCGATTTAGAATGCACCTGACATTTTCATTAGTTTAGGGGTTAATCCTGGTCATTAATCATTTCAATGGTAAAATAAACTACAGATTAGCTCTGCTCTTAGGGTGTACATGTAATGCTTTAGATCAGGCTTAATTAATAATGGCTTAGGGCTCCGGGGTCACCGTACATATTAAGGCAGGTGGTGTAAACAGCTTTCTCATGCAGTTTAAAGGACCCCTGGGGTATCAGATTAATTGTATGCTCGTATCAAGAACTTTCATTCATCATGAGCAAAGTGTTTTTACAAAGATTTAAAAAAATGCATTCTTTAATTTTTAACCATTTTATTCAGTTTTGCGTTAATGGCAGCAAGATATTGCTTTGGTTCCTAACAGGATTAGAAACCCGGGAGGAATTGTGGATAGCATCAGTTCTCTATTCAGTCCTGTTTAAAGACTGCAACTGAAAATAGCCATTTGACAAAAGAACCAAATCAAAGAGTATGCCCCATGATACAAGCAGTCATCTAAATACTTGCATATTTATTTACATAGCTCCTAATGTTAGTTTGTTACATATTCTACAAATGTGGGAGTTTTTCCCAAATTTCAATGGTCATTTAATGTAGACATTAAACAATTATGAACCACAATATTGTCATATTGGGCAGTAATGCCATCTGGGCACGCCAGCCTAGTCACATGTAGCCTAGTGAACTTGAAGGGCTGAACTTGTGTCCCCTGAGTCATTAAGAGACCCACACAATAAAAAATCTAGGTTGTTTTTTTTTTTTTACTAAATGTAGCAAAAATGGTAAAATCACCATCGGTGGGAAGTGGGTGGATTAATTTGTAATAGAGGCATAGATAATGAGGATAGGTGTTTTGGAGTGTAAGAGACAGTGGGTTTGGGGTTACATGAGAGTGTCTGAGAGCTGCAGTCACCTCTTGGTCATCACTGCCCTATGTGCAGACCAATGCTTCCCTATTGCTTCATCTGCAGTTTTCCCCATAGGAATATACATTGCATACTTCAACTATCTGCTCTGCAGCCCATGTGGGACTAAGCCAGGGGTGTCCAAACTCGGTCCTGGAGGGCCGCACACAGGCCTGGATTTGAGGATTTCCTTTCTGTGCACAGGTGTGTGAGTCGACTGAAGAAGCAATAGCCGCACCTGCTTGCAGCAAGGATATCCACAAATACGGGCCTGTGTGCTGCCCAGCATGACCGAGTTTGGACAACCTGGACTAAGCAGATAAAACAACACAATAGCAGGACAGGACGTGTGTTAAAATACAGTTTAAAGTAGTCATTGCTGGATGTAAAATACATCTATAGGTAAAATGAGCTTTGTGTTGCTCAGTCATGTTCAACTCTCCATGACCTTGTGGACTGCAACATACCATGCTGATCCACTTGGTATTCATAGCAGAGATGCTGGAGTGGGATGCAAGTTCTTTCTCCAGCAAGCCACAGTATACAGCTCCTGGAATTTATAGGTGGCCTCCTATCTAAGTACTGACCAGGCAAAACCCTGCATGGCTTCAGGGTGGTGTGATCTCTTGGTTCCCTGACTGGAATTGAATCCAGGTTGCAGCAGTGAAAGCACCAAATCCTAACCACTGCACCACCAGAGAACCCTGTAGCCAGAGCCAACTCTATATCAAGAATCCTTAGCTCTGTCAGAGATAGTTGGGGCTGATCTGTGTGCTCTGCCTATGCATTCCCTTTGACATTATATGTGTTTGCTTCACTCAGTCATGTCCGACTCTCCGTGACCTCATGGACCGCAATACACATGCTGATCCACTGGTTTTAATGGCAGAGATACTGGAGTGGGTATCCAGCTCCTTCTCGAGTGAGCAACAGCATACAGCTCCTGTGATTTCTAGGAGGTCTCCCATCCAAGTACTGACGATGCCCAACCCTGCATGGCTTCAAGGTGGTGGGAGCACTTGGTTCCCTGATTGGAATTGAATCCAGGTCACAGAGGTGAAAGCACCGAATCGTAACCACTGGACCACCTTTATATGCATATTAGAGCTTATTTTATATATATAAATATAATAAAAAAATATATATATAAAGCTATTATACAGGACGCATACTGGATACATTTTGCCTCCTCCTCTCTCTTTCACAGTGAGAGGTTCATGTTGACTTCTCAGTCAATCATTGTCCGTCATAGAAAAAAAGGCATCCATGGATAAGAGCTGTGATTGGCTGAGAGGCTTACTATAAAAGCGATTGAGGCTGCATGTATTCAGTGCTTCCCTATAAGACATCTTCGCAATAAATTTAACATTGTTTCTTTATATTATATATAAAATGTCCCTTTGGCTATGATTACTGGACATTCGCTACACCACGTCTCTTTAAACCATCCATGCAAGACACTATGATTGGAATGTCATGCCCCACGCCCTGACGCGGTTTCCATTCATCCAGCACTTGTGCCAAGCGCACGTCATGAATTCGATGCGGGCAAAATCAGAGAATGAGAAAGCAAATGGAACGAGAGAGTGTTATTGTCAGATTGAACTGCAGCCAAGGGAGCATCAAAGCTACAGACAACTGTGTGATCCCAGCATGCCTCACTGTCCTATTTACACTACAGCATCTGTCCTCTCCAGCTCTAAATAGCACATGTATGCAGATCATATATTTGTCCTTGATTTGCCATCTTATATTTGATCTAGTCTTTCGATACTGTAAGTCCACCTAATATATGTCAACTAACTTTAATAAATGATTTGAAAAAGGAAACATTTATATAGATGAGACAATGACATGATGTATTGATTAAAAATATATTAGAGATAGCGGATAAGTGGAACAGCTATTCAGTAGCAAAAGGAAGGAATGAGCGCATATATATATATATATACTAGCGTATTGCCCATCAAAAAATGACGGCAATGAGATGTGTATGTTTGGAAAGTTGTTTAGTTATTAATATACATATGGAATTGTAAGGTAGCTAATGTTGTTTTGTGTGTACTACTGAAATATATAATACATTAATAAATGAATATACTTTACCTATTTTTATGCATTGTGTTGAAGAGCTGGCAATCTGTGTTGATGTTGCTGCAGCATTAGTGGTGTGTAAGTGCTGTGTAAGCGTGATGAACGTGTGCAGTGTAATAGTGTGCGTGCGCGAAAACCGTTAGCGTAGTTGTTTACTTCCGCATTATCGTAAAATGGCGGGTAATGTGTGGTATGCGTCTTAGCGGATCATCCGTACGTCGTTTAATGGCGGATAATGTGTGGTATGCGTCTTAGCGGATTATCCGTACGTGTTTTCCGTGGTTATAGTGCTGTAGCCTCGTTTTCGTTTTGTTCTGCCGCCATTTTTTCTCTCGCTTCGAGAATTTTTTAGTGTCTAAACTGTTTTATTTTGAGCTAAATGAAGGTGTAACTTGTTTTTTTGAGGTCGTGGATGCTCCCTCTTGCTGTCGGTAAGCTTTTTATATATGTGCTGTGTGTATTTATTGTGTTTTTGCTTTATTCCTGTCCGCGTGTTGCGTCCGATTTTTGCGATGTCGTAATGTGTGGTATGCGTCTTAGCGGATTATCCGTAAGTGTTATCTGTGGTTAGAGTGCTGTAGCCTCGTTTTCGTTTTGTTCGGCGGCCATTTTTTCTGTCGCTTCGAGAATTTTATAGTGTCTAAACTCTTTAATTTTGAGGTAAATGAAGGTGTAAGTTGCTTGTTTAAGGTCCTGGATGCTCCCTCTTGCTGTCGGTAAGCTTTTTATGTATGTGCTGTGTGTATTTATTGTGTTCGTATTTTTTTTCATGCTCGCCGAGTTGCGGCCATATTTTTTTGCTACGGTTTAACGGCTCGCCTGCGGCGCTCATTGCCAAAGTACTACGGTTTTACTACGGCGCTCATCGCTAAGCCCGCTAAATCGTACGGACCACGCAAACAGCGTGACGACGATTCGTAGCAGGACCATAATAATATGTGATATATATATATAGTAAATAAATAGTACATCGGTGTTCACATTTGAGTGTCTAAAACAAGTTAAAAAAAACAGTTTCCAGCTCAGAATTCTGAGAAATGTAGTTATTACACTGCATTCGGGGAAGCTGACCTGGGACATGCAAATGTGCACACAAATTCCTTGCTCTTCAATCCATAGCCCATTTTAAACATGGCTTCCTTTAAGCTTATGCCTGCTGTATTACACAGCTTTTATGCAAAGCAAAAGTTGGATTATACAAAAGCTGGGAATCCTATCCACGTACAGCTGTTTCAAGCTTACTGACTATCATCAGAATGGAACGGGATCCCAGCTTGTGTTGTGGACCTTATGAGTAGGTAGTTCACGACAACAATCATTTAATATATGGTGGCCAAAAGAGAGATAGAAGCTCTCCACCGTACAGTAGTACAGTAAATAAATAGTACATCTGTGTTCACATTTGAATGTCTAAAGCAAGTTAAAAAAACTGCTTCCAGTTCAGAGTTCCGAGAAAAACAGCTATTACACTGCATTCTGGGAAGCTGAGCAGGGACATGCAAATGTGCCCACAAATGCCTCACAATATATATATATATATATATATATATATATATATACATTTTTATCTGTTGTCCAATCTATGTTTCTATGTTTAGGATAAGGACTGTCCCTCCAACAGAGGTGCAATTGTGGGGTATACTTTTCTTTGTTGTTCAGTTGTTTAGTCGTATCCATCCCTCTGTGACCCTATGGGCACAGCACGCTAGGCACATTTTGTGTCTTGTTATGCTAATCCATAATGTTATCTTGGCAAAGATACTGGAGTGAGTTGCAAATTCCTTCTCCATTGGACTGCGGTTTGTCTGACTTCTCTGCTATGACCTGCTCATTGATGTGCACAAGCCCCTTCACCAAGACATGGTAGCGATCCAGAAGGTAAAGTGTTTAGTTAGCATTTTAGAAACTTTCTCTTTGGATTTTTGATAGGAATAATTGAACTTTTGTATTTAATAAATAAATAAATACATAAAGCCAATTTAAAACTACTTGAAACTAAAGTAATTAGGGGTTAAGACCATCATGGCCTTATTCCAAAGCAACTCTGGTTTAGACAGAAAAATATTAGAAAAATTCTCCCCTAGAGCTGGAGCTTGCAGGCTGGATCAATTTACCATTTTTGGAAAAAGATGATTAGTTGAGGATGAAATATAGCTAAATTCCAGCTCTTTATGATGATGGCAATGCTGCTTCAATTTAAAGCCAAACTTAAAAATACAAAAATATATATTTATTGCGTGTAGTGTTGCTTTTCAATGTAGACCTAAACTGGTTCTCTAGCAAAGTGTTTCTAATCAACCAGTCCAAGGACAAATTCTGGTGTCTGAGAATGGTCCTCGGAAATAAAGATAACTAACACTTTAAACACATTTACAATAAGTGATAGTTACAGCCAAGTTATTGATGAACATTTCTATAGTTAAAATTGCTCAGTGAGCAACTAGTGCAAAACTAAATGAAATGTTAATGTGCAATATATTATATTACAATATTCTGGTTTTCAACAGTGGTCCTCATGAGCACTGGAAGGTAACCAACTGGCCACCAGGTCAAAAAGGCTGAGAGCCGCTGCAGACATCAACAAATACAATACATCAATCAATCAACTATAATGAACTATAGAAGTTTCCGTTTACTTGCTCATAATATCCTGTGCCAAACACAACCCTGGCATAGTTTTGATTTTCAGCTAAGACATGTTAATCTGGAGAAAGGGGAAATCCAAAGTTACAAGAATAAAAAATGCTTTTGCTGTAATCTAAATTTTAAGAGGTTAAAAAAACAAAAGCGATAGATAAATCTTCAAAAGAGTGACTCACGCTTGCTGGAAATTATAGATATAGAAAAAAATGTAAATGTATGGTAATTTAATTAATATCATGTTATCTGACTCATCCGTAAGAATGCAGTAATGAAAAAAACGACTACAAATCCAAATATACACACATTTGCTTGTCTGTATACACCCTCACTATTAAACTGTAGCATCAGCTGATCCCAACATCTGGTTCTATTTCATTTTCAGATGATGTTTTTTTGGTCTGTTTTTCTGCATTACATAGTTATAGTTCAATGTACTGGCGTAAATGTTGCCTATACGGGGGAATTTGAAACAATATGAAGAACAAAACTCAACTTCTATAGTTATTCCTGTTTTTTTTTTTGCTCTTCAGAGATGACAACATTTCAAGTGGCCAAAATTGCCAAAATACAGATGGACCACAGACAGCAGCAATTTGAGCAATGTTCCTGGATTTTAGGTATATATACACTAAAGGGATATGTAAGTGAGATGGGTTTCAAATGTTTCCTAATAAACAGCTACTGATTAGTAGAAAAATATGTATTATATTGAAATGTTGAATGGACTTACATATTTATATGCTAGATACCGATATCTGGATGTGTACACCCCCTGGGAAGCTTACATAAAGTGTACCCTGCAGGGTACAGTGTGTGACCTCTAAAGGAAATTATGTTTGGCGAGGTCACAGCTGAAATTACCCATAAGGAGACAGGCAGAGAGAAAAAAACAAACAAACAGCAAATGCCAGATTGTGATACAAATGTTTCAGTCTTTACTTCCTCCTGATTGGCCAAAACAATTTTCAATTTCAAATTGTATACCAATTTAGCCTTGGTTTAGAGGATATTAACCATAAGTTTCAACTGACAGAAATGAAAATATATTTTGCTTACTTCAAGGTAAGTGATTAAATGCTTATTTTGGTATTTTTCATGCAAAAAAATGTTTTCATACACTAGTAATTCTCCTTTATCAGATGCCCTCATAATCCAGCTCACTTACATATCCATTAAACATGCATACACTGCTCTATATAAATATATACACTGCAGATCAGACAGTTGTATATGTATTGCAGAACAGACACACTCTTGCAGTCTCTCTATTTCTCTATGAGAACTAAGAGAAAACATTAGGAGAGGATTCCAAGAAAGATTGAGCAACATGTTCAGGCTAAAATAGATGGAAATCGCTTTATATGTGGGCCTGTACCTTGAAAGGTTCCCTGGTGGCCCAATGGTTAGGACTTGGTGCTTCCACCAAGTCAGGGAACCAAGAAGTCACACCACCCTGAAGCCAAACAAGTTTGGGCCTGGTCAGTACTGGGATGGGAGACCACTTAGGTTACCATACCAGAGCTGTATGCTGTGGCCCACTGGAGAAGGAACTGGCAACCCACTCCAGTATCTCTGCCATGAAAACCAAGTGGATCAGCATGACCATGGACATAAAGATGTTCTGGTTTGTTACGGAGAGTCAGAAACGACTGAACGACAGTTGCCAGGATACTTTGTACTTGGATACTTTTTACTTTACACAGGGACACTGGTTCTCAAACTAAATGGCTTTATTTTGAAGCTGGACTGGCTGGGTCTTAAATCAATATATCTCCTGGACCTCTGCTTTGGACCCTGAATTGAATTGGTTTGCCCATAAATGAACAATGGTTGTTTGACCCTGCTGGCACTCTTATTTCAAGATGAGTTTATATTCAGTATATCCAAACAGGAGCAATGAGGGATGATGGAATGTAAGCTCTTAGGGTCAGTAACGTAATTCCTTCTGTATGACTGTATAAATTCCCAGTTAGGTCTTCTGTGTTTCCTGTATTCAATGCATTTACCTTTTGTATATAGCATTCTATAAATTATGGGTGCCTTATAAATAATAATAATAATAATAAAAATAATAATAGTTTGACCTAAATCACCGTAAATTTGGAAGTCACCACTTCTTACCCTGTGACTCCCCATAATTAATTTCAAAGATTAAAATGCTACCTTTGCATGCTTACTATATCATATTATACTGAATTTTCCAATGTGCTTTATCCCCAATTGCACCTGGGGATAATCTGCTTATTTCCATATATCCAAATACTCTTTCAGAAACACTTAACAAATTGGCAATTACCTATGAAATGTAATAATGTGTCTTTAAGAGCAAACCACTTGTTGTACAGTAACTGCGACATTAACCTGGATCTCTGCCATCCTGTCTATTTGGAGTCTATTGTTCTCTACGTGAATATGGCTTTAACTATTTATTCTCAGCATTCCAACTCTTCCTCCAACTTGATTATATTATGTTAATTTAATTATGTTAAAATTTTATTTGCATAGGTGTCTGTAAGGTAAGATGCCAACAGCTTCCTTATATGAAAAATATAACTGCAGGGTTGTTGAGAAGCTTCAGTTCCAAAGCACACCTGAACGACGCGGAGGCTGCACAGGCTCCCTGGGTCAGCCTGTAGCGTCACGTGACCCAGCGGAGCCTGTGAGGCTATTAGCCAATCAGGAGCGTCGGGGGGCGTGTCGGAAGCCCGTTTCGCGCCATTGAACACAGCAGCGCGGTCTCCCGACTGGATGGACGGAGGTCTGAGGTCCTGCAGCATTAAAAATACAGTAGGAAGGTTTAATTACTGAGATTTCACCCCAGCTTACCAGCATATAAGGGGATATCACTGTTGAGGCTATCCCTGTCTGTTTTTGTGTTCTTTTCCTCCTCCGTTTTTTGTGTCTGTGTGTGTCCCTGTCTCCCTGTGGTGTGCTGTGCCTGTGTGTGTTCCTGTGTCTGTGTGTGCCTGTCTTGCTGCTTGTTGTGCCCCCTGTTTGTTCCCCTGTTAGCTATTTCTATGGATCCAGAAGGCTTAGAGGCCTTACTGGCTGAGGTTAGGACCCGTGCCTTAAGCCAAGGGGTCAGGTGGGTGCAGGACAGGCTGGGACCTCCCATGCCTTCTGCGCTTGGAGCTCAGCACATTGTACAGGAACAGCCTGCGGTGGCTGGTGTCCTAGCCAATCCTGATGCCTCCAGGGAAATTTTTTCCCATCCCACCACTGTAGGGCTGCCAGACCCACGTCCATCAGGTAGCAGAGACACCAGAGATGGGGGGGTTACAGGTCAGGGCGGCCGGGACCCCATACCCCCCAGGCAAGCGAGCGCCAGGACCACGGGCGGTGGGGGTGAGGGCCTAGCAATCCGGCCACCACCTGCCAACTTGCCTAAAGGTCCTAGGCCGCGACAAAGGTCGCGAAACACCCCTCTAACACCCCGCAAGGGGGGTGCAGGGGGTAAGAGAAAAGCCGGGAGTCCAAAAAAGGCTCCTACAGGCCCTCACGGTGCCAAGCAGACGGTCCCTGGGGTTTCCCTAATTAACAGTGCTTCTGGTACTTTACAGGGACGCCCAACTGGCAGCGAGAGGAGCATGGCGACGACGAGAGAGAGAAGAGATGGGGTCATCAGAGAGATGAACAGCCAAGACAGCATGGTCATGATTGATGACATGCCTGTGACAGCGGCAGTGGCGAGGCTAGGACGCCCCACTCGAGCTAAGAAGGCTACGAGCAGGTACAGTCCGCTGCTATTTACGCACACACCGCTAAGGCGTAGCAGAGTAGAGACTGAGGGCGATACGGTTAGGCCACAGCGCAGAGGGTCTAAGACTGACCAACAGCTGGATATTCCAACGCCCGAGGAAGTCTCAGGGGGCCCCCTACAGGGGGCGGCGGAGGCAGTGCTAGCCTACTCCAGCCGCGCAAGCTTAGCTGACCAGGACCCTTCCTCAGACGAGGAAAGGGCGGTATGGGCGCGGGCATGCAGGTCGCGGAGAGCTAGTGACTGTTCTTCTTGTACCCACAGATCTAGAAGGAGATCCCGGTCTAGAAGCAGAAGATCTTGTCGGTGCAGCTGTGCTTGCACGGGATCTGAGAGGAGAAGCCCGCGGAGGGCCAGACGGTCAGAGTCCCCGGAGCGTCAGGAGAGACGCGGGGATACTCCGTTGGCCGTATCTACTCCTAAGCTTCCAGAAGCAGGTGAGCGCTCAGAATTGAGCTGCGCAGCAGACAAGGGTGATTTTATTGGGTCATTAAGGACTCTATTAGCTGCGCATAACATTGCAGTTAGCGAGCGCGAAATGGGAGCGTGGATAGGGGGGCTAGCAAAGGGTGCATGGTCCCAGCCAGCAGCGGTAGTGGCGCCAGCGAGCGCGAGCGAGGCGCTAGCTAGCTTGCGCGCGCCCGAGCCGGTAGGCAGCGCAATAGCAGCAGTTGGGAATAACACTGTGGGGGTTACCGACGCAGCCATGAGGCCCATAGTCCTCTGCTCGTTGGATAATTTGGGTGCACACCTTCCACAGGAAGTAAAGGAAAAGATCTGGAGGAGGGAGTTTATAGAGTTGTTTTCCCTTCTCCCTATGTCTAGGCAAACAGACCTGGCCGAGAGGGGCCCCAGGGAGGGGAAATCCTTTGCTAGGCTACCCAGGACGTTTGATACCTGGCTGCAAGCATTTTCTATTTGGGCTTGCGTACTGTGTGAGCGGCACCCTGAACAGAGTTCGGGATTGTTCGTCTACATAGACGAAATTCGGAATGCTCACAAGGTTTATGGGGGTACAGCCTGGTGGCGGTACGATGAGGAATTCCGGCAATACTTGGCCTCAAGGCCAAGTATGGCGTGGAGCGACAAAGCGGGTGGCGTATTGGCTAAACATCATGACACCCATGAGAGTCACGACGCCCTTTCGGAGCGGGGCCGGTGGAGGTAAGGGCCCCACCCACGCCTCAGGAGCAGGTCTTAAGACCTGTTTTTCGTACAACGAGGGGGTCTGCAGATGGGCGCCTAACTGCAGGTTTAAGCATGCATGCTCAAACTGCGGAGGTGAACACCCCCTGTCTAGATGCAGTAGACCCAAAGAGGGAGGCAGGGGCGAGCCTCCTGCAAAGGGGCAAGACGCCCATACGCCTCCCCGCCATGCTGCCGTGGCTAAAGCGCTACGGTAAATTGGCAGGCACCGCCGAAGCGGCGCGCCTATTGGAGGACGGGTTCCGAGAAGGATTCCGGATTCCATGTGGGGTCGACATTCAAGGTTTTCTTGTCCCAAACCTGAAGTCGGCTAGGGATTTCCCAGGGGTAGCCAAAGCTAAGGTGCTTAATGAAGTAAAATTGGGGAGGATGGCCGGGCCATTTGCGGCCCCGCCCATCCAGGGTTTAGTTGTGTCTCCTCTTGGGGTGGTCCCCAAGAAGGAGAAGGGTAAATTTAGACTGATCCAGCATCTCTCATACCCCAGAGGCCGTTCGGTAAACGATGGCATATCAAGAGACCAGGCTACTGTGTCTTACGAGTCATTTGACCGGGCGGTCGATTTGGTGAGGAGGAAGGGTCAGGGGGCCCTTATGGCAAAAGTGGACATCGAGGCAGCATTCAGATTGCTCCCCGTGCACCCGACAAGCCATCGGTTGCTGGGGTGCTTCGTAGACGGAAGTTACTTCGTTGACTTATGTTTACCCATGGGATGCTCGATATCCTGTGCTTACTTCGAGGCTTTCAGCAAATTTTTACAGTGGGTGGTGAGCATCGAGGCGGGGTACAAGAGTGTTACCCATTACCTGGATGACTTCCTTTTTGTTGGCCCAGCGAGAAACGACGCTTGCCGTTTTATGCTGGAGGTGTTCACCGAAATCTGTACAGAATTCGGGGTACCATTGGCCCATGATAAGACGGAGGGCCCTACGGAACAATTGACTTTTCTGGGGATTCGGATTGACTCCTGCAAAATGGAGTGCAGTCTTCCCTTAGAGAAGGTGGAGGACATGCAAGCCGAGATTACGGCGCTGCGGGGCGCACGGAGGGTGACCCTCCGGCGGCTGCAATCAATATTGGGGAAGTTGAATTTCGCGTGCAGAATTATCCCCATGGGGCGGATATTCTGTAGACGAATGTCTCTGGCTACGGTAGGGATTGCGAAGCCGCATCATTTCCTAACAGTCTCTAAGGCCATGCGTGATGATGCAGAGGTATGGGCAAGGTTCCTTGCAGACTTTAACGGGCGGGTGGTCCTTCAAAAGGAGGGCACCACCAGCGCAGAGCTAGACCTGCACACCGATGGTTCTGGACCGATCGGTTGTGGGGCGTATCTCCAAGGGAGATGGTTCGCTGCGGCATGGCCGGAGGAATGGGAAGAGGCGGGTTTACTGCTGAACCCTACATTCCTGGAGCTGTTTCCTATGGTGGTAGCAGTGCACTTATGGGGTCCTTGTTTCAGGGACAGGCGAGTCATTTTCCATTCGGGTAATAAGGGGTTGGTTGAAGCCGTGAACAACATCACGGCGGCATCCGTACCAGTGATTAGATTGCTTAGGCATCTTGTGCTATGTTGCCTTCGCTTGAACATATGGTTTCAAGCAAGACACGTGACAAAGGTGAATAACGGAATTGCTTACGCCCTCTCTCGGTTTCAGGAGGATCGTTTCAGGGCGCTGGCTCCTCGTGCGAACGCCCTGGGGGAGCTCATCCCCGAGGAGCTCTGGGAGATTGGAGCTGTCAGGTAACGAGACTCGTGAGACAGTCTGTTGCCCCAGCGACGTGGAACGCTTATAGACGCGTGTGGGCAAAATGGGATAGCCTAGTGGCACTGGCAGGTGGTGCCACGACGGAGGACAAGAGCGTAGGGATCTTGCTTTGGTACCTGCTGCGGTGCGCCGAGCAAGGCGAATCAAAACCCGTAGTAGGGAGACAGGTCACGGCGCTTGCTTTTATGTTTAAGCTTGCTGGGCAGAGGGACCTTACTAAGGAGTTTCTAGTGCGCAAAGTGGTGCGCGGAATGTTCAGCGGTGCGCAAAGGCCAGATAGTAGGCGGCCAATAACATTTGCGCTGTTGCTGAGATTGGCTCAGGAATTGGTGGTGGTTTGCAGGGATCCCTTTGAATCTCTACTTTTCCGAACGGCTTTTTCCCTGGCGTTCTTCGGAGCGTTTAGGATAGGGGAGTTAGTCGCGAACAGTAGACACGGTTCGGGGGGTCTGCAATTGGTGGATACCTGCCTCAGGGAAGGTACGGT
>CM050167.1:46643482-46663482 GCA_027410445.1 Discoglossus pictus | reverse complement strand
CATTGCTTGTTGCTTATTTTTAAGTGCAATTCTTCAAAAGGGATTATTTTAAGTGCTTAACCACACTGGTCCTTTAAGAAATACCATGGAAACTTGTAAGGTGTTTACCAGATGTTGAGGCAAACAAAGCTAGCCAAAGATTGCATTTTTTTATCTAACATAGTACGTATAGTACTTTTGTATTTAGAATTTTGTTTAAGAAATGCTATTTTGTGAATTACACAATTACAGCTACCAGAGTTTAATGTGTATCTATTGCTTCTGTCATCAAAGGACCACTGTACAATGATATATATATAAATCCATCCATTGCTATGCCTAAAACTGTGAAATACAGTAAGCATATGCTTAAAATGAGCCATGTTTAAAATGGTTTGGATTGAGTGAGGATGCATTATGTGGTCTCATTTGCATGTCCCATCCAGTTTTCCCAGAGTGCAGTGCATATACTGTATTTTTGATAAATTTCAGCAGGAAATAAGTTTTTGCTAACTTTTTTTTAGACATTCAAATGGAATCACTAATGTACTACTCCTTAATTGTACTACTGTACTTTGTACGGTGGAGGGCTTCTATCACCCTTAGCCCACCATATGTGAAACAATTGCTGTATGTATGTATATATATATATATATATATATATATATATATATATATATATATATATATGTGTGTGTGTGTGTGTGTGTTTGAAAACTTTAAGAATGATTATGAACTAATCAAATCATGCAGATTGTTTTTAATTAGAAAAAAATACATGAGCCTGGAGGAATCCATGCTATTTTGGTACATACTTGAATTCTAGTCTAGTAAACAAACCTTTATATTTTAAAGGGATATGTAAGTGAGCTGGATTATAAATGCATCTGATAGAGGATAAATAGTAGTGTATGAAAAAAAAAAAATTTGCATCAAAATATCCCAAAATAAACATTAATTAGCTTACCTTGAAGTTAGCAAAATTTCCTATGTTTTTTGGCATTTGCATTTTATCGTGTACACCCTAGAAAACTCCACCTCAATTAGCATAACATTCACATTCAGAATCAGGATAATACATTGTATCATTCTTCACCTCAGTGACTTCTTGCATGCTCAGTACAAGAACTGCAACAGTTACTAACTACGCTCCGCACCAGTATATTTCATACCTCCCATCATTTCAAGTGGCCAAGGATGGATATTTATATTTTTAAAATATATATGCACTCTTGGCTAGTATATTGCCTTTCGTTGCAATAAGCAAACTCTCTGAATTTATGTTGCGTGTGTTTGCGTCATTCAGTCATGTCCAACTCTTGGTGACCTCATGGACCATAACACACCATGCTGATCCACTTAGTTTTCATGTCAGAGATACTGAAGTCGGTTGCCAGTTCCTTTTCCAGTGGGCCACAGCATACAGCTCCTGGTATTCCTAGGTGGTCTCCCATCCAAGTACTGACCAGGCCCAACCTTGCTTGGTTTCAGGGTGGTGTCACCTCTTGGTTCTCTGACTGGAATCGAACCCAGGTTGCAGGGAAAGTATTGAATCCTAGCCACTGGACCAACAGGAAACCCCTATATTTATGTAAAGACATGTAAATAATATTGTGCTGAATTGACAACCCCCTAACTTCTATCTTGGAGATACCAGAGAAATAAAGAAGAACCTGGAACACCTTAACCCTCAAGCTACAGAATTTTTTTATTTCATATAATTTATTTTTCCTGCAAGTAAAGTTCTTTAATGTATTAAACATGCTGTTTTAAATGTATTATATACAAAGTGGGACTACAAAGTCCCTTTAATGGGTTAACTGTCAATAAAACCGCATGAATCATTCTTCAGTCATTGTCACTTGCAAGGAACAGAAGATGATTGTGAAGGAAGCATATGTGGCGCAGTCACAAACAATGCAAGAATGAGAACGGATTCAGTGGGGTATTGTTCAGTTATATGGCGGGTGACACAGAGAGCAAGTTGTCTTGGGCTGGTACAGTAGGGGTACAGTTTGCTCTATGAGTGCAGTGTCAGTCCTCATATAACTGGAAGCCCAACAGCAACCGTACAGGAAATAGGTGCAGAAGGCCAATTAGACTTAACAACTCTGGGGTGGGATATAACATATGGATGTGGGGAAATCTCTCTTGTTGACCCTAAAAGGGTCAGTGTAAGAGGAATAAATACCGTATTTGCCGGCGTATAAGACAACTTTTTTGTCCTGAAAAACATGCCTCCAAGTGGGGGGGGTCGTCTTATACGCCGGGTGCACTTTGTCTGCGCAGAGCTCGTGCCTCCCCCTCCTCATCCTCAGCCCCCTCCTCATTCTAATCCCCCCTCCTCATTCTAAACCCCTCCTCACTTTACCCCTCTAAATACCTCCCCCTCTCCCTTTCGCCTCACTTACCTTCATCTGCAGCTTCTCCTACAACGCAGGAAGGAGCGGAGGCCGGAGGAGAAGCTGCAGATGAAGGTAAGTGAGGGGAAAGGGAGAGGGGGAGGTATTTAGAGGGGTAAAGTGAGGAGGGGGGTTTAGGATGAGGAGGGAGGTTGAGGATGAGGAGGGAGGATGAGGAAGGAGGTTGAGGATGAGGAGGGGGGTTGAGGTTGAGGAGGGGGGGTTTAGGATGGGGGGTGAGGATGAGGATGTGGGGTTGAGGATGATGAGGGGGGTTGAGGAGGGAGGTTGAGGATGATGAGGGAGGTTGAGGATGAGGAGGGGGGTTGAGGAGGGGGGTTGAGGTTGAGGAGGGGGGGTTTAGGATAGGGGGGTTGAGGATGAGGATGGGGGGTTGAGGTTGAGGAGGGGGGGTTGAGGATGAGGAGGGGGGTTGAGGTTGAGGAGGGGGGTTGAGGTTGAGGAGGGGGGGTTTAGGATGGGGGGGTTGAGGATCAGGATGGGGGGTTGAGGATGAGGATGGGGGGGGTTGAGAATGAGGGGGGGTTGAGGAGGGAGGTTGAGGATGATGAGGGAGGTTGAGGATGAGGAGGGAGGTTGAGGATGAGGAGGGGGTTGAGGTTGAGGAGGGAGGTTGAGGATGAGGATGAGGAGGGGTGGGCCGGAGGCGCTGCGGTCGCGTTGCAGGGGCGGGCCGGAGGCGCTGCGGTTGCGTAACAAACTCTATATTTTGAGGAACAATGTTGGGGGGTCGTCTGATACGCCGGCAAATACGGTAAATGTAATCTTGAAAAAGTTAAGAATCACTAAGAGGAAGGTAAATTGTCATAAAGCTAGTTTTTAATGAGAGAAACAAATTACATTTGATGCCTCTTTTGGTCCCGGGAATCACCCATTATACTTTAGGGGTTGTTTAAATCTCTGTAGGAGCATGTCCAGTAGAAACTGAGTGGGTAAGTGTCAATTGGGAACATTTCCAGTCACCTATAATAGTTGTTAGCTTGTGAGTAACGCTTGCGAGATGCGTTCTGTGCAGGCGTTACTCACAAGCTACTATCCGTAAACGTAGGGAAATTGCGCAGTTGCACCGTCTTGCGCCGTGAGGAAGGGAGGGAGCACCGGAAGGGAGAGAGAGGCAGCCAGAGAGAGGAGGGAGAGAGAGATGGAGGGAGGCAGAGAGAGAGGAAGGGAGAGAGGAGCGAGGGGGCAGGGAGCGAGGGAGAGAGAGAGGAGGAAGAGAGGCAGAGAGAGGAGGGAGGGAGGCAGAGAGGGATGGAGGCAGAGAGGGAGAGAGGCAGAGAGAGGGAGAGAGAGAGCGACAGAGAGTGAGGGAGGGAGGCAGAGACTGAGGGAGAGAGAGAGAGATGGAGGGAGGCAAAGAGAGGGAGGGAGAGAGAGGAGGGAGGGAGACAGAGAGGGGGAGGAAGGCAAAGGGAGAGAGAGAAAGAGGAGGGAGTGAGGCAGAGAGAGGGGGAGTCAGGGCTGAAGATAGAGGGAGGCAGAGAGAGAGGGAGGGTGAGAGAGAAAGGGAGGCATGGAGAGAGAGAGAGAGAGGGGGAGGGGGAGGGGAAGGAGAGAGACAGAGGGTACACAGAGCGCAGTAGGAGGGCACAAAGAGAAACAAAGGGCACAGAGAAAGACAGCACAGAGAGAGACAAAACAGACAATTGAACATAACATATGATACCGTCATTTATGATGGGCAAGTTACTAGTAATATAATAAATCACCCTCCCTTCTCTATGTCACCCTCATACTCAACTCTCCCTCCACTAATACATAAGATAGACTCATCCATTAAGACTTCAAACTCGTAGGAAATGATGAAGTCAGACAAGGATTGAAGAACATTCTATGGACATAGGGCCTCATTCTATTAGCGGCCGCAGCCGTTGCGGGGCCGCAAGGACCGGCCGCAAGCTATTCGGCTATTCTATTCCCTTACGGCCGGAGGCTCCGGCAGGCTTGCGGCCGGTGCCTTGCTATCTCTTGCCGCTCGCGCCAGAGGAAAGCCTTTGATCTAAAACGGCCGCAAGAGTTTCGGCCGTAAGAAAATCCTATTTGCAATTCAATTGCTCCGGGAAACCTCTCTGCAAGGCTAAAAACGAGCCGCAGCTTACTTGCAGGAAACAGGTCTCGCTAGCACCAATTAAGCACATAAAATAGCTCAAATAAAGCCATCCTGCACTTTGAGAAGACTATAAAGGGATTTTAGGTGTTAGAAAAAATAGCACATAATTATCCTATACTCAAATCCGTAAAATATTTTATTTTTAATATCCGTAAAATATCCATGTAAAAAGTCCAGAGTGCTTGGAGCACCTCAGACCCGCCCACGCCGCAGCCGGAAAATAAACAGTTAATTTGAACTCGGGTTTGGGCTGATGTGCAAGCTTGAGAGTGAGTTACTTTTAATTCTCATGTCCCCCAATATGATCCCTAGCATTTACAGAGCTGTACAGTGAGTGCAGGCTTGAATTTATTTTTGCGTTTTTAGATTTCTGCGCTTATGGCCGGTTCCAAGATATGCGGCCGGCCGTAAGGGGAGATCCTTGCGGGGCCGTATAATAGAATCGCGAGTTAACAGAACCCCCGCAAGGAATCGCAGCCTTACGGCCGATTTACGGCCGCTAATAGAATGAGGCCCATAGTGTTCAAAAATTTAGATGTTTTTCTAAATTGCTTCCATTCTTACATAACTGTCAATTTTCTTAGCTTGGTACATACTTCACAAATATATGAAGTTTTACCCAAACTACAATGGTACTTTAACTTCCTGCCACTCTTGCTTGGGAAAACTAAACTTTTTTTTATGTAGTTGTTTTTTTCTGTAAATCTTTTTTTTTTGTTTCTTTTCTTAATTTATTTAATTGGGGGTATTGTTAGGAACTATGGCAGATCCTTGTGAACCCTCATTGTAGTAGTTAGGGTGCCATGGTTATAGATTAGATTACAGTGGGGTCCATAGAGACCCCCCCATAGTAATGGGTTTATGTTAGGGGCAATGGGGTCCCATAAGGACCTCCATGGTTATAGATTAGATTACCATGGGGGTCTGTGGTAACGGGTTTTTGTTAGGGGCCATGGGAGTCCATAAGGACCCCCATGATAATACTTAGAGGCCACAAATGGACCCTGATGTTCTTATTGTAATCCCAATCCAAAAGCACAAGGAGTGGAGACACAATGGCTCTCCCAAGTTTTGAGAGGGGTCCTAGGGGAATACTCGCTAATAGGGAGTAAGGGGAAGCCACTTGTGCATGGGCTCAGCCCAGTGACACTGGGCCCCATACCATTCAACTAAGCAGGAACCAGCTGACAACTTCCCAGTTCCATTCACTTTAGTTTCTTTTACCTCCATACATCATCACCTTCTCTTCTGCCTCTGAACTAGTCTGACATGCCCTCCCACCTACCCTGTGCATATCCACCTACCTACCTGCATACTTATGATTTATCTTACATTATAGTGAATGTTTCTGAATCATCACCTCCATCTTTCATAGCTGTTACACCCACAGAATTAATTAGTAATTAAACATCTACTCTCTTTTTAATTACATGTCAAGCCCTTGTTTCTCACTTTTAATCCCTCCACTTTTTGTTTGATTAATGCTTTAGTCTACCTAAAAATATTGGTTTCATTAATCCTCATGCTAGCCTAGTGCTTATCCCAGACATGCTTCAATGCACTGTGTTTTTTTCCACTAGAAGGCTCTTCCACTTATCTATTACCCTTTCTGTAAAGTAATATTTTCTCATGTTATCCCTACATCTACATTCCAATTCAATTCATGACCTCTTGTTCTTATATCCCACCTTTCCTGGAAGATACTTTTGTCCTAAACACAATATGGCACTTGTAGTTAGCTCTTTGATTATAGTTTAATTTTGGTTTGGAAGCCTTGGTTGAATGGCTCTCTATCCTCCTACTCTTATCTATGTTGGCGATCTGATCTAAATAAATACTCTGTCTTGATCAGACAAGTGCTTCTCTATTTATAAACCTCTAAGAAATATATTTTGTAGCCAATTTATATATTAGAACAGGTCAACCATAAAGCACACTAAGGGGATATTTATTAAAAAAATATATGAAACTATCAGTTTGAAGTCAGACTCCTTTAGTTTGCAACACACGTTTTACGAAGTCTATATTTGAAGTGATCCAAATCTGATTGTCTGGTGATCCAAATCTGATTGTCTAGTGATCCAAATCTGATTGTCTAGTGATCCAAATCTGATTGTCTGGTTCTTTCTTATTTAATATCTGTCCTGTTTTTTTGTTGGTATGTATATAAGGTAGGAAAACAAATTCCAAGGCCAGAGTGGTGGTCGTATAGCCCATATGTCTGCGGGCTTGAAATTTGCTTGTGTTACAGAGCGATTAAATTAGAAAAGCCTGCAAGGACATGGCCGGAATCCAAATCTGTAAATCATGCTGTGGCACGTAGCATTTCTGGGCGTGAACATGATTAATTATTCAAACCCGTAGTTATCGGTATAGATGGAGCCAATAGCAAATGAGACCGTCATCATTACGTCACTAAAACATGGAAGTTAATTTCAATCATTTACGGGTTTGAAGTCCGAGTTGCGATTGGACCCGCATTCCAGAAATAATGCAATATTAAATAATCAATAAATATGATATTCTAGTCCATGCAAGTTCTATTATCTGTATTAACACATTGATTGCCGGGATTGATATAACTCGGAAATTAAACATGAAAAAAAGTATTTTATATTGCAATTTTGCGCGCTTGAGAATGTTGTGCTATTAATTTTAATACCTAACATCACTTTCCCTGTAATTTAAAATACAGTAAATTTTTATATTTGTTTTTACAGTGCTATGGACAGGAGTTTAACCCACTTGCGGGTCTTCTCTAGTACCCATAGGATTTTTGGCTATATTTGCCATTTATGGGTGTGAAAATATTTACGGGCTTGAGGACTTGTTGCAATTTAATAGCGATTTGCGATTGTAACATTCACAGGCTTGACAGATCAAAGGCTTAGCTGGGTCGGAGTTCAGATTTTCCCCCTGTAACCCGTAGATTGTTTGCGGGTAGCTAAAAGAGGCCAATTTAATAGCTGTAAATTTTGCAAGCTCCTTTACGGCTTTGAGAAATGCGATTTGGCAAATTTAATAGGGCTCTAGGTATAGTAAAAGCTGGTAGGTACTAATGTCTCTCTATAGATCGCTAATCAGATCTCACCTAGAATATTGGAGAACATTTCTAAAAGTATAATAATACATTATTATTTATTATTATTATTAATTACATAATATTCCCAACTCTAGAGGCACCCTGGGTCTCTTGTAT
This sequence comes from Discoglossus pictus, assembly GCA_027410445.1. NCBI lineage: Eukaryota > Metazoa > Chordata > Amphibia > Anura > Alytidae > Discoglossus > Discoglossus pictus. Next base: position 46,655,771 of record CM050167.1, on the reverse strand, counting down.
TCCAGCTTTAACAATACCAAACAAAAACAGAAACCCGCCTGTATGGCACACTGGGAACAAGACCTAGGCAGGGAACTGACTATAGAAACTTGGCATAGGATTAGCCGAAATCTGACCAAGGGCTCACTTACCCATAGCCTACTAGAGGTCTCAATTAAAGTCCTCCACAGAACCTATCTCACCCCATCCAGAATGCAGTAAATTAACCCGACGATAAATAGACTTTGCTTTAGGGGCTGCCAAGCTACAGGAGATTTTAGCCACATTTGGTGGCACTGCACAAAGGCACAAGCTCTCTGGGGGAACGTTTTCCAACTATTTTCACAACTAATACATAGCCCACTAACACCCACAATAGAGGTTTGCCTGTTAGGAGGGAAGGCAGAGAACATATCCCCTAAGTGTAATGCACTCTTACAGTATTTTACTTTAGCCACTAAGCATACTATTGCCAGACACTGGAGAACCCCTACACTAAATCTAAATGATGTCATTACCAGGATAAACTTTATAATGATTAATGAAAAATTGACACATTACATGCAACACAGCTATCCTAGCTTTCTGGATATCTGGTCTCCCTGGCTGGACTCCCCACATAGTGCCACAGTTTAGCTCAGACCCCAGCCTCGGGGTGGGGATGGGTCGGAGGGCCGCGTGGGCGACGGATGGGGCCCCAGAGCCTACTTGCGACCAGTGTTACTCGAGACGGTGAGTGTGCTATTTACCCACCTACCCTTTCTCCCCCCCTCCTCTCTCCCCAGTTGATAATTGATTGTATTTTTGTTTTAACTTGTGTAAAGAATAAAATGTTAGAAGACAATATAAAAGGAAAAGAAAAATTTTTTTGGGAGAACACCAAAGGATATCTAGGTGATGTTAAGCAATGTGGTACAATTCCAAGCACAAAAATTATAAAGGAATTCCTATATGTACTAGATACATATGATGCAATAAGTATGGCTACTATGAACATTGCATATATTTGCTCACCAATGGTTGAAATGTATTAATCCACTTCTGTTCTGACGCAAACTCCATTTAATAAAAAGATGTTTAAAAAAAAAAAAAAAAAGAAGGCAACTAAAATATTGTATGGTCTAAAAGACAAACTTTATATATAAATTCTATATGGCCCTAATAGCTTAGAGGATGAAATGGAGCAGGGTGCATGATAGAAACCTTCAAATAGATCATGAATTAATGAAATTCAGGGAGAATGTGTCTTTCAGAAAAAGAAGAATGCAAGAACAAGAGATCATGACTGGAAGTTAAAGGTTGGAAGAATTAGGAATAATGTGGAAAAGTACTACTTTACAGAAAGGATAGTAGATAAGAGTAATAGACTTCTAACTAAACTGAAAGGGATAGACTCAATAACTGAATTAAAGCACGCTTGGGGAAGTATTAGCCTATACCGGGTGGTGCAATGCACCATGGCCCTCCCCTGGGGGGTAATGCTGTGTAATTTTTTTTTCTGTAGAGCATTTCTACTGACACTCCAATAGGTGGCAGTGTGGCAGTACAGCATGCTGGGGGTCTGTATCAGGGAAGAGGTGAGAGAGAGCAAGGGTTGAATTACAGTAAAGTACAGGAGGATGGGTTCTGTGCAGTGGGTGCTGGGAGGGGTTGGGTGTTGTGTAGGGATGGATGCTGAGAGGGGATAGCTGACTGAGTGAGTTGGTACCAGTGGAGGGGCGCAGTGCAAAGTCATGCTTCAGAAAGGGGGCCAAAAAATGTTTTTGCACTGGGGCCCTCAATTCTCTAGCTCCGCCACTGGACCCTTAGCTTCCCTTGCACCTACAGCTGAAGTTACATCAGTTACATCAGTTATTCAATTATTATTTTTTTTCATTTATTTGTGGACAAGCATACATTGGGAAATAAGTTTTAGAACAGATATACACACTAATGCATTATTTTGCTTGCTGTACTTTGTGTGGTGGTGGGGCCCAAGTCATTCTTTTGCCCACCATAGCTTAATAATTATATATAAGGACACTGAACCAGTTGGTTATTGATATTTATTCAGGTCTGAATCTCAGAGATCCACTCACTGGTTTATTTTAAAACATGTAATTTTTACGCGGTATATTTGTTGATTTATTTTGCTTAGTAATTATGTTTTTTTTTTTATAATTTAGTGGTTCTGTTGTGATGAGACATTGCGTTTATTTGTTTTCCAGAACTAGAAAATGGATATTGAAATTTATTTAAAGGGGCCCTAAGGCTCATGTGTCTCTCTGAGCCATGGGAAACATATTTACTAATCTATGAGAAACTATAGTTTTTTTTAATTCTGCAGCAAACTTCACACTGGATAAGAACAACAGTGTCTTCCGGTCTCACCAATCCCCCATAAGCACATCTGGATCTATTTAATGGCAAGCAGCAGTTAACCCCTACCAGCTGAGTGCCAGCAATATACTGTGAGTCTACCAAGAAGACAAGGAGATAACAAGAGGCATTGGAATGTGACCAAGAAAACAGAAAGGTTACAGATTAGAGAGAAGAAACCCAGACACAGCCTTGGAGTTGAGGATTGTGACACTGAGCAGTATAGATGTTTAAGAAGGAATACACACCAATGGAAGATGGAGAGAGAGGTGACGAGGGGACGGACATAAATAAATACCTGATAGGCTAAATATTCCCAAATTCTATTTTTAGGTGTTTTTGTGCTGCATAGTTTCTGTTCTAGATTAGCTTTGGTAGGCAGATAAGAAATAAAGTATGTGTGTTTACTTGGGGTGCTGGTGTTATCACATTAGTTTTTTTTCTGCTTGGGAAGTAATTAACCCCTTTCACTATAATGGGAACCAGCAATGGTTTTTTGACCTTTGTAGCAGCAGTTTCTCATAGATTGTATACAGGAATATTTGCCTATCATTCCTTTAAAAGTCTTAAAGCATTACTAGTGTGTTATTTTGCATTCAAAAATGAATAAATAAAAAAATATTGAAAATGCAACTTTGCAGCACTGTCACAATAAACATATTCTGTTAGTTTAGTTTCAGTTAGTTTAGAAATAGGACATTTATGTCTCTATAATGATTCATAGCTTATATGATGCAGTGCCCAGTAATTTGATTTTATCAGAATGAGTTGTTGTTGCAAATGCAGCTTGCAACATGGATTATAATTAGCTTTGCAGTGTAAACAAAAAAGTGTGCCTTTAATATGAATGTTTTAATTGGGGTACAGGAAATGCCTTATTGTAGTTATATGTCACAAAGCAGAACCTGGGTGGATGCTAGCACCTTAAAATAATTGACATTAGATTGAAGATGGCTTGAATTGGGTCTTGATTTGGGCAACATTCACCCTCTACTGATTTTGCCCATCTATGGAGTCATGAGAGGTAATACATGCTAAGAGATTTCTCATGTGTATTCTATGTATATTACCATTTTAGGTTACAGATTTGGCAATAAAGACCTATGGACAGTCTGTCACACATCATGTTTGACCCCTTACAAATGTTCTCCAATCTGATCCAGTTTGTAGATCTGTTATCAGAACTATAATATTAAACTCTATACTAAGAAAATAAGGTAGGCGGTATCACAACTTAGTAGGCTGCCCCAGGCTTGTTCATAGTGTTTCAGGAAATGTACTTTACCTAAATGATTTTAAATTATTTTACATCCAATAGCACATTATATAATTATTATAAAACTGGATCATGAGTGCATTGTATAGAGGAGAATCAGTAATGTATGAAAACGTGGTTTTGCATGAAAAAAAAAAAAATACCAAACTAAAGATGTAAACTCTTACTTTAAAGTTAGCAAAATGGCTTGTAATTTCTGACAGTTGAAAAGTAAGGTTAACACCCTCTCCAAACACAGGCTAAATTAGCATAACATTTTTAAAAAAATGGCCAATCAGGACATTTGTATCACAATCTGGGGTTCTTGTCTGTGCTGCAAAGCAGCCTGAGATATGTAGTCTGGCACATGTACTATGCACTTTCATATAAGAGTTTTTCATATAAGAGTCTATCTGTGCACTAGATTACCCCTGAAGGTTGTCCATTCCCTGCATCAACTACAACTGCTGGTGTTGTGCACCATTTCAGCTGTGACCCCACCCAACCATGTGACTGCAGCAGCACTTCCTTTTGGAGGTCACAACCTGTACCTAGCTGCTCCAAGTACACTGTTATGTAAGCTTCATAGGGGTGTGCAAATCCAGACAGCAGTACCCAGCATATAAATATGTAAGTTCATTCAACTTTTTAATTTAATACATATTTTTCTACTAATCAGTGGCTGTTTTTGGGGAAACATTTTTAATATCAATACTTTCTGGATTAAAGATTTTAAATATTCAGCTTCATAGATAAGACTGACAGGTCAATCCAGGAGTAAAGAGACACAGATTTCAAATTTGGTAACACAGAAAAAATGCTTTTGTAACATACTATTAAAGAAAATATATATACACTAGTGACTTGCTCGTCAAAAATGACGCCAATAAAAAGTGAAGCCTGGCAATGCTGTTTGCCACACAATGGGAGCCTCTCCCCCTCTACTTTACTGGCTCGCGATGAACGCCTTTGGCGCTCATCACGGGCTTCGCAATAAGCGCCTTCAGCACTCATCACGGGCCTCGAAATAAGCTCCTTTGTCGCTAATTGCGAGCCTTCCCCCCCACCTCTCCCACTGTCTACGTTACTGTCCTCGTGATGAGCGCCTATCTCCTGTGTCTCTTACCCCCCTCTCCCTCCCATGCATCACTTTACCCCTCCTCTGTTTCTCTTTCCCCCCTGTCCCCCTCCCCCTGTGTCTTTTCACCCCCTTCCTCGTGTCTCTCCTCCCACCATTTCCCACCGCTGTGTATCTTCCCCCCTCCTCTCCCTCACCTGTGTCTCTTCCCCCTCCTCTCACTCCCCTGTGTCTCTTCCCCCCTCCTCTCCCTCCCCTGTGTCTCTTCCCCCCTCCCTCCCCTGTGTCTCTTCCACACCACTCCCTCCCGTGTCTCTTTCCACCTCCCCTGTGTCTCTCCCTCCTGTGTCTCTTTCCCCCTCTCACCCCCTGTGTCTCTTCCCCACCTCTCCTTCCCAAGTCTCTTTCCACCTTCCCCGTGTCTCTTTCCCCCCTGTGTCACCCCGTGTCTTTCCGCCCTCTCCCCCATGTCTCTTCCCCCATTTCTCTCCCCCCTCTCCCCATGTCTATTTCCCATCCCTCTCCCCATATATCTTTCCCTCCTCTCCCCGTGTCTCTCCCCTCCTCTCCCTCCCCTGTGTCTCTCTTTCTCCCCCTCTCCCTCTGTGTCTCTTTCCCCCTCTCTCTCTGTGTCTCTTCCCCCTGTGTCTCTCCTCCCTCTGTGTCTCTCCCCTCTCCCTCTGTGTCTCTCCCCCTCCCTCTGTGCCTCTCCCCCTCTCCCTCTCTGTCTCGTCCCCCTCCCTCTGTGTCTCTTCTCCCCCTCTCCCTCTGTGACTCCCCCCCCCTCTCCCTCTGTGTATCTCCCCCTTCCCTCTGTGTCTCTTCCCCCCTTCCCTCTGTGTCTCTTCTCCCCTCTCCCTCTGTGCCTCTCCCCCCTCTCCCTCTGTGTCTTGTCCCCCCCTTCCCTCTGTGTCTCTTTCCCCTTCCCTCTGTGTCTCTTCCCCCCTCACCCTCTGTGCCTTTCCTCCCTCTCCCTCTGTGTCTCTTCCCCCCTCCCTCTGTGTCCCTTCCCACTCTCTCCCTCTGTGTCTCTCCCCCCTTCCCTCTGTGTCTCATCCCCCCTCTCCCTCTGTGTTTCTTCCCCCTCTCCCTCTGTGTTTCTTCCCCCTCTCCCTCTGTGTCTCTTCCCCCCCTCCCTCTGTGTCTCTTCCCTTCCCTCTGTGTCTCTCCCCCTTTGTGTCTCTTTCCCCCTCCCTCTGCGTCTCTTCCCCCTCTCTCTCTTGGTGTCTCCCCCCCCCCCACCTGTGTCTCTCCCCCCTGTGTCTTCTCTTCCCCCCTCTCCATCTATGTCTCTTCCCCCTCTATCCCTCTGTGTCTCTTCCCCCCCCTCTCCCTCTGTGTCTCCCCCCTCCCGTTTGTCTTCCCTGTTCTTATGCGCCACGCATTGCGCCTTTGCAATTGGATCGTTGTCAAACTGCGATTCGTCGCAATCGTGACGATGAATCGCTGTTTGACAATTATAATATGTGATATGTTTAAACCTAGATAGCACGTACTGTTTTATGCTTATGGATCACTTTAATGGATCCTCCCCTGCTTCTGCATTTTATATTTGACTAATTATCATAGTTGCTCCTGGGGGGTGGATTATAGGACTAGCACATGCTCATTGTGATTTGAGAGGCTTGTACTATGCAATTACATATATCCCTATGAGCATGTTCTAGACTAGTGATCCTCCCAAGACGTGATAACACTTATTAGCTATCAGTTATAGATAACCTGAAGGATTAGTGATGCTGACTGATAATATACCATAAAATAGGAAGGTTAATCCCAGATTCAACCTACTAAATTAGGGCCCTATTAAATTCTCCCTCGTAGTTCTCTCGGTGCTCGCAAAAGGCAGTTTTCCTGCTGTTTGCGAGAACCGAATCTCTCGCAGCCTGCTTTACGATATGACTGCGAGAAAATGGCCGAGAATAGGCTCCGAGAGAGCTACGTAGCCTTAAATCTATGCACGAGTCTCGCATATCGTAAGAATCCCTACGTGGACAAAAAGTCCACGCAAGGGATCCGAAAGCCTCTACGTGCTGCCTCGGAACAGCCCGAGACAGCAGCGTGAGGCTCCCCCCTGCACCCTATACACATCCCCATGCTGCAGGGGTCTCTATCAGGACCCCTGCAGCACCCCCACATTAACCCCTTGCAGCGGGGGTCCCCGATCTGCATAGATCAGGCCCCCCGCTGCATTTAAAACTTTTAAATTCCCCGCCGCGGCTCCTTAAAGGGACCGCGGCACACTATTAGCCAATCCCGGCCGCGGCACTTAAAATTAACCCCCCTCTATGCTGGGGGTCCCCATCGGGACCCCCGAAGTGTCCCCACATAAACCCATTGCAGGGGGGGTCCCCGATCTGCATAGATCAGGCCCCCCGCTGCATTTAAAACTTTTAAATTCCCCGCCGCGGCTCCTTAAAGGGACCGCGGCACACTATTAGCCAATCCCGGCCGCGGCACTTAAAATTAACCCCCCTCTATGCTGGGGGTCCCCATCGGGACCCCCGAAGTGTCCCCATATAAACCCCCTGCAGCGGGGGGCCCCGATCGGCACCGATCGTGACCCTGCTGCAATTCAATTTTAAATTTCCCGCCTCGCGGGTCCTCAAAGGACCGTAAAGGTCCTGAAAGGACTCGCACTAAAAATAATAACCCCAGGCAACTATAATTACCCCATTAACTCATGATGGTCAATCCAGACCACCATAAGGCCTAAATTAACCCATTAACTCATGGTGGTCAATCCAGACCACCATAAGACCTTAATTACCCCCATTAACTCATGATGGTCAATCCAGACCACCATAAGGCCTAAATTAACCCATTAACTCATGATGGTCAATCCAGACCACCATAAGACCTAAATTAACCCATTAACTCATGGTGGTCAATCCAGACCACCATAAGACCTAAATTAACCCATTAACTCATGATGGTCAATCCAGACCACCATAAGACCTAAATTAACCCATTAACTCATGATGGTCAATCCAGACCACCATAAGGCCTAAATTAACCCATTAACTCATGATGGTCAATACAGACCAGCATAAGGCCTAAATTAACCCATTAACTCATGATGGTCAATACAGACCAGCATAAGGCCTAAATTAACCCATTAACTCATGATGGTCAATACAGACCAGCATAAGGCTCTATTTAACCCCATCAGTCCCATAAGGGTATATTATTACCATTATGGGCCTGTTACAACCCAACATTAACCACATAAGTGCCATGATGGTCCTCAAGGACCATCATGACACTAACTACAAACACTACACTATAACCCCCAATAAACCATTTAATCTAAACTAACCCCCCTCTACACTAATCTATTAACACTTACACTACCTACCTACACTACCTACCCCCTAATAAACCTCCCCAACACTCTAATTACAAAAAACAAAAAACCTACAGTACAAAAAACAAAAAAACCTACAGTACAGAAAACAAAAAAAAATTACACACCTGAAAAGGAAAGACAGATAAACACAATACAATAATACATATAATACATTACATACATTACATACAATACATGACATTACATATAATATATTAAATATAATATATTAAATATAATATATTACATATAATACATTACATACATTACATACAATACATGACATTACATATAATATATTAAATATAATATATTAAATATAATATATTACATATAATACATTACATACATTACATACAATACATGACATTACATATAATATATTAAATATAATATATTAAATATAATATATTACATATAATACATTACATACATTACATACAATACATGACATTACATATAATATATTAAATATAATATATTAAATATAATATATTACATATAATACATTACATACATTACATACAATACATGACATTACATATAATATATTAAATATAATATATTAAATATAATATATTACATATAATATATTACATATAGTCCTAATCAAATACCCCCTATCTATCTAACATACAATCTATTTAATTTAAAATAAATCCTAACTATATCAAATACATCCCCCTATCTATCTAATATACAAAAAATCCTAACTACATACACAGACCCTTATTCTAAAATAAAATAAAATAATTACAGTCCTAACTACATACACAGACCCTAATTCTAAGCTAAAATCAATAAATTAAGACCACTTACCTTTAAGATGTTGCTTCAGATCACTAACCTATGGGTCAAACAAAAAAAAAAATTAGTACAAAACATTAACATCAAATAAATAAACATTATATACATTCTACATATTCAACTCACCTTTACAGCATGTCCAGTCACTGTTAAGCTCTTCCGGCGCGGCCCTGTTAAAAAAAAAAAACACAATACATGAATACATGAATACAATATATAAACAATAAATAAAATACACAAATAAACATCTAAATATACATTTAACTTACCTCCCCGCGATGTCCCCGGCCTTCTCTCCTTCAGCCCCGGCTGGGCCGCGGAACCATCCGCGCTCTAAAAAAAAAAAAGAAAAAAAACTAACGGAGGTCTGCACTGGCAGACCTCCCCGACGCTACTGAACCTCCCGGAGTCGTTTCCGGGAGGAAATTGGCATTGGCGGCTTGTGATTGGCTGAAAAAGCTGTCTATCAATTTCAGCCAATCAAAAGTCGTCAATGTGTGAGCCAATCAGGATGGGATACACCCCAATATCCCACCCTGATTGGCTAAAACACTTGTCTATCTTTCTGGGAACCAATCACAACGCTCAGATGCCTTCAGCCAATCACTATGGGATACACCCCCACGGAGTGATTGGTAGAAGACATCTGCGCATCCTGATTGGCTCCTACATTGACGACTTTTGATTGGCTGACAGCTTTTTCAGCCAATCACAAGCCGCCAATGCCAATTTCCTCCCGGAAACGACTCCGGGAGGTTCAGTAGCGTCGGGGAGGTCTGCCAGTGCAGACCTCCGTTAGTTTTTTTTCTTTTTTTTTTTTAGAGCGCGGATGGTTCCGCGGCCCAGCCGGGGCTGAAGGAGAGAAGGCCGGGGACATCGCGGGGAGGTAAGTTAAATGTATATTTAGATGTTTATTTGTGTATTTTATTTATTGTTTATATATTGTATTCATGTATTCATGTATTGTGTTTTTTTTTTTTAACAGGGCCGCGCCGGAAGAGCTTAACAGTGACTGGACATGCTGTAAAGGTGAGTTGAATATGTAGAATGTATATAATGTTTATTTATTTGATGTTAATGTTTTGTACTAATTTTTTTTTTTGTTTGACCCATAGGTTAGTGATCTGAAGCAACATCTTAAAGGTAAGTGGTCTTAATTTATTGATTTTAGCTTAGAATTAGGGTCTGTGTATGTAGTTAGGACTGTAATTATTTTATTTTATTTTAGAATAAGGGTCTGTGTATGTAGTTAGGATTTTTTGTATATTAGATAGATAGGGGGATGTATTTGATATAGTTAGGATTTATTTTAAATTAAATAGATTGTATGTTAGATAGATAGGGGGTATTTGATTAGGACTATATGTAATATATTATATGTAATATATTATATTTAATATATTATATTTAATATATTATATGTAATGTCATGTATTGTATGTAATGTATGTAATGTATTATATGTAATATATTATATTTAATATATTATATTTAATATATTATATGTAATGTCATGTATTGTATGTAATGTATGTAATGTATTATATGTAATATATTATATTTAATATATTATATTTAATATATTATATGTAATGTCATGTATTGTATGTAATGTATGTAATGTATTATATGTATTATTGTATTGTGTTTATCTGTCTTTCCTTTTCAGGTGTGTAATTTTTTTTTGTTTTCTGTACTGTAGGTTTTTTTGTTTTTTGTACTGTAGGTTTTTTGTTTTTTGTAATTAGAGTGTTGGGGAGGTTTATTAGGGGGTAGGTAGTGTAGGTAGGTAGTGTAAGTGTTAATAGATTAGTGTAGAGGGGGGTTAGTTTAGATTAAATGGTTTATTGGGGGTTATAGTGTAGTGTTTGTAGTTAGTGTCATGATGGTCCTTGAGGACCATCATGGCACTTATGTGGTTAATGTTGGGTTGTAACAGGCCCATAATGGTAATAATATACCCTTATGGGACTGATGGGGTTAAATAGAGCCTTATGCTGGTCTGTATTGACCATCATGAGTTAATGGGTTAATTTAGGCCTTATGCTGGTCTGTATTGACCATCATGAGTTAATGGGTTAATTTAGGCCTTATGGTGGTCTGGATTGACCATCATGAGTTAATGGGGTAATTAAGGTCTTATGGTGGTCTGGATTGACCACCATGAGTTAATGGGTTAATTTAGGCCTTATGGTGGTCTGGATTGACCATCATGAGTTAATGGGGTAATTAAGGTCTTATGGTGGTCTGGATTGACCACCATGAGTTAATGGGTTAATTTAGGCCTTATGGTGGTCTGGATTGACCATCATGAGTTAATGGGTTAATTTAGGTCTTATGGTGGTCTGGATTGACCACCATGAGTTAATGGGTTAATTTAGGCCTTATGGTGGTCTGGATTGACCATCATGAGTTAATGGGGTAATTAAGGTCTTATGGTGGTCTGGATTGACCACCATGAGTTAATGGGTTAATTTAGGCCTTATGGTGGTCTGGATTGACCATCATGAGTTAATGGGTTAATTTAGGCCTTATGGTGGTCTGGATTGACCATCATGAGTTAATGGGGTAATTATAGTTGCCTGGGGTTATTATTTTTAGTGCGAGTCCTTTCAGGACCTTTACGGTCCTTTGAGGACCCGCGAGGCGGGAAATTTAAAATTGAATTGCAGCAGGGTCACGATCGGTGCCGATCGGGGCCCCCCGCTGCAGGGGGTTTATATGGGGACACTTCGGGGGTCCCGATGGGGACCCCCAGCATAGAGGGGGGTTAATTTTAAGTGCCGCGGCCGGGATTGGCTAATAGTGTGCCGCGGTCCCTTTAAGGAGCCGCGGCGGGGAATTTAAAAGTTTTAAATGCAGCGGGGGGCCTGATCTATGCAGATCGGGGACCCCCCCTGCAATGGGTTTATGTGGGGACACTTCGGGGGTCCCGATGGGGACCCCCAGCATAGAGGGGGGTTAATTTTAAGTGCCGCGGCCGGGATTGGCTAATAGTGTGCCGCGGTCCCTTTAAGGAGCCGCGGCGGGGAATTTAAAAGTTTTAAATGCAGCGGGGGGCCTGATCTATGCAGATCGGGGACCCCCCCTGCAATGGGTTTATGTGGGGACACTTCGGGGGTCCCGATGGGGACCCCCCAGCATAGAGGGGGGTTAATTTTAAGTGCCGCGGCCGGGATTGGCTAATAGTGTGCCGCGGCCCCTTTAAGGAGCCGCGGCGGGGAATTTAAAAGTTTTAAATGCAGCGGGGGCCTGATCAGTGCCGATCGGGGACCCCCGCTGCAAGGGGTTAATGTGTGGGGGCTGCGGGGGTTCCTATGGACCCCTGCAGCAAGGTGTTCATGTGAGGACACTTCGGGGGTCCCGACAGGGACCCCCGCATTGAGGGGGGGTTCATTTTAGGTGCCTGGGGGGGGTTTGGAGTACCCCCCACGGCAATGCTTATGTGGGGGACTGCCGCGGA
>CM050167.1:46260982-46638482 GCA_027410445.1 Discoglossus pictus | reverse complement strand
ACCTTATATTTAATTGTTTTTGGGTTATACTAATACATTGTTGTGTTTTTTTTATTGCAGGGTGAAGAAAATATTTGGGGGGGGCGTTTGCCCTGACGCCCCAATGGACGGGCCGCCCCTGTATATATATATATATATATATATATATATATATATATATATATATATATATATATATACAGTGGATATAAAAAGTCTACACACCCCTGTTAAAATGTCAGGTTTCTGTGCTGTAAAAAAAATGAGACAAAGATAAAACATTTCAGAACTTTTTCCACCTTTAATGTGACCTATAAACTGTACAACTCAATTGAAAAACAAACTGAAATCTTTTAGGTCGAGGGAAGAAAAACTATAAAAATAAAATAATATGGTTGCATAAGTATGCACACCCTTATACTAATACTTTGTTGAAGCACATTTTGATTTTATTACAGCACTCAGTCTTTTTGGGTATGAGTCTATCAGCAGGGCATCTCCTGTGCACAGCCCTCTTCAGATCACCCCACAGATTTTTAATCAGATTCCGGTCTGGGCTCTGGCTGGGCCATTCCAAAACTTTAATCTTCTTCTGGTGAAGCCATTCCTTTGTTGATTTGGATGTATGCTTCGGGTCGTTGTCATGCTGAAAGATGAAGTTCCTCTTCATATTCAGCTTTCAAGCAGAAACCTGAAGGTTTTGTGCCAATATTGACTGGTATTTGGAACTGTTCATAATTCCCTCTATCTTAACTAAGGCCCCAGTTCCAGCTGAAGAAAAACAGCCCAAAGCGTGATGCTGCTACCACCATGCTTCACTGTGGGTATGGTGTTCTTTTGGTGATGTGCAGTGTTGTTTTTGCACCAAACATATCTTTTGGAATTATGGCCAAAAAGTTCAACCTTGGTTTCATCAGACCATAACACCTTTTCCCACATGCTTTTGGGAGACTTCAGATGTGTTTTTGCAAAATGTAGCCTGGCTTGGATGTTTTTCTTCGTAAGAAAAGGATTTCGTCTTGCCACTCTACCCCATAGCCCAGGCATATGAAGAATACGGGAGATTGTTGTCACATGTACCACACAGCCAGTACTTGCCAGATATTCCTGCAGCTCCTTTAATGTTGCTGTAGGCCTCTTGGTAGCCTCCCAGACCAGTTTCTTCTTGTCTTTTCATCAATTTTGGAGGGAGCTCCAGCTCTTGGTAATGTCACTGTTGTGCCATATTTTCTCCACTTGATGATGACTTCACTGTGTTCCATGGTATATCTAATGCCTTGGAAATTCTTTTGTACCCTTCCCCTGACTGATACCTTTTAACAATGAGATCCCTCTGATGCTTTGGAAGCTCTCTGTGGACCATGGCTTTTGCTGTGGGATGCGACTAAGAACATTTCAGGAAAGACCAACTAGAGCAGCTGAACTCTATTTGGGGTTAATCAGAGGCACTTTAAATGATGGCAGGTGTATGCTGACTCCTATTTAACACCCTTTGGAATGTGATTGCTTAATTCTGAACACAGCTACATCCCCAGTTATAAGAGGGTGTGCAGACTTATGAAACCACCTTATTTTTATTTTTTGTTTTTCTTCCCTCCACCTAAAAAATTTCAATTGAGTTGTACAGTTTATAGGTCACATTAAAGGTGGAAAAAGTTCTGAAATGATTTATCTCATTTTTTTACAGCACAGGGGTGTGTAGACTTTTTATATCCAATACATATATATATATATATATATATATATATATATATATATATATATATATATATATATATACACACAGCCATTATTTTATTACCTGTTAGATCAAATTTTCGGGCAACCATAACATTTAAGTATACAATAGCTAATAAGTTAATAGAAGTATATATTCACTTTTACCTCTGAAAACATCTGCACATGAATGTGTGAGTCTTTAAGCATTTTTTAATTTTTAATTACGGTAGGTTTATTAATGTTATTCTCAATGTAATTGTCATACAAAAATGTACACTACACTTACTTATAAGAAGCTTCTAGAGTAATATATTCTTACATACTTGAGCATCCTCCTTTCTTCTTTCTCTCCCATGACAATTGCCAAGCTGCAAAGCTGTGACCTAAGGCCACACCCACAGGGGAAGGAATTCAGACTAATAATATCTCATACTGCTGTACGTAGACACACAGTATGTACCTATCTGCTTGCTAACACCATGAGACACTGTAATTGTCAATTGCCCTGCGGGTCACAGTTGTGCAAGATGGCAGCTCTTTGGAGAAATAAAAGGAAGGTGGTGGGAAAAAAAAGCTGAGAATTTGTTGCTCTGGAATCATATTAGAAGTAGATGAAGTGTAAAGTTTACGTTAAAATAAAACAAGAGTCCCTTTAAGACAATACACCCCAGTGTTGATGTTTTTATTCAGCGCTGCAATTAGTTAATTTCTGCACAATGACATCACTTCAGTCTTATCTCATCATGGGTGAGCCTGGAAGAAATATTCATGAAAATTCAACATAAAGGAATTAATATGAATAATAGACGATGAAAAAAAATTGCAGAAAGAATAATGACAGTTATAATGGACATGTTGAAGTATTAGAGGGTTATGGGGGTGGAGAAGCGCAGAAAAACTGTTGGTGTAGTATATAAATCAATGTATTCAAATATAAAAAATGTATTATCATCACACTCACATATTAGTCTCAGGACCATCAGCGTAGTATAGATGAAAAGCACACTTGGATCCTGGTTCACCTTTTACATTAAGTTTACCTCCAAGGCAGTAGATACACCACCATTGCCAGCATTCACATTTTATTGCCATAATTTTTGACGGGCAAGTCGCTAGTAGAATTTAAAAACAAAACATAATATACATAATATAAAGTAAAATACTAATTAGTCCAAACGCGTTTCGACCTACCAGCTGTCTTTCTCAATGGTATAAAATGCCAATGTGTATAGTAAAACTTACATACAGCCACAATCCTGCGCTATGTAAAGTGTTAGTTTTGAAAATTAAAATAAATATGCTCAAAGTAAAATTAAAAGTAGACTCTCAGTTAACCAGAACTCAAGCAAACAGAACTCTCAAGCAACTAGAAAAAAAAATTATACTGTACTTTACATTTTACACTTTTTACACTTTACATTTTGCAGGGCCCAACAACTGGCAGGAGCCAGGATTTCATGCCACAAAATGCCTACAGACACCTGCAATGAGCGCCTTCATCCACTATATGTTTCTGCAATTCAATGTTACCTGGAAGCAGACAGGCATGGGTGACTGAGCCAGGGCAGTGTTGGCGTTACATTCCGCTCCCTCCAGTCAAATGTACCTGTGTGTAAGTGAGGAGTGAAAGCTGCTGCTGCTAAAACATCCCTCACTGACAAATATACTTAGCAGAGCATCCTATTTGCAGCTAATCTAGGTCTCTTTTACTAGTAGCTCTCAAGAAACCAGAAATGACATTTATCTGGCATCTACCAATCCCCATGGGTGCCAGTTACCCAAGAGTCTACTGTAGTAGTATCCTTGGTTGACCGATGGCAAACTGCATTTTATTAGTTAGACATTTTCATTGTTTTCTATTTTAGCTATAATATAATATGTTTAATAATTATGTTTAAAAATCTGTTAAATATATTTTGTTTAATAATTCATTTATCTTTATTATTTTTGTATTAATTTGATGAAGAGACTAACATGAATAGTTTAATATTCTATTGAACAAATTTTAAAAAAGTCAGTTTTGTTTGTAATTTAAAAAAAAAAAAAAAGCATATATGTAATGTTGTTGTTTAGTCATTCAGTTGCGTCCAACTCTCTGTGACTCTATGGACCACAGCACGCCAGGTGCATCTCTCAGTTACTGCCCCTCTGAGCTCCATCAAGTTCATGTTCATTGCTTCAGTGACCTCATCTATCCATATCCGCCTCTGTCGTTCCCCTTCTTCTTATGACTTCAATCTTTCCCAGCATCAGAGTATTTTCTAGGGAAGCCTGCCATCTCATAATATGGCCAAAATAGTTGAGCTTCAGACTCATGATCATACCTTCTAGTGAACAGTTTGTCTTGATTTCCTGAAGTATTGATTTATTGGATATTCTTGCAGTCCAAGCGAACCTAAGCAGTCTTCTCCAACACCACAATTCAAAGGCGTCAATTCTAGAACAGATTTCTTTATGGTCCAGCTCTCGCATCCGTATATTACAACTGGGAACACGAACACCATAGTTCGAACTATACGGACCTTTGTTGATAGTTTGATATCTTTACTTTTTACTAGCTTTCCAAGCTTGCCATACCTTTCCCCCAGAAGCAAACATCTTTTAATTTCATGACTACAATAAGTCCTTCAGAGAGGTGTCATCTGTGTATCTGAGGTTGTTGATATTCCTTCCAGCAATATTGATTCCGGCTTTGGTTTCATCCAGTCCAGCCTTACGCATGATGTACTCTGCATATAAGTTGAACAAATAAGGTGGCAATATACAACCTTGTAGCACTCCTTTTCCGGTCTTGAACTATTCTGTTGTCCCATGTTCGGTTCTGAACGTGGCTTTTTGGAACATATTTAAAATTTTAAAAAAAGGGAAAAAAAGGAAATACAATGCCATGTACTGAACATCTATTCGCTATTTCCACATGAACTCAGAGTTGACCATCCACAAGCAGCCATCAAATGAAAAATAAATTATAACAATAGGTATGGTCAATAATAGAAGCCTGGGCAGGATAGGGGGTACAAATACTCCCCAGATTATATGTGTCTTCCCTCCCCCTCCCTCCAGTCTCTTTCCCCCTCTCCCTCGCCTGTGTCTCCCCCCCTCTTCCTCCCCTGTGTTTCCTTCCCCCCTCCCCTATAGTCTCCTTTGCCACTTCTCCCTCCCCTGTGGATCCTTTCCCCCTCTCCCTCTCCCCTATTCTCCCTCCCCTGTGTCTCGTTCCCCCCTCTCCCTCCCATGTGTCTCCTTTCCCCCCCTCCTCTCCCTCCCTTGTGTCTCCTTTCCCCCCTCCTCTCCCTCCCTTGTGTCTTCTCTCCCCCTCCTTTCCCTCCCTAGTGTCTTCTTTCCCCCCTCCTCTCCCTCCCTTGTGTCTTCTTTTCTCCCTTGTCTCCCTCCCTTGTGTCTACTTCCCCCTTCCTCTCCCTCCCTTGTGTCTTCTTCCCCCCTCTCCCGTCACGGCACAAGCACAATGCGCATGTGTGGTTTACGCCGTGCATTGTGCATGCGCAACCCGCATGCATGGCTCACGCCATGCATTGGGCATGCGGAACTGCAGTTGTCAGAATTGCCAGTTTGTGCATTCAATCTTTTTTTTCTCTTTCTCTCTCTTTATATATATATATATATATATATATATATATATATATATATCCCCTTCTGAATTGCAACCTAGAAAGTGTACCCTTGGATCTTGACCTCCTTGGAGCTCAACGTGTTTGGCTGAAAAAATTGGCTCAGAACTTGACGCTTTCTGGGAACTTGATGTGCTTGCGACAACCCGCATCCTGTGGAGTGAAGTGGAGGGAAGTTCTATACTGTGGCGTAGTGTAGTTAGTGCCTACAAGAGCCTAAGAACAGTCTGTGCCTGCAAGAATCAAAGTGCAGCCTGTGCTTATAAGGATCAAAGTGTAGTCTGTGCCTATAAGGACTAAAGTGTAGCATGTGCTTATAAGAACCAAAGCATAGCCTGTGCTTATAAGAACCAAAGTGTAGACGGTACCTATAAGATCCAAATTGCAGTCTGTGCTTACAAGAACCAAAGTGTAGCCTGTGCCTATAAAGTTCCAAGCACCGACCTCTCTCATCCTTTTCCTCCTCTACATCGGCACCATCCCATTGGCCCTCAATTTCTCTCAGTATAGTTAAAGTGAAGTTTAATTTTATGATCTACTGTACTTGTTATTACGTATACTGTTAAATTATAATGTTGGGAACTTCTGGTTTATTACTTTAAATCTATATTGGTAAGTTTACCTGGGTTCATATAAAAAATATATTAAAATATAGAGATTTATATCTTAATAGTGCACTTTATAAGATGACTATCGTCCAATAGAGATGCATTTCACTTTATTCTCATCATATTCCCATATCTGTCCATACCTGGTTTGTGTTTACAGGCCTGGTTTTGATTAGGTAAAGTAGCAGTTCTGGCAAAGATTACACATTTTTGTTATTTTACTTCATGGGAGCCAGAGGAGCTGAACTGTTAATTTCCGCTTGCAGGACCCCTGGTTCCCAGGAACTTCACTGGTGTGTTACCAATGTTCTCACGAGGAATTTAAAACTATTTTGAAATTTTGCAATAGGACCAGCGATGCTGAGACTTCCTGCTGACCCACAAAGCTGAGAATATGCTATGCTCTTAAAGGATGAGTGAAGTGTCATATTTACAGTATGTTCTTATGAACAACTGGACTTGATAAAATGCAAATGTTTTAATGTTTTAAATAAATACATCCTTTAATTTTAACTGTAATATTGAATTTTACTTTAATGGCAGCCAACATTTGCTTTTCTTCTTAACAGCATAATAAAGCAAAGGAAGAGGAGATCTGCTGTTGGATACAAGGTTGGATTTCTAATATTAAAAACAAGCTCTATTAAGCACATGACATAATGCAATTTGTGACATTAATTGCATTGGTGGAGCACATCAGTAACTATATCAGGCGGTTGGGTGGGCCAAGGGTTTTTCACATTGCTAAGAGGACCTTTACTTTTCTGTCTCTCTCAATATATCCTCTGTTTCCTCCTTCTATGTTTTTCCCTTCTTACCTCTTTCTGTTATACTCACCATTATCTTTTCTGTCCCACTGTCTTCCTTTATTTTCTCATTCATTGTCTTTTTGGTCTCTCGCTTGTTTCCCTCATCCTCTCTCTTTTCTCACTCTGTTTATCTCCACTGTATCATTTTCCTAATCCTCTTCCTCAGACTCCAAGTGAATAAGTCAAACAAAATGCAGCTTTCAATGCTTTTACAAAAAAAAAACTTCAAAATATAAGAATTTCTCTAAAAAAATATTTTAAAGGTGTGTATATAAGTTTTGCCTGTTTTTAACTTTTTCTATTCTAACACAGGCTGCTTATATCAGAAACATAGAAAAAAAAAATCCACACCCCAGAGGTGCCTACATAGGCATCTGGTACCTACCAATAAAAACACTGCGTTCAGGTACAGTGGATATAAAAAGTCTACACACCCCTGTTAAAATGTCAGGTTTCTGTGCTGTAAAAAAATGAGACAAAGATAAATCATTTCAGAAATTTTTCCACCTTTAATGTGACCTATAAACTGTACAACTCAATTGAAAAACAAACTGAAATCTTTTAGGTGGAGGGAAGATACAAAAAAAAAAGAAAAATAATGTGGTTGCGTAAGTCTGCACACCCTCTTATAACTGGGGATGTAGCTGTTTTCAGAATTAAGCAATCACATTCCAAATCATGTTAAATAGGAGTCAGCATACACCTGCCATCATTTAAAGTGCCTCTGATTAACCCCAAATAAAGTTCAGCTGCTCTAGTTGGTCTTTCCTGAAATTGTCTTAGTCGCATCCCACAGCAAAAGCCATGGTCCACAAAGAGCTTCCAAAGCATCAGAGGGATCTCATTGTTAAAAGGTATCAGTCAGGAGAAGGGTAGAAAAGAGTTTCCAAGGCATTAGATATACCATGGAACACAGTGAAGACAGTCATCGTCAAGTGGAGAAAATATGGCACAACAGTGACATTACCAAGAACTGGAGCTCCCTGCAAAATTGATGAAAAGACGAGAAGAAAACTGTGTCTGGGAGGCTACCAAAAGGCCTACAGCAACATTAAAGGAGCTGCAGGAATATCTGGCAAGTACTGTCTGTGTGGTACATGTGAGAACAATCTCCCGTATTCTTCATATGTCTGGGCTATGGGGTAGAGTGGCAAGACGAAAGCCTTTTCTTACGAAGAAAAACATCCAAACCAGGCTACATTTTGCAAAAACAAATCTGAAGTCTCCCAAAAGCATGTGGGAATAGGTGTTATGGTCTGATGAAACCAAGGTTGAACTTTTTGGCCATAATTCCAAAAGATATGTTTGGCGCAAAAACAACACTGTACATCACCAAAAGAACACCATACCCACAGTGAAGCATGGTGGTAGCAGCATCATGCTTTGGGGCTGTTTTTCCTCAGCTGTAACTGGGGCCTTAGTTAAGATAGAGGGAATTATGAACAGTTCCAAATACCAGTCAATATTGGCACAAAACCTTCAGGCTTCTGCTAGAAAGCTGAACATGAAGAGGAACTTCATCTTTCAGCATGACAACGACCCAAAGCATACATCCAAATCAACAAAGGAATGGCTTCACCAGAAGAAGATTAAAGTTTTGGAATGGGGGGGGAGGTGAGATTGAAGTGGCAGGCTTGTAGTGTGCTGCACTATAGCAAGTCTAAGTTTTTTATATGTTATGATGTTTGATGGTGCCCGTATCTACTTGAATATACACAGTCCCCTTTTCAGTCCACTGTTTCTTTCTCCATCATAGAAGGTAGTTTTTGAGAGTTCTTTCCTCATGTACCTGTACTAAAGTCTATTAAATAAAAATAAAAATATTTTGTAGAAAAAGATAATTTAAAGGAATTTATAAAAAGGAAATGATATAATAGAATATATAGAATAAAATAAGCTTGTACCATCAGCATGCTACTTGTTTTGCCACACCATGAGGTAATTTAATTGAAATGCTATTTAATAAATACCTTATCTATATGTATTTATTAGAATTAGTCCAGTACAATTGTTTTGTTAGACCTACAGCTGCGGCTTGAGTAACTTGGTGGCATGGGAACAGAGATGCACACACACTCATTCACCCAGGGGCAGCTAAGAAGCTTGAGCTTGTGCCTAGGGGAGCCAGATATTTAAATCCGGCCTCGATCTATCCTACAGTTTTTACTGTATGTCCAAACCTAAATGATCATAAGTGGTTCTAAAAGATGGGACTATGGCTGGGGTACGCTTCACATCAATTTAGCTCCATTCACTTTGTTTCATTTCTGTATCTTTTTTATTTATTTTCTCTCCCTTGCCCTTCTCTCATTCTCCCCTCGCTTATACTTTATGGTCCCTGTCTCTAATATTTCTTTCTCCATCCTTCTCTCCACCATGCCTCTGTTTTCTATATATTCTCAATCTCCCTCATTATCACCACTGTTTCTCCTCCCTTTGCCCCTCCATTATTATTAGTATTTTCGTTTATTTGTAATGCACCAACATATTCCGTAGCGCTACACATGGGTTATGACCAAGGCAAAACAATAGCAGTATTACCGTATATACTCGAGTATAAGCCGAGTTTTTCAGCTCTTTTTTTAAGGCAAAAAAGGGCCCCTCGGCTTATACTCGAGTCACTCTCCCCCCGTGTCTCTCTAAAACCCCCGTGTGTCTCTAATCCCCCCCCGTGTCTCTAACCCCCCCGTGTGTCTCTAACCCCCCCGTGTGTCTCCAGCCCCCCGTGTGTCTCTAACCCCCCGTGTGTCTCTAACCCCCCGTGTGTCTCTATACCCCCCCGTATCTCTTTCCCTCCCCCCTCCCTCAACCTAAACCCCCTCAACCCCCCTCCTCCACCTAAACCCCCCTAAATACCTCCCCCCTCTCCCCTATAACGGCACCCGGTATATGCTAATGATGCAGCGCACATGTGACGTCACATGCGTGCCGGGTCAAGGAGCGAGGCCGGAGCACATGCAGGTAAGTGAGGGGAGAGGGGGGAGGTATTTAGGGGAGTTTAGGTGGAGGAGGGGGGCTGAGGGGGGCTTAGGTGGAGGAGGGGGGTTGAGGAGGGGGGTTGGGGTTGAGGGGGGTTGAGGTTGAGGAGGTGGGTTGGGATTGAGGGGGGTTGAGGTTGAGGAGGGAGGTTGAGGATGGGGGGTTGAGGATGAGGATAGGGGGTTGAGGAGGAAGGTTGAGGAGGGGGTTGAGGATGGGGGGGGCTGAGGAGGGAGGTTGAGGAGGAGGTTGAGGAGGGGGTTGAGGAGGGAGGTTGAGGATGAGGAGGGAGGATTAGGATGAGGAGGGAGGTTGAGGATGAGGAGGAGGGGTTGAGGAAGGGGGTTGAGGAGGGGGGGTTGAGGAGAGAGGATGAGGATGGGGGGTTGAGGAGGGAGTTAAGGGTGAGGATGGGGGGGTTGAGGAGGGAGGATAAGGATGGGGGGTTGAGGAGGGAGGATGAGGATGGGGGCTTGAGGAGGGGGTTAAGGATGGGGGTGTTGAGGAGGGAGGTTGAGGATGGGGGGTTGAGGAGGGAGGTTGAGGATGAGGAGGAGGGGTTGAGGAGGGGGGTTGAGGTTGAGGAGAGGGGTTGAGGATGGGGGGTTGAGGAGAGAGGATGAGGATGGGGGGTTGAGGAGGGGGGTTGAGGATGGGGGGGTTGAGGAAGGAGGATGAGGAGGGAGGTTGAGGAGGGGGTTGAGGATGAGGAGGGAGGTTGAGGAGGCGGTTGAGGATGAGGAGGGAGGTTGAGAATGAGGAGGGAGGTTGAAGAGGGAGGTTGAGGTTGAGGAGGGAGGTTGAGGATGAGGAGGGAGGTTGAGGATGAGGAGGGAGGTTAAGGATGAGGAGGGAGGTTGAGGAGTGGGGTTGAGGAGGGGAAAGAGACACAGGGAAGGGAGAGGGGAGAAGAGACACAAGGAAGGGAGAGGGGAGAAGAGACACGGAGAGAGAGGGGGACACAGAGGGCACAAGAGGGACACAGGGGGCAGCACATTTCCCACCCTTATACTCGAGTCACTCATTTTACCCAGTATTTTGTGGTAAAATGGGTGCCTCGGCTTATACTCGGGTCGGCTTATACTCGAGTATATACGGTAATTGTTGCAAATGATTAAGGGCCCTGTGTTTGTTTCCCCAAAGCTCCATACAAGATTAAAAACTCACAAATTTACAATCTAAAGGTTTGGGTGTGGTACAGGAAGGTGATAAAAGCAGTGTGCATGTTAAGGAGGCAGGTTATAGGCTTCTTTAAACAGATGCATTTTTAGTGAGATTTTAAAGATTTTAAGGCAGGGAGATAGTCTGGTGGAGCGAGGCAAGGTGTTTTAGAGAATAGGGGCAGCACAAGAAAAGTCCTGAAGGCAGGAATGAGAGGAGGTGAAGAAGACGGTTGTTAGCAGCATGAAGAGGACGGGTGGGGGAGTATTTGGAGATGAGAGCAGAGATATAAGGAGGTGCACTGTTGTTAAGGGCTTTATACATTAGAGTCATGATTTTAAATTTTATTCTGGAGGCGGAAATGATACTGAAATGCATCTTTTATGTCTCTCCTCTCTCTCCTTACTCTCTCCACTTAGTTCCCCTTTCTTCACCTTCTTAGTCCACCCACATTCCATTAATATCTTTTTTTGCCCGCTGTCTGCCCCCTCTTCCTTGTTTGTTTCTTATTCCACTCTAATTGTCTCCATTTTCTCTCTCTCCAATACGTTCCTTCTGTATTCCAATTGTACCAATGCTTTTCATCTATCTGACTATCTATCTATCTACAGTATCTGTCTATCAATCTGACTATCTGACAATCTATCTATCTATATATCTATCTGTCTGTCTATCTATCTATCTATTTATCTATCTATCAGTCTGTTCGTCTATCTATCTATCCATCTATATCTATTTTCCTTCCATCACTATCTCCCTTTTTTCCCCTGCCCCCTCCCATACCTCCCCCTTTTTTCTTTACCTCCTTTATCTTCCTTCCCTCCGTTTCTCACCATTTGTCTATTTTTTTTCTTAAAGGCACACAGCTAAGCAAATGAAAAACATACATATAAATAAAATTGCTTTTTATTAAATATTTTGGAGTTTAAATGTTTTTATACAATCTATGCTTAAAATATCCATCTTTCAAGCTCAATTATCTAAAACTTCCACAATATCTTTTTTTTTTATATATATGTACTTTTCATTTTGACAATAACTGTAACTGTTCCTTTGGCCCTTTAAGTCCTTCTCTGTTACTTCCCCCATTCTCCCTTCCCTTTCTTTCTGTATCGCTTTTATTTCTCTTTACATTTTCCTCCCTCTCTCTTCTCAGCGACCGGTTCCATTATATCCACAATTTACATTACTTTGCCTGTCAACAAGCTCTGATTATGTCCTCTCTGTAATGTGTACATTAGATTATTACATTAAGGACCAATCTTGTGTACACTTTTCACCTTATCTCGTTAAGAAGAACTTTGAACAAAGACGACTGTGTCATCTCAACATACCAAAAGCATTATGAAATAATAACTCAGTACACGTACAGAGCCACTAGGTGGCGATATAGAGCAGTTATCGTTATGCGAGGCCAAGGACCCTTTTGAATCCATGCCCTACATTCCCTGGCACGATTCTTTGGGCTAATTATGAGTGGAGAAGTTTGCTTCAACTTACAAAGGCGTTTATTTCACAAACAAGAGGGGGTAGAGCCAAAAGCCCAGAGAGCTGAGGGATTGAAGCATCTGAGGCATGTTCATTTGACACATAAATGGAAAAGAATGCACGGCATGCTGCTGGCTCATGAGATATTTGCTGGCTGTTAAGATAATATGACTTTGTGCTGTACTATTCAGATCCTATATCCACCATAAAACCCCCATTACCCCGAGAGACAGAGGCCTTGTGAGATGAGACATCTATATTCCAGTAATTTACTTGTAAATAGTGAATCATCTAATCTATTGGTTTGGCTCGGACTTCACGCTAGTGGTGAATTAGCACAACAAGATATGGTAGTAATGCAAAAAAAGGCTAAGGGCCGTCAGCTTCCAGATCCAGTCTTCAAGGAGGTATCCGGGCAAGGTTTTCATAACAGCCACACATAAAGTGGTTTAAACACTTGTTTAGTTATTGTGGCCCATCCACCTGAAGTCAGGACCACTGTAGTTCCCAAAAAGACATGTTAAGTTTGGGAACTTTCCTGTTTTGCTCCTGCCAGCAGTTGCGTACAGCAGCCAGTAGGTGGCGCAATGGTGAATTTGTTCAAATTGTTTTTAGGGTTGGGATTAGGATTAGGGTAGTGGCAGATGATAAGCTTTACATAGTAAAATAGTGGCTAGGGTGTAGGGCGAGGGTAGTGGCAAATGATAAGCTTTACATAGTAAAATAGTGGCTAGGGTGTAGGGGCAGGGTAGTGGCAGATGATAAGCTTTACATAGTAAAATAGTGGCTAGGGTGTTGAGCGAGGGTAGTGGCAAATGATAAGCTTTACATAGTAAAATAGTGGCTTATCATCTGGCACTACCCTAACCCTAAACCCTAGCCCCTATTTTACTATGTAAAGCTTATCATATACCACTACCCTAACCCTAAACCCTAGCCACTATTTTACTATGTAAAGTTTATCATCTACCACTACCCTA
Source organism: Discoglossus pictus (assembly GCA_027410445.1). Lineage (NCBI taxonomy): Eukaryota > Metazoa > Chordata > Amphibia > Anura > Alytidae > Discoglossus > Discoglossus pictus. The sequence goes on along the minus strand of CM050167.1, from coordinate 46,625,130 downwards.
ACCCTAAACCCTAGCAACTATTTTACTATGTAAAGCTTATCATATACCACTACCCTAACCCTAAACCCTAGCCACTATTTTACTATGTAAAGCTTATCATATACCACTACCCTAACCCTAAACCCTAGCAACTATTTTACTATGTAAAGCTTATCATATACCACTACCCTAACCCTAAACCCTAGCAACTATTTTACTATGTAAAGCTTATCATCTACCACTACCCTAACCCTAAACCCTAGCCACTATTTTACTATGTAAAGCTTATCATATACCACTACCCTAACCATAAACCCTAGCCACTATTTTACTATGTAAAGCTTATCATATACCACTACCCTAACCCTAAACCCTAGCCACTATTTTACTATGTAAAGCTTATCATCTACCACTACCCTAACCCTAAACCCTAGCCACTATTTTACTATGTAAAGCTTATCATATACCACTACCCTAACCCTAAACCCTAGCCACTATTTTACTATGTAAAGCTTATCATATACCACTACCCTAACCATAAACTCTAGCCACTATTTTACTATGTAAAGCTTATCATATACCACTACCCTAACCCTAAACCCTAGCAACTATTTTACTAAGTAAAGCTTATCATCTACCACTACCCTAACCCTAAACCCTAGCCACTATTTTACTATGTAAAGCTTATCATATACCACTACCCTAACCCTAAACCCTAGCCACTATTTTACTATGTAAAGCTTATCATCTACCACTACCCTAACCCTAAACCCTAGCCACTATTTTACTATGTAAAGCTTATCATATACCACTACCCTAACCATAAACCCTAGCCACTATTTTACTATGTAAAGCTTATCATATACCACTACCCTAACCCTAAACCCTAGCCACTATTTTACTATGTAAAGCTTATCATCTACCACTACCCTAACCCTAAACCCTAGCCACTATTTTACTATGTAAAGCTTATCATATACCACTACCCTAACCCTAAACCCTAGCCACTATTTTACTATGTAAAGCTTATCATATACCACTACCCTAACCATAAACTCTAGCCACTATTTTACTATGTAAAGCTTATCATATACCACTACCCTAACCCTAAACCCTAGCAACTATTTTACTATGTAAAGCTTATCATCTACCACTACCCTAACCCTAAACCCTAGCCACTATTTTACTATGTAAAGCTTATCATATACCACTACCCTAACCCTAAACCCTAGCCACTATTTTACTATGTAAAGCTTATCATATACCACTACCCTAACCCTAAACCCTAGCAACTATTTTACTATGTAAAGCTTATCATCTACCACTACCCTAACCCTAAACCCTAGCCACTATTTTACTATGTAAAGCTTATCATCTGCCACTACCCTAACCCTAAACCCTAGCCACTATTTTACTATGTAAAGCTTATCATCTGCCACTACCCTAACCCTAAACCCTAGCAACTATTTTACTATGTAAAGCTTATCATCTACCACTACCCTAACCCTAAACCCTAGCCACTATTTTACTATGTAAAGCTTATCATCTGCCACTACCCTAACCCTAAACCCTAGCCACTATTTTACTATGTAAAGCTTATCATCTGCCACCATCCTAACCCTAAACCCTAGCCACTATTTTACTATGTAAAGTTTATCATCTACCACTATCCCAACACTGAACCCCAACCCTTACCCCTAATCCTCAACCCTAACTCTAGCCCTCACTCTAAGAATAAATTGAACAAAGTCTTGGCTGGTCCCGCCACTGCCATGGTGGTGACAAAGCTGGAAAGAGACAAAGTTTGTAATAAACTAACATTAGCAGCCGTGCAAGCTATGAACATTAAAAAAAATGGATCTATCCTGTTATAGTTAGGGCACAGGCCGCCGCTGCAGTGCGGCGACCAACTGCTATATGGCGCATCTGCTATTTTGCAGCGCTGCTGATATGTTAGAGAAGTTCTAAGCTTATTATGGTAGCCTAACCCTTAAACTAACCCTCACCCTAACCCTAACAGTTTACCTAAGCCTTGATATGGCACTGGAATATCGGCAGCGCCATCTAGCGGTTGGTGCCGTAACCATAACAGGATAGGACCCAGAAGAATATAAAGGAACAAGATTTTCTTGTTTGTGTAGATCAGGGGTGGGCAAGTCCAGTCCTGGAGAGCCCCAAACAGGCCTGTGTTTGAGGATATCCTTTCTGTGCACAGGTGAGTCAATCAGGATGACTGAAGACGTGATTCACTCACCTGTTCGCAGCAGGGATATCCTCAAATGCCTGTGTGGGGCTCTCCAGGACCGAACTTGTGTAGATGATTCCATTCTGTCTGGTTTTATCTAATACTGGATACTGGAATGTATTGCCAGTTCTTTCTCCAGTGGGCCACAGCATACAGCTCCTGGTATTCCAAGGTGGTCTCTCCATACAAGTACTGACCAGGCCCAACTCTGCATGGCTTCAGGGTGGTGTGACCTCTTGGTTCCCTGACAGGAATCAAACCCAGGTCACATCGGTAAAAGGACCGAATCCTAACCTGAAGCCATGTCAGCACTTGGATGGCAGACCACCTAGGAATACCAGGAGCTGTGGCCCACTGGAGAGAGAACTGGCAACCCATTCCAGTATCTCTATCATGAATACGAAGTGGATCAACATGGTGTGTTGCAGTTAAAAAATGTTCATAAGAACAAGCTATAACTATGACACTTCAGTGGTCCTTTAATATTAAGATCACACCAATTATGCTATCAGTTTAAAATCACTAAATAACCTCTGTCTCTAGTGAATGGAAGGCCCTGGTGCAAAATCTATTGGGGCCCCCGTGTAACTTCTCTATATAAGTTAGGTACCTGTTGGGGTCAATAAGATTGTGTAGGTGGTCAAATCACCCTAATGTAATCAGATCACCTTTCTATAAAAATAATGAATCTTATACATTAACAGATTTTCTTTACTCCAGGTGACAAAGGGCTCCTATACTGTGAGGGGCCCTGGTGCTTTGCACCTGTTGCACCAGCAGTAGCTCCAGCACTGTAGCAGATCCCCTTGATCTCCAGACATCCAATAAAGAGACTCTGGGGATGATAAAGTTTGTGTGAACGCCATACATCGGAGATAAGAGAGCTTTACTGAGCATCAGCAAGTTACAAAGTCAACTGAGAACAAATATTCCAATCACATTACTGCTGTTTGACTTGGGATATCAGGAGGACACATTTGCCCTCAAGACGTGTACCTGGCATGGATTTAATAATTGTTATTATGATGTCACCAAACACTCTCACAATGAGAAATGTAGAGAGAAATATGTATTATAAGCCACTAAAATAGTCATATATATACAGAAAGTACTGGTATTAGCTAAAGTTACATTATTATACTAGCCACTTGCCCATCACATATGATGGGATAATATTTTATATTTCTAATCCCCCCCCCATCTCCCCCCCCCTTTTTTTCTCTTACCCCTCCCCTGTGCCTGTTCCCCCCTATCCCTCCCCTGTGTCTCTTCCTCTTCTCCCTCCCCTGTGTCTCTTCTCCCTCCTCTCTGTCTCCCCCCTCCCTCCCCTGTGTCTCTTATCCCCCTCTCCCTCCCCTGTGTCTCTTCTTCCTCCCCTGTGTCTCTTCCCCCCCATTCCCCTGTGTCTCTTGTCAACCTCCCTCCCCTGTGTCTCTTCTCCCCCTCTCCCTCCCCTGTGTCTCTTCCCCCTCTCCCTCCCCTGTGTCTCTTCCCCCCCTCCCTCCCATGTCTCTCCCTCCCCTGTGTCTCCTTACACTCCTCTCCCTCCCCTGTGTCTCCTTCCCCCTCTCCTGTGCTTCTTTTCCCCCTTGCCCTCCCCTGTGTCTCTTTCCCCCCTCTCCCTCCCCTGTATCCCCCCCCCTCCCTCCTTACACTCAGAAGTTGCCTTGGTAATTGTGAGTGTATTGTGTAATTGTGAGCGTTACACACAACCTCTCAATTACCACAACTAGATATGTGATTGCCACCATCCACAATGGCCATCCAAATCCTTAAAGGACCATTGTATTTTAAAAAAAAATTAGACAAGCAGAAAGTGACATTCTGTATGCCTAAGCAGCATGAGACACTGGTAGTGTGAATCCCTTCCCCAGTGGCTGTGGTGATAGGTCACAGTTGTGTAAAATGGCAGCTCTCAATATATTACTGTGGGGGCAGGAGTGCAATGCACCAGGGCCCTCCTCTGGGTGGTGGGGACAGTGCTATATAAAATTTTGTTTTCCATTTAACTTTTTTCTGAAGTGTAGGGGGCCTGGTTGCTAAGTGAAAATGGCTTATGAGAAAGACTGGCTGCTATGTAGAGATATTATATGTATATATGTGTATATATAGTGGATGGCAACACAAAAAAATGACAATTCCCATTTGGGGGATGTTGGTGTCAGGCTCTAAAAAAATTTTTTTGCACTGGGGCCTTCTATTCTTTAGCACCGCCATTGTGCTTTGGCTTCTTAAGTAAAGTAGCTAAGACATTCATATAAAACAAATACATAGATGGATAGAAATTTTATCAGATATAACCATTCTTCATTATTCCCAAATTACACGGTGTATAGTAGCAATATGCCTTTAAGGAGAAAGTAAGCTTAAATCTGCAACTACCTTCCTCTGCAGTTTTCTATGGCACATAAAAAAAAAATCTTATTTTGCAATATTTTGTTAAGTGCCACATTAATCAATGGGAGAATTTACTAAGCATCCCCAGTGTTTTTCATGTGCATCCCTTGATTTGCTATGTACTATTTCCTATGGGAGCTGAGTTAACATCCCTTCGCACCTCATCTCAGAATAAGTTTAGTAAATTACCCCCATTGTGATGTCTCTGTCATAGCAATGAACTATGTTAGCCACTAGGTGGCAGCATGTGATGAAGACCAAATGTCCAACAGTACAAGTGATAACTAAGCATGTTGTATTATTATATCAATACATTTTATTTTGTTAGGCAACCATTAAAGTAAATAGATGCAACACTTTTTTTCCCAGTCCAAAGTAATATTGTTTGATGCAAAACATCAACAAAGAAGCTCATAATAAGGATAAGGTGTAATGCCGTTCAGTTGTGTCCGACTCTCCGTGACCTCATGAACCGCAACACACCATGCTGACCCACTTGGTTTTAACAGCAGAGATACTGGAATGGGTTGCCAGATCCTTCCCCAGTGGGCCACATCATACAGCTCCTGGAATTCCTAGGTAGTCTCCCATCCAAGTACTGTCCAGGCGCAACCCTGCATGGCTTCAGGATGGTGTGACTTCTGAATGAATAAATCTACATAATAACCTTTGCAGTAAGATTAATTTGCTTAAAGACCAAATACAGCAATAATTTTAAAGGACAAGTTCTACCAAGAGCTTTTACATCTCTAGAGAGTTATAGTTGCATTTCCTGAAGCAAGGAATCTGCTTCTAGGCCAGTGAGGGGTAAGGGATATGGTGTCATTTTTTGTCTTATCCAATTATTTTTTTACAAAGGCTCTCGGTTCTCCCCTTTCCCACCCTACCTTCACTGTTAGCCAAAACACACACCCTCATGATCCACCTCTTGGGATCTGATGTGAAAAACACACAATGGATTCCTTTGCTCATAAACATAGTCTACAAAAAATTTTTTTTCCCAAAAAATGTTTTTATGTCCAATCTTATACATCTGTTTATGTTGTTATTTTGGTACATACTTGACAAACAAGCTCCATTGTTCTGAACTACAGTGGTCCTTTAAATTTTATTTTTACACTGACACTGAACTGAGTGAAAATTTCAAGAGCTAGCTCAACTTCCATAACCTTAATCTGCTGCAAAAATGTGAAGAGTTTTGCTCCCATTCCAGATGCTGCTTAGAAAAAGACTAGTAAATTGCCCTCCCCTGTGTCTCTTTCTTCCTCTCCCCTCCCCTGTGTCCCCCCCCCCCTTTCCTCCCCTATGTCTTTTGCCCCCTCTCCCCTCCCATGTGTAATAAATAAAATACCATTTTTATAGCACTGGGCCTCCCTATAGAAGGGCCCTGGTGCTATGCACCACTGGTAGCTCCGCCCCTGCCTCTATGGTCAATATAGTCTGTGGCTGTCTACAGTCTCATGGTCCACAGCATATTCTGGACTCATGGTAGTTACTTCCATTATGGAGATTTAGTGGTAAGGTAACATATAAGTCTCCTTCTGGATTGCTACTTGTTGTGGTGAAGGGGCTCGTCTACCTCAATGAAGCTGTGAGCTGCACCATGTAGGATCACTCAAGATGGGCTGGTCATAGCTGAGAGGTCAAATTGCGATCCACTGGAGAAGGAACTGGCAACCCACTCCAGTATCTTTGCCATGAAAATCTTAGGGATTAGCACATAAAACCAGACAGAAGATGTGCCTGGTGCGCTGCGGTCCATGCGGTCATGAAGTGTCGGGCACGACTGAACAACGTAACAAACATATAAATGTAAGACATTTCTAGCAGAATTGGCTGGGACAGATTCAGTATTGGAGTTTAAGCATGCCCGGGGTACAATTAAACATGATTTAACTGAGTGAGTGGAGACCGTCACATTTCTTAATCCTAATCCTCAATAAAAAAATACCATATTTGCAAGGAGTGTATAAGAATTCCAACTTGTTTTAGCGCATGATCTGATATAACAATCAGCCTTCTCCCAACAAGTAAACACATCTCTATCACTAAGGACTGTGTCATGAAATTGAATTATAAATGTGTGCTGTCTGCATTACCAGGATTAGGAGAGATAATGCCTTCTAGACCCATTTATATTTACATTGCCCCATGTAGTGATATACAATGCACCGCTAGTCCAACAAGCAATAGAAGTGGGGATATTAGTGCTTTACATAAGATTAAGGCATATCCAAATTTCCTGGATTATGAATGCATCTGATAGAGGATAATTAGTAGTGTATGCAAACATTTTTTTTTTTGCATGAACCCCCCCAAAGAAACATTAACAAACTGTTCCTCACGTTTGCTAAATCTCTTGGGTTTGCAAGCAGTTGATTTTTGAGTTAACACCCCATTCTTTTAGGCAGCTATAGATTGTAATACATTGTAGCAATCTGTAATAGCAGCTTGTGCAGGAAGGAATCATGGGATGTGTAGTCCCCCTGCAGCAGGAGGAGCCAGACACTGATCTGTAGATCTTTGCATTGTGCTGCTTTTGGCTTGAAGGTTAGTAAAGTGTTAAAATCTGTACCCAAATGCAGTGTTCCTATTGGTAGGTACAATGTGTCTATGTAAGCAGCTCTGGGGGTGTGGAAAACAAGTTTTATGTTTAAATAAAATAAATCTGTATGTGTATAGAATGACTCCATGTAATGTGTGTGTCTGATATAAGCAGCATTCTGGATCGCTACCTTGTCGTGAAGAAGGGTCTTGCAAGCTATACCATGTAGGGTCACCCAAGATGGGCAGGTCATAGGAGAGAGGTCAGACAAATCATTGTCCACTGGAGAAGGAACTGGCAGCCCACTCCAGTATGGATAAGCACAAACAGAAACATAATGATTGATGTACCTGGCGTGCTGCGGTCCATGGGGTCACGGAGAGCCGGACACAACTGAACGACTAAACAACAACAACAATACAATGAAAAAATATATATTTGTTTGAAAGCTTTGAGTCAAACTAGGAGCATAATTAGTCAGGTAAAAGTCATGAAGCTAGTTTGTATGTCTTCTGCTGACATGATACATTAGAAGATGTTGTGTGCAATTAGTATTATAATATGAGCTGTAAATGTAGTTTTTATGCAATGGGTAAAAGTTATGTTCATTTCTCAAACCTTAATCCATCGATGAGTTATCACTAAGCAAGCTAGGGGAGGTGTATTCACAAGCAGTGGTGGAGCTACTGCTGGTGCTGCAGGTGCAAAGCACCAGGTCTCACAACAATTTAGAGGCCCTCTGCTATTTTTAGTAAATTAGGAGTATTTTTTTTTTTTGCATGAGGATGGCAGATAATTACTTTATGAAAAGGTAATCGGATCACCATAGGTGTGAACACATAATCTACATATATTTTAGCCTCCACCCATCGTACAGTAAATAAATAGTACATTTGTGTTCACATTTGAAAGTCTAAAACAAGTTAAAAAAACCTGTTTCCAGCTCAGAATTCAGAGAAATACTGTTATTACACTGCATTCTGGGAAGCTGAGCAGGGACATGCAAATGTACCCACAAATCCTTTGCTCTTCAATCCATAGACCATTTTAAATATGGCTTCCTTTAAGCTTATGCCCGCTGCATTACACAGCTTTTATGCAAAGCTGCACACTGGAGGCTAAGAATATTTGTCAGTGAGGGCTGTTCTAGCAGCAGCAGCTTTCACTCCTCACTTACACACAGGTATTCTCAGAACCCGGGGAATGTAACGCCAATACTGAACTGGCTCAGTCAATCATACCTGTCTGCTTCCAGGTAACATTAAATTGCAGAGACATACAGTGGATGAAATCTAGGTGCCTGTAAGCATTATGTGACATGACAACCTGGCTCCTGGCATTTGTTGAGCCTTTTAAATTTAGATTTGTATTTAAAGTACAGTATTCAATTTTTTTCTGGGCGCTTGAGTTCTGGTTAACTGAGAGTCAAATATATATATATGCTGAGGTCCCGCTCCATGCTGATGATAGCCAGTAAGCTTGAAACAGCTGTACATGGATTGGATACTCAGCCTGTGTTTATTCCAACCTTGGCTTTGCATTAAAGCTGTGTAATGCAGCATGCATAAGCTTAAAGGAAGCCATGTTTGTTGATGGCTACGGAATGAAGAGCGAGGCACTTGTGGGCATATTTGTGTGTCCCAGCTCAACTTCCCAGAATGCAGTGTAATAACTGTTTTTCTTGGAACTCTGAGCTGGAAGCAGGTTTTTTTAACTTGCTTTAGACATTCAAATGTGAACACAGATGTACTTTTTATTTACTATATATATATATATATATATATATATATATATATATATATATATATAATTCTTTATATAGATACATATGTATATATATATATATATATATTTATTTACAAAACAGTACCTACCTCCCCTATATTGTAGAGGAGATAGGTACCTCATCCCTGGGTTAGCAGCAGGACGACACAACGTACATTAGCACCCAGTAATCTCTTCCTCTCCCTCCCCCTCACCTCCTGTCTCCTGGCTGTCAGTAAATGTGCGATAGTTGGAGCTCACAAGAGCACGCAAGATTATGTTGCGTGATCTGGTGAGAGCTGTCAATCAGGGCAGTTAAAGCAACAGGAGGTGAGGAAGAGGAATATATAAATTTACATTAAGCCATATAATCTGGGGGGCATTTGTCATCTCCGTCCTCCCAGTTCCTACGCCCATGTCTGTATAATACTATAAGAGCTCAATGCGCATTTGAGTGATGTCACCTAACAGAAAAGGGAACAATAGAGGACTCATGGGACAACTTTTTGCTTTAGATTTAATTGCTATAAAACCAGTCGGTGTAATGCCAATAAAATGATAATGATATTATCATAGAGGGGTCCTTTAAGGATTAGTAGTGGTATTAAACTATTTTCTGTTGCATCTTTGCCCTCTTTATACATGATAATATGCATTTGCCCTTTAAGCTGCTGCCTGGCATTGAGCACTATCATGGGTTCTGGCATCTTTAAGAATTTGTAGGCCTATTTCTCTCTTTTTGCTGACTTACAATTGTATTATACAGCTCCAGACTCTATGTAATTGAACTTTTAGTTTTAAAAACAGCTGAGCAGAACATGTACTTGAATGCACAAATAATTACTATAATTCTCATACTTTTACCTAAATTACTATTTTGGTGATTCTAATCAAAATTTATATTATTGGTCTAACTTATCCTGATTTCCACTGATTGCCAGCATTCTGTGTGTACTCTTATAAGACATTGGGACATTCCCAAGATTTTCATAGACTACAGGTTCTTTGTGCAAGTGTATAGTGTACATACTTAAAGGGATATGGAAGGTTCCTTTTTTTAACATTAAAATAAACTACCTAAGGTTTTTTTTTCATATCTAACGGTCATTTTCTTAACAAGTGCTGCCCGCTTAATTCATGCACAAAGTGTTTCTGTAGAACTAGATATATTAACCAATCACAAATTGTCTCTCAGCAACATTTGAAACCATGGTGTTAAGAAATAGTCTGTGATTGGCTAGTACATCTAGTACCAATACAAATCTTAATGAATCTAGCCCAGTGACAGATGACATATTAAAACTATGGCTGGATTGAGTAAATGGAAAATGGTGGTGAATGAGTAGAAATTAATAGAATAACAAAAATTAAATGGTGGAATCTTGGGTTCCAGCCAAGCGGTTTCTCCAAACCCAGTTGCTCTGTTGATTTTGACACACAAACATAAAATGGAGTTCTTGTCCATTTATCACTTTTTAGTCTTCCAGACTGACTGCACTGCTATTGTAACTAGCACCTGCTCCTCTTGGAGCAACCTCAATAATGCGTGGCTTCTCAATGATTCAAGCTGATCGGTTTCCTTTCTCTACAATACCAAAGATCCAATGATGTTTTTTTTTTCAGCCAGTCTATGTTGAAGTGAGAATCAATGGAATGTTATTGCCTCACTGACTGTCAACTAGCCGATTTCTACTTGTTTGCATTAAAGGGTGGGAGGTGTTTATAAAACACTACCAGGAGCCCCTTGAGTCTCCCAAATAGCTATAAAGCTCATATTGCATAGAAGCTCATTGACTCGCCTTTTAGTAGATCTCTGTACAAACACATTTTAATTTTTGTGCATAATGTAATTTGTTTCAACATATTATTGGCATATTCTGGGTTCAGATGCAGTGGAATATATTCATATTGGCACTACATTGTTATAATCTAAGATCCAGCATCTCAGGTCATTGTGCGATTTACAAATGGATTTTTCATCTTAAGAAAGGAGCTGTATACTGCTAATAGTGAGCTAACTCAAGCATGGTGTTCAATGCAGGGGCAGACCTACCAGTGGGCCCCCATGCTGGCCCAACCTACCAAGGCCCTACCTGGACCTCCTTGAACGCACACCTACCTGACCGAAAATTGGTCCATGCTAGTTTTAAAAAGGAGATAGGGATGTGTGCTATGTGGGTGGTTGTTGAGAGGGGTGGGTGATGTGTGGGGATGGATGCTGCTATGTAGAAAAAGTATATATAATATATGTGTATATATTTTAATATATTCGTATGTATATCTGTGCATAAACATATATATGTGTGTGTGTATATATATATATATATATATATATATATATAGACTAAACTACAGAAATATGCATATTTTTGTAGATTAGTGTAGTGGCCCTCTTAGCCGCACCAGCCCCCCACCCCCTGTATATGATTTTGCTGGAAAGTGGAGCACGTGCGTCCCGGAACTATGCTGCAGGCAGAGGAGTTCGCACAAGCAAGAGGTAAGAGAAGGGGAGCTAAGGGAAGGGGTCTTGTGGGGGAGCAGTTATGGGTAGGTGTCTTGAGGAGGGGCACTGAGTGAATTGGTATCCAGTGGGGCCCAGAGCAAAAATGTTTTTCCAGCCCCAGGGCTCTGTTTTCTAGCTACGCCATCGTTAGAGATATAAGATATGGTGCAGAAGAGAAGACAGCGATGACATGGGCTGACAAAATACTTCATAACAACTGGAGATGAAAAACGGTGCTAAAAATAGAGACACAAACCAGAGTTTTAACTTTGCTTTGTAGCTCCATTTTTATCATCACTTTTCAAAAGTGGAATAAAACTGAAGATGAAAACTGTAGTTAAAAAGTTGAGGTAAAAAAGGAGATAATACTATTGATAAAACTGCAGATACAATTGGAGATAAAACTGGAGGTAAAACTGGAGATAAAACTGGTGATAAAATCTGGAGGTAAAGCCTTCACACAAACCTGTAGCAGGAGTTACATACCAGCACCACACTGATGAGGTTGTTTAAGATCGAAACAGCTGTCTGTGGGTAGGTCTCCTAGCTCCTGCATAATCCATCCTATGCTATGCTTTAAAACTGTTTAATATAGCAGGCGTATGCTCAAAAGGAGCCATTTGTGTATCCTGGAGCTATGCTGCAGGCAGACGAGCTTCGCACTGGCAGAAGGGAAGGGCAGTAGCTATGAGAAAGGGTCTTGGGGAGGGGTGCTGTTATAGGAAAGGGTCTAAGGGACGTAAGCTGTTATGGGATGGGGGTCTTAGGGAGGGCACTGAGTGAGTTGGTATCGGGGAGGGGGACGCAAAAACGTTTTTATTTGCACCAGCGCCCTCCATTCTCTAGCTTTGCCACTGTTAGTGATAATAGAAATGGTGCAGAAGAGAAGACGCCATCTAACGTGGGCTGACAACAGGACAAGAAAAGTGGTTCTAAAAATGGGTCTACAAAGCAGAGTTTAAAAGTGGAGATGAAAAGTAGACATAAAACTTCTGATACAACTGGAGATAAAAGTGGAGATAAAAACTGAAGTTAAGAACTGAAGATAAAACTGGAAATAAAAGTGTGTGGGCAGGGGTGGGCAAAAATATTTTTTATACTGGGGCCCGCCATTCTCTAGCTCTGCTACTGATCCATCTTATTGTTGGAGTTTTTCGAGGCAAATCATATAGTAAGGAATAGAACAGAAAGCAAATATTGTGATGAAGAAATAAACAGTGTAGATGCACAGATATCATGTCTAGAGTCTGTAAATTGCTAACAAGTGAATCATATGGATTGCTACTAGTGAAGGGGCTTGTAAGTACATCAATGAAGTTATGAGATATACTGTGTAGGGTCACCCAATATAGGCAGGTCATGGTAGAGAATTCAGACATATCTTGGTCCATTGGAGAAGGAACCTGCAACCCACTCCTGTAACTTTGCTAAGATAACTTTAGGGACAAGCACAACCAGACACATAATGATATGGCACCAGAATATGAGCCCCTTAGTTCAGCCTACCACATTATTGAGGAAGAGTAGAGGGCCAGTAGGAGTAGCTCCAGATCTAATGAAGTGGTTAGGAAAAGCCGAAAGGACACCCAGCTGTGGATGTGTCTGGAGGGATAAGGAAAGTCCGATGCTGCAAAGCACAATTCAGCATAGGAACCTGGAATGTCAGAACTATGAACCAAGGCAAACTAGACGTGGTCAAACATGAGATGACTTGATAGAGTAACTTATTTAGCAAAAAGCTTAACGGTCGTTTCTCCCTATTCACATAGCCTCTGAGGAAACCACCACAGTAGTGAAACGGCCCTTAGGCTTTTTACAAAATAAGTTACTCTAGTAAGCTCAGTTATTATGGATACAATAGATATACTTGTGAGATTCCCAGAGGGCATTAGGAAGTGCTAAGCAATACTATTCCTAAATTTACAGCCTGCAAGAATGTTGTATGTATTTAAAACTAACAGCAGAGCACTTCCTAACAAGATACTATGTGTAGATAAAATCTTTGATTTTAACCAATCCTATTTTCCTTTCTTTTTCAATGAAAAGACTTTTAAAAAAAATGCTCAAACATCCAATTTTTTTTTTGCTATTTTTCCTGCTATTTAGACATTTAGTAAGCTTTGGGACTTCTATTAGAGAGCTTTCCAGGCAAGAGGATCCACTGGAATAATAGGACTTAACTTCTATGCTATCCCCTGCCATAGGCTCACTCCTATTCCCCATTTTTTCTTTCGAGTTTGGATGTCTCTTTTGCATTCAAAATTTCATAATATTTTTATAAGCACAGTGGTTCAAATTTAAATTAAATTTAAATCAAGTAAAGTGACTTTTTAGGTTTCATGTTTGTTTGTTCAGATCTGCATAGTTAAAACTATGGTTTTCCCAGTAGTAACATATAGATGCAAAAGCTGGACCATAAAGAAGTCTGAGTGCAGTAGAATTGATGCCTTTGAAGTGTGGTATTGGAGAAGACTGCTTTGAGTCCCTTAGACTGCTAGAAGATCCAATAAATCAGTACTACAGGGAATCAAGACAAAACTGTTCACTGAAAGGTTTGATCAGGAGGCTGAAGCTCAAATATTTTGGTCATATCATGAGACGGCAGGATTCCCTAGAGAAGACTCTGATACTGAGAAAGATTGAAGGCACAAGAAGTAGAGGACGACAAAGACGGAGATGGATAGATGAGGTCACTGAAGCATGGCGGAGCTCAGAGGGCCAGTAACTGACAGATGTACCTGGCGTGCTGCAGTCCATAGGGTTATGGAGAGTCAGACACAACTGAACGACTAAACAACAAAGTGAATATTTTTTTTATGACCAACTTCTAAATGTATTATGGATTCTAATTCTTGAATGTTTTTGTCCTCCCTTACTTGTCAGTGCCAATGTGTGTATAGGAACCTCTGTTGGTACATGATATGTTGGGGAACATTAGGATATTTTCAGACCACTATATAATGAGTTGTCTAATGGCAGATATCACAAGGCTGAGCTGGGCCCTCCGGGTAACAAACAACTTCTGACATCAGAGATGTGTCATAATAGATGATGTCACAGAGCTCACTGGCACTATAAAAGGAGCAGTGCTGGGAGCCAAAGCCACTAATAGCATAAAGATCAAGAGATGAGCATCTGAATAACCAAGTGCTGGTGTCCTATAAACATCACTATGGAAAGCCTTAAAGGAGGAAGCTCTACCTTGCACATGGAGACTGAGCGATTTCACTGGATAAAGGTAAGGTTTAATAATTGGGGGAACAGGTTAATTGTACCGGCAGAAAAGCAGATTATACCAATTGAAGTAATATAACTGACTGTCTATTTTTTGAAGAAGCATAACAGATGTGTGCTCTGCTATGTTTACTTCTTGGGACTTACCTCCGCTAGACTCCTCTACCGTACTAAACGCTCTGTGTCTGCAGCACCTCTCTGTCAATCACTCCACTGGCCTCCCTTAGCCTCCAAAATAAGTTAAATCATGACCCTAACTTACAAAGCCCTTAACAACACTGCACCCCCTTATAACATTAATAATATTAATAATAATAATAATAATAATAATTTTTAATGTTTAAATCGGTATAGTTATAAGTTCCATTTATTTATTATACCACTTGCATTTTTCTGCAGAAAATGGTAGCACTGTATAAAAATACAGTAAATGGTGAATAATTCCAGGAGAAGATAGGACTATGAGGTGAGTATATAATTTGCTTTAGTTTATGTATGTGTGAGTACAGACGTCCGTATATGAATGTTTAGGTGGCCAGACCTCCCCTATACCTAACAAGGCAGGGATGCACTTAGTTTTAAAGCAGCCCTGCAATATGTATTTATCAGAACCATTTAAATTAAAGGGAAGGTTTTGTCATGTTAATGAATATGTGAGTATTGATATTTTTTCAGTATATATAAGCTTGTGTGAGTAATTATGTGAGGAGTGTTGTCTTTGTGAGTGTCAAGAGTTGTGTTGCCAACGACCCCAGTAAACAAAGCACCAACCAGGGACAGTTACCCCGCAGTCTCTTGTGTATCTGTGTATATTTATATAAAAGCATCATATGTCACAATAGAGGACATCACAAAGCCCAGTTACTACACAGATTTAGGAATAGAAGATCTGCAACTCAGTATGTCTAATGTACAAAAAAAAGAGACATTGTAGCTCTATATTCACATTTTACATTATACTCTAATTGACTTTGGTTATGCGCAAACTATAGCCTTCAATTCATTATTTATCATATGCAACTGTTATTCCCTGCGTCAGCCATTGGCTTAGTTCTGCATCTGCTTTATCAACAGAAAGGGACTTTGTAGACTTAGATTTCCATTAGTCCTACTAGAAGAACTTGTACTAAGGATTAACCCATGTTTCTTTTCATTCAAGGTTCCTTCTTAGATTTAGAAGTAGCTAAGCGGCAAAAAATGGTGGCTCCCACTACAGTACACCTGCAAAATGTAAGGCTACTTTTGTTTTACTTTCTAAATATTTTGCTCATTATCACGTGTAGATCTTAACAATAGTATATTATACATATGGGATTTCAGATGTTGTTAGGTTCTCTAAAACCCAGAACTCTAGAAGTGACAGTGACGTCTTCCATTGGATACTGTATTAAGGAATCAGCTGGAAAATATAAGATTGCTAATTCTGGTGTCTCCATGACAGATCATGACGTCTTCAGTAACATGACAAATGTGCTCAAATTTTATAAGAATACATTGTTTTTCCTTTTCTACAGAACTGCACCCCAAGACTCACAAGAAATTTAACCCAAATGGAACTAAATTCAGTTTCCTGGAATATTATCTGACTTTGAATGAAGCATTGAAATGATGAGAGCAAAATATTAGAACATTTGGAGATATCCACAAGCTCATCCCCCTCACCCTCCTGTGTCACTTCCCCATCTCCTTTACACTGTAAGCTCTCGGGAGCAGGGTCGTCACTTCCTCATGTGTCAGAATGTCTGTCTTGTCCTTTGTCTTGCAGGGCACCCCATGTAACTAGTTATTAGTCTCACGTGTTTATTGTACCACTTACAATTTTATGGATTTGTATTGAACACTGAAAAATACATCTTTACAATCTATAAATATAAATGAGGAATAATACCATCTGTAAAGAACTGGCAACACACTCGGGTATCTTTGCCATGAAAACCAAGCGGTTCAGGAAACCAAATGGTTCAGCATGACCATGGACATAAAGATGTGCCTAGAGTGTACGGTCCATGAGGTCACAGAGAGTGGGACACGACTCAACGACAAAACAACAATAATTGAGATAGGACTATGAGGTGAGTATAACATTTGCTTTAGTTTATGTATGTGTGAGTATAGACGTCGGTATATAAATGTTTAGGTGGTCAGACCTATCCATGTACCTGGCATGGCAGGGATGCACTTAGTTTTAAAGCAGCCCTGCAATATTATCAGAACCATTTCCAATAAAGGGAAGGTTTTGTCATGTTAATGAATGTGTGAGTATTGATATTTTTTTTCAGTATATATAATCTTGTGTGAGTAATTTTGTGAGGAGTGTTGTCTTCGTGAGTGTCAAGAGTTGTGTTGCCAACGACCCCAGTAAACAAAGCACCAACCAGGGACAGTTACCCCGCAGTCTCTTTTGTGTACCTGTGTATATTTATATAAAACCATCATATGTCACAATAGAGGACATCACAAAGCCCCGATACTACACAGATGTAGGAACAGAAGATCTGCAACTCAGTATGTCTAATGTACAAAAACCTTAAAAAGAGACATTGTTGCTCCATATTTACATTTTACTTTATACTCTAATTGACTTTGGTGTAATGCGCAAGCTATAGCCTTCAATTCATTATTTATCATATGCAACTGTTATTCCCCGGGTCAGCCATTGACTTAGTTGTGCATCTGCTTTATCAACAGAAAGGGACTTTGTAGACTTAGATTTCCATTAGTCCTACTAGAAGAACTTGTACTAAGGATTAACCAATGTTTCTTTTCATTCAAGGTTCCTTCTTAGATTTAGAAGTAGCTAAGCAGCAAAAAATGGTGGCTCCCACTACGGTTCACCTGTAAAATGTAAGGCTACTTTTGTTTTACTTTCTAAATATTTTGCTCATTATCACGTGTAGATCTTAACAATAGTATATTATACCTATGGGATTTCAGAGGTTGTTAGACCCTAATGTTCTCTAAAACCCAGAACTCTAGAAGTGACAGTGACATCTTTCATTGGATACTGTATTAAGGAATCAGCTGGAAAATATAGGATTGCTAATTCTGGTGTCTCCATGACAGATCATGACGTCTTCAGTAACATGACAAATGTGCTCAAATTTTATAAGAATACATTGTTTTTCCTTTTCTACAGAACTGCACCCCAAGACTCACAAGAAATTTAACCCAAATGGAACTAAATTCAGTTTCCTGGAATATTATCTGACTTTGAATGAAGCATTGAAATGATGAGAGCAAAATATTAGAACATTTGGAGATATCCACAAGCTCATCCCCCTCACCCTCCTGTGTCACTTCCCCATCTCCTTTACACTGTAAGCTCTCGGGAGCAGGGTCGTCACTTCCTCATGTGTCAGAATGTCTGTCTTGTCCTTTGTCGTGCAGGGCACCCCATGTAACTAGTTATTAGTCTCACGTGTTTATTGTACCACTTACAATTTTATGGATTTGTATTGAACACTGAAAAATACATCTTTACAAGGTCACCCAATCTATAAATATAAATGAGGAATAATACCATCTGTAAAGAACTGGCAACACACTCGGGTATCTTTGCCATGAAAACCAAGCGGTTCAGGAAACCAAATGGTTCAGCATGACCATGGACATAAAGATGTGCCTAGGGTGTACGGTCCATGAGGTCACAGAGAGTGGGACACGACTCAACGACAAAACAACAATAAAGGAGATAGGACTATGAGGTGAGTATAACATTTGCTTTAGTTTATGTATGTGTGAGTATAGACGTCAGTATATAAATGTTTAGGTGGTCAGACCTATCCATGTACCTGGCATGGCAGGGATGCATTTAGTTTTAAAGCAGCCCTGCAATATTATCAGAACCATTTCCAATAAAGGGAAGGTTTTGTCATGTTAATGAATGTGTGAGTATTGATATTTTTTTTCAGTATATATAATCTTGTGTGAGTAATTTTGTGAGGAGTGTTGTCTTCGTGAGTGTCAAGAGTTGTGTTGCCAACGACCCCAGTAAACAAAGCACCAACCAGGGACAGTTACCCCGCAGTCTCTTTTGTGTACCTGTGTATATTTATATAAAACCATCATATGTCACAATAGAGGACATCACAAAGCCCAGTTACTACACAGATTTTGTAATAGAAGATCTGCAACTCAGTATGTCTAATGTACAAAAACCTTAAAAAGAGACATTGTTGCTCCATATTTACATTTTACTTTATACTCTAATTGACTTTGGTGTAATGCGCAAGCTATAGCCTTCAATTCATTATTTATCATATGCAACTGTTATTCCCCGGGTCAGCCATTGACTTAGTTGTGCATCTGCTTTATCAACAGAAAGGGACTTTGTAGACTTAGATTTCCATTAGTCCTACTAGAAGAACTTGTACTAAGGATTAACCCATGTTTCTTTTCATTCAAGGTTCCTTCTTAGATTTAGAAGTAGCTAAGCAGCAAAAAATGGTGGCTCCCACTACAGTACACCTGCAAAATGTAAGGCTACTTTTGTTTTACTTTCTAAATATTTTGCTCATTATCAAAGTGTAGATCTTAACAATAGTATATTATACATATGGGATTTCAGAGGTTGTTAGACCCTAATGTTCTCTAAAACCCAGAACTCTAGAAGTGACAGTGACGTCTTCCATTGGATACTGTATTAAGGAATCAGCTGGAAAATATAAGATTGCTAATTCTGGTGTCTCCATGACAGATCATGACGTCTTCAGTAACATGACAAATGTGCTCAAATGTTATAAGAATACATTGTTTTTCCTTCTCTACAGAACTTCACCCCAAGACTCACAAGAAATATAACCCAAATGGAACTAAATTCAGTTTCCTGGAATATTATCTGACTTTGAATGAAGCATTGAAATGAGAAGAGCAAAATATTAGAACAATTTGGAGATATCCACAAGCTCATCCCCCTCACCCTCCTGTGTCACTTCCCCATCTCCTTTACACTGTAAGCTCTCAGGAGCAGGGTCGTCACTTCCTCATGTGTCAGAATGTCTGTCTTGTCCTTTGTCGTGCAGGGCACCCCATGTAACTAGTTATTAGTTTTTATTGTACCACTTACAATTTTATGGATTTGCATTGAACACTGAAAAATACATCTTTACAAGGTCACCCAATCTATAAATATAAATGAGGAATAATTCCAGCTGTAAGGAACTGGCAACACACTCGGGTATCTTTGCCATGAAAACCAAGCGGTTCAGGAAACCAAATGGTTCAGCATGACCATGGACATAAAGATGTGCCTAGGGTGTACGGTCCATGAGGTCACAGAAAGTGGGACACGTCTCAACGACAAAACAACAATAAAGGAGATAGGACTGTGAGGTGAGTATCCCCTTTAATTGGCAAGGCTTCAGAGTATTGTGTAATTGCTTGAATTGCGAGATGTCTTAGTGATTATCAGAGTTCTGTTGTCAACTTCCCCAGGAAATAAATAACCAAACCTGGACAGGAACCCGTAATATACCTTAGTATATGGGTATAAAGGTATCGTGCTTGTCACATCTCAAAGGACAATTACTAAAAAGATGTAGGGACTGAAGGTCTGCAAGTCAGTATATTAAAGGTATACTGTTGCCCTATATTAACGTTATACTATAGACTTGGCCAAATATCCTTTAATTCATTACCTATAATATGAAATTATTCTTTACTGGGACTGTCATTGTCTTATTTTTTCTCAGCAGGGAGGGCCTTTTTTATTAACATTGTTTTTATTAATGGGAATAAAAATTAATAATAGTAAGATGGTACAGTACAAGAACAATAGTATATAAAGTATTCAAATGACACCAGAAAAACACTTTTATCTACTTTTCGGTATTTTTAGAGTTTTATTGCATACTTTACAATTATATTTGTCATATTTATGCCAGTACAAATTAAAAGAAAAGAAAAAAAATATAGAAAAGAGAAGTAGAGAAAAAGAGGGTGGGGTGAGAGGGAATGGGGGGGGGGGGGGGCGTAAAGCTTAGTATTAAATCGTCCCTGAGGTCTGTATATGTATTTGTGTATTACCATTTTTTTTTTATGCTCCCATCCAATTCGTAGTTCCCAAACTTCCCAACAGGAGGCCCACTTTTTATAGTCGACATCTAGTTTGGCATGGATCAAGCTCATTTAGTGTATGTGTTTAATTAAGTTTTTTCAGTACCGCCCTAAACACTGGAATAGAAGTCTACCAATTTTTAGCAATAGTGTTCCCAACTGCTAAAAAATTGGGTTTGAGAGAAGTTGAGCCTCTTTAGTAAGGCCGATGATAGGGAGACCTAATGAGGCTTCCTCTGGTTTTTGAGGCATCCTGTGTCCCCATAACTTCTGCAGGGTGGTGTCATAGGTTTCTGACCAGATGTGGGCTATTTTAGGGCATGGAGGGACTTTGTAGACTTAGATTTCCATTAGTCCTGTTGTAAGCACCCTAAGGATTGGATTTTTTTTCTGCATTCAATGTTTTTCCAGTTGAAGAAACAGGTAAAAGAAACAAACAATAGTGGCTTTCACTACAGTATACAGTATACTACTACTGTATATAATATTTAAAGGCTTAAACAATTTTGTCTATGATCATACAAACGCCCTTTTCTTCTGTGTCATAAATGCAATGTTGTAGAACTACATTGTTGTTTAACTTTGTTTCGCTTTTCCACAGAACAGCAACCCAAAGACGCACAAGACATTTAAGCCAAAAGGAATTTAGGTTTCCCAAAATATTCTCTGCATTCTTTGGCATTGAATGAAGCATTAAAATGAGAACAATAACAGATCTCCATGAGTTCTTCTGGCAGCTACATCTCTTCTCTGTTGAAAAAGACAAATACTACTGGCTAGATCTTAGCTGTGTAAGAAGAAATTGGATAGAGTTCGTGTGTAACCTACAAAAACTGAGACTCGAGTACAAAACAAAGGAGGGAAACAAACCCCACAACTCCTAATGTGCTATGTGGAGAGAAATAAAAAGCAGTATTAAATATTGGAAGACCCTACTGGACACACAGCTACCTCTTCCAGTGTGTCCTGCCTACTGACTGGATCATTGTCCATCAGACTCTTGCCCTCTTGTGTCACTTCCCCATCCCCTTTACACTGTAAGCTCTCTGGAGCAGGGTCGTCACTTCCTCATGTGTCATAATGTCTGTCTTGTCCTTTGTCGTGGAGGGCACCCCATGTAACTAGATATGTGCGTCTTGCGTTTATCCCTTATTAATTTTTTATCAACATTTGTAAATCATTAGCTCTTTACATTGTCATCCAGTCTCTATAGTTATCTCTCCTGAGCAGGCACCTGAATTACTCTGTATCAGAGACTTTGTCTTCTTATACGTCATATATTGATGATGCTCTTACGTTTATCAATACAACCTACTTTTTAGCCCTGTGGTTTGGTCTTTCTTTTCATGTAAACATATCTCAGGCACTAATAATATAACCCTGCACTGTACTGGTATATAAAGATATACCAAGTTTCATATAGTACTCGAATATAGTGTACCTATTTTGAAGCATTGTGATGAAGAGCTGGCAATCTGTGTTGATGTTGCTGCAGCATTAGTGGTGTGGAGCTGCTGTATAAGCATGCTGAATGTGTGCAGTGTAACAGTGTGCGTGCGCGAGACCAAACCGTTAGCGTAGTCGTGTACTTCCGCATTGGTGTAAAATGGCGAGTAATGTGTGGTATAGGTCTGTATCGGAATATCCGTAGGTGTTTTGTGGTGTTTTGCGAGTTTAGAGTGCTGTAGCCTCGTTTTCGTTTTGTTCGGCGGCCATTTTTTCTGTCGCTTAGATTTTTTTTTAGTCTCTAAACTGTTTTATTTCGAGTAAAATCGAGGTGTAAGTTGCATTTTTGAGGTCCTGGGTGCTCCATCTTGGTGTAGGTAAGTTTTTTATGTATGTGCTGTGTGTATGTATTGTGTTTTAAATGTTTGTATGTCGGCGTGTTGCGTCCGATGTTTGCGAGGTCGTAATGTGTGGTAACGTGTTTCGTACGTTGTTTGCGTGCCTCGTAAAATTTAGCGAGTGTCGTAATTTGTGTGTCGTGTTTTTTCAGTAGCGACGTGAATTTTGCGAGGGTTTGAGGCCCTTGCCCAGTGACCTCGCAAGCAACTGAGTCCCTCGCTTCGCGAGGGGCCTCAGTTGCTGGCATGGAGCGCCTTCGGCGCTCCATGCCAGCAACTGAGGCCCTTGCCCAGTGACCCCGCCAGCAACTGAGGCCCTCGCTTCGCGAGGGGCCTCAGTTGCTGACATGGAGCGCCTTCGGCGCTCCATGCCAGCAACTGAGACCCGTGCCCAGTGACCTCGCCAGCAACTGAGGCCCTCGCTTCGCGAGGGGCCTCAGTTGCTGGCATGGAGCGCCTTCGGCGCTCCATGCCAGCAACTGAGGCCCTTGCCCAGTGACCTCGCTACGCGAGGCCCGCGGCTCGCTGCGCGAGCCCGCAAGCGTGAGCAACGACTCGTACGCTCACAACTATATATGTGACTAGTTACTTGCCCGTCATAAATGACGGTATGATATGTTGTGTTCAATTGTCTGCTCTGTCTCTCTGTGCTGTCTTTCTCTGTGCCCTATCTCTGTGTTCTGTGTGCTATCTGTCTCTCTCCCTCCCCCTCCCTCTCTCTCCCTCTCCTCTGTCTGTCTCTCCCTCTCCTCTGTCTCTCCCTCTCCTCTCTCTCTCCCTCTTCTCTCTCTCTCTCTCTCCCTTTCTTTCTCTCCCTCCCTCTCTCTGCCTCCACTCTCTCCCCCTCTCCCTCCTCCTTCTCTCTCCCTCTCTCTTTGCCTCCCTCCCCCTTCCTCTCTCTCCCTCTCTCTCTGCCTTCCTCCCTCTCTCTCCCTCCTCTCTCACCATCTTTCTCTGTCTGCTTTCTCTCTTCTCCTTCCCATCCCTTCTCTCTGTCTGTATTCTCTCTCTTTCCCTCCCTCCCAGTGACCCAATGCCACAACTTTGCCGCACATGCTCAAATCGGATGCATTTTTCTGCTATTTATAGATAGCAGCTTGTGAGTAACGCCAGCGCAAAACACATCTCGCAGGCTTTACTCACAACTAAAAACTATTATAGGTGATAAATAGCCAACCACACACAGGTGTATAAACATAGTAACCTAAATGTAGTCCTGTACATTACAGACAAATACAAATATAGCAAGCTCCATATTGCTCTGTATATTACTTATATATAAAGATACAGTAAGCGCCATATAGCCCTGCACATTGCACTTATTAATGGTACTCATCTCTCTCCATCTTTATCTCCTCATTTAAATTTCTCCTAGGCATGAAGAGTGAGAGAGAGGTGGTAGGAGAGAAGGTTTAAGTGACTTGGCACCAACAAACACTCCACCCAAGGCTTGATTGTGAATGTGTAATTGCACCATTTTGAAACTTTGTGATTAAAAGCATTCTCATTCGTACTACATGATGTAGCACTGGGGCCCCTTTGGCTCTGGAACCCCTAAAAGTGTCTGCTGCTTCAGCCCTCCTCAAGATGATTGTGCAGTGTTTATGCCATCCAGTCTGTGGTTACATACTCCTCTAAAACTAGTGTGAGCAAACACAAGGTGGAGGTGGGGAGTAATTAAGAAGAGCACCAGATGAGTTGGGACAGGGGCACTGGGGCACTTTTAGGTGGCCCTAACGGACTTCACACTCCCTTTACTGGCCCCCTTGCAGTCCTCTCCTCTTCGGCATTCAGTGGCTTTCCCTCAGCCCTCTCCCCCCCACCCGGTGACCCTACTGCCCTCCAGTGACCTTCCCTGGTTTCCATTGGCCTTTAAGCGGCCCTCTCCAGCAGCCCCTCCCAAGTCCTCTCTCAGCCCCCACTTCCTCCTATGGCTCAATGGCGCCTATCTTCATCCGCTTTCTCCCTTTTTATTCTCCCTTTTTATCCCCCCCCCCCTTAATTTTATCTGCCCCATTACTCTTCCTTCCTCTATCTCCTCGCCGGTCTCTCCCCCTCTCCTCCCCTTTCTCATGTCTCTCCCCTACTCTCCTTCCCTCCCCATTCCCTTCTCCTTGTTTTCCTCCTATCATTCTTTCTCCCTTTTATTCTCTCCCCTTCACTTTCTGCTACTTTCCACTTCTCTTTTTCCCACTCCACTCTTACGCTTTTTTCTGTTTTTCTTATTATTCTCCCTGCAATCTCTCACTCTTCATTCTTCTATCTCCTCTCTATTCCCTTACTCATTGCTATTCTCCTTTCTTTCCTTCCCCCTTCTACCTTTTCAGTTTGACTCATGTCTCCTTCCCTCCTTTTCCCACACTCATCTCTTCCCCTTCTCTCTTTTTTCTCTTTTCTTTTCCCCTCCACTCCTTTCCCTTAATTGTCCCTCTTCTTCCTCCATTCTCCTCCTCCTTTCTTGCCCTTTTATCTCCCTCTTCTCTTTCACTACTCTTTATCTTTCCTCCTCTCTATCCCTCATGTTTCCTCTCCTCTTTTCACTCTCTCCCTTCTCTATCCCCCTTAATCTCTTTTTCTCTATAACTTGCTCCTCTCTGTCCAATCTCTCCCTCCCTGTTTCTCTCTTTTCCCTCCACTTCTCTCTATTTCTTCTGCCCCCATTTCTCCAGCTGCCCTATATCCCCCCTCTCTTTCCATCACCTCACATCTCTCTTACCCTCCCTTTACTCATTTATCTCACTCATCTCTCACCTCTCCTCTTAATTTCCTTCTTTTTTTCTCACCTTTCCCCTTTCCTTCTACTATTCCCGTCTCATCTACTATTCTCGTCTTTCCACCTTTTCCCCCTCTCCATAACCTTACCTGTTTCTACCTCCCTACACCTCATTTTCTCTCCCTTTAACTTACTCCCTTCCATTTCATTTGTGTCCTCCTTTTCTGTCTCCCTTTTCTTTCACTTTCCTCTACCCCTCCCGTCTTCCCTCCTCTCTATCTCCTCACTTCTCTTTTTCCCTTTTCTCTCTTCCTTCACTTTCTCACTCCTGCTTCAATTTCTCTCTTCTTCCTTCTCTATTCCCTATTCTCTGCCTATACAATCTCCACCCGTTTTCTCTCTCTACATCTCTGCTCTATCTCACCCATCTCACTTTGTGTGCTGAGAGTGGGCCCCAAATGTATTTTCCTGCACCGAGGCTCTCCATTCACGCACTCTGTCACTGCCCAAACAACACCTAAACATATTGCCAAACCATGGATACATTTAAGTCTGTCTGGAACTAAATAGATGTATCGAAAACATTTATATTAGTGTCAGTGCTTAAGTTGGTTCAGCATCACATATAATAGTTGTCAAAGGCGCTCATTGCAGCCTGAAGGAGCTCATTGCAGGCCTCACGATGAGCGCAGCAGGATCTCATTGCAAGGCCCACGGGACCTAGAGGCTGCAATGAGCACCGAAGGCACTCATTGCAGGGCTCGCTCGCAAGACTTTACAAATGACAAGGGTTGTAATGAGCGCCAAAGGCGCTCATATCGAGCCCCGCAAGACTTTAAAACGGCCTACACATTAGCATAAAAGGCGCTTATGTCAATGGCTGCAATTACCGACGAAACACGTAGCACCTTACCGCTGATCGCGAGCCACGCCACAGTTTACGCTTTTAACGGCCGAAAAAGTCTCAACCGCGTAACTCCAAAGACCCCCAAAACCAGCCAAATAATAAAAAAAAATACTAACACACTCACACACAGCACAGGGGGAGAGCCAGAAAGCCTGTGAGTGAGGTTGAAAGCTTATTTGAGCCATATTTGTTGTTTTTCGTCGATCGAAAATCGGCTATGCGGTAGAAAAAATGGCAGCCAAAAAAACTTACAAATCTTAAACAGGATCAAAATGAGGATGAAGGCAGTAACAATTACCGAAACAACACCAGGCAAGTGGGATACACAACAGCGAAGCCAGTAACACTTACACGAACAACGGCAGTCAGCGCGCGCCTTCGCAAAGATTCAGCGGAGAAAGACACAGGGAAGGGACAGGGGGAGATGGTGGAAAGAGACACATGGCATTCCCAAGCACAAAACTTGCAGCTTGTCTTCAGCGCCGAAGATGCTCTGAGGGGGCAGAAACTTGCAATGTGTGGCAAACCACATTGCCAGGCTTCAAATTTTATTGCCGTCATTTTTGCTAGTCACATATAATAATCATAGAGCTCTATGTAAATATCTGCAACAAATAAAGACTTGTTCCCTGATGACCGGATTGGAACAATTAGCAATGACAGTTTTCACTCCTTAAGCTGCTAAGAAAGCTAAGAGCCAGGAGAGGTATCACATTTTCCCATGATTCCTGTATGAGAAGTTTAGCATAAGCTACACAAATGTTCTGAAACGTTTTAAACATTTCCTACTAATTTTACTTAAAGCTGCCATAACCCGTGTTAACCTTCAGTCCAGCATCACATATCAATTTATTAAAGGCTTTTTCCACTGTAAAAGTTACATTTGATGCTTATTCAAAATCAGACAGTATTCAGAAAACATTGCAGATAGATGAGATTATCTTTATATTGGGATTGAAACAGTATTAGAAGTGTGCTAGTATTCCACTTCCTCCTTTTTAGGGTCCCATTTTATCCAGCAATGTACAATTTTACAACATTTGAGAAATAGATGCCACACAAAACACCGTTTTTTGAACTCCATTTTATACCCTACATGATAAATATACCACATCTATTAACTAGACTTAGAAGGGATGTGATAGTGGGGACACTTAATTTCAATTACCATCTTTGCTTAGGATTTAACGTATGCAGAAAAAACATCCTCCTCATTCAGGTCTCTGAGGTAAATGTTGTTTTTCCAGCTCAAACACAGAGTGCCGAGTGCCTCTTATATGAGCCGCAATAAAAATTGGACAAAACAAAAAAAAATAAAGTGTATCAGCTGAATCTTTATTGCTGCATTGTCTAGAAACTGCTTGTTTCTCCTTAAGTAAACTCGGCCTAATGAATATGCCTCTCCAGACAGGAAGAGACACCTGGAGCTGTGTGCTTAGGCCTTTGGCCTTCAAAGACTATTGAAACGTCACTGCTGCTTGCACAGACTCTCTGACTATCTCTAATGTGTTTTATTCATTACAACATGTTTCACTATAAAATATATTTGTGCTAGAGAAGAATTATGTGCAATAAATTAACTTTGAGATACATATAAAAAGGGGTCCATGAGGCCCAGGCCTAAGGCAGCATATTTTTAGGGGGCAGCAGGCTGCCTGAAGATGCAGTGCAGTATATTGAAATACATCTACATAAATATACATAACATTATGATCTGAGATACAGAATAGAAGAGCTGCAAGTGCAGAGTGGGGTGCAGGAATGTGAATCGGGTAGAGCAGGCAGCATAAAACCTAAACACGCCCATGTATATATATATATATATATATATTTTATATATATATATATATATATATATATATATACATCAAATATAACTGCGATTTGTCGTCACACATTGCACAGAGGGGTGCCTATGCATATTGCGCGGCATATGCCGTGCACGCGCATTGCAGTGGGGTGTGCGAATGCGCGGCTGACAGTGCACGCGGCGGGTCGCGCATGCGAATTGCGGAGAGAAGACAGAGGAGGAGGGGAGACACATAGGGAAGGAGAGGGAAGACACAGAGGAGAGGGGGAGACAGAGAGGAGGGGGAGAGACACAGGGGAGTGAGAGGAGGGGGGAGAGACACAGGGGAGTGAGAGGAGGGGGAGAGACACAGGGGAGTGAGAGGAGGGGGAAGAGATACAGGGGAGTGAGAGGAGGGGGAAGAGATACAGGAGAGGGAGAGGAGGAGGCAAGAGACACAGGAGAGGGAGAGGGAGGAAAAAGACAAAGGGGAGGGAGAGGTGGACAAGAGACACAGGGGATGAAGAGGGGGGGAAGAGACACAGGGGTGGGAGAGGGGGGAAAGAGACACAGGGGAGGGAGAGGGCAGAAAGAGACACGGGGGCAGGGGGGAAAGACACAGGGGGGAAAGGAGACACCAGGGAGGGAGAGGAGGGGGGGAAATGAGACACAAGGGAGGAAGTAGACAGAGGGAGAGACTCGCAATGAGCGCCAAAGGTGCTCATTGCGAGGCCCGTGATGAGCGTGAACAGCATTGCCAGGAATCACATTTTATTGTCGTCATTTTTGATGGGCAAGTTGCTAGTATATATATATATATATATATATATATATATATATATATATATATATATATATCAGAAACAAATAGTTTGTATACAAACAAACAAAATGGTAATATTTAACTCCACTTTTTCTCCCCACTTGCTAAATCTTCTCCTTTGAGGTAATATTTTCCCACGATGGCAACCTATGTAATATTATTTAATCTCGTAAAAGTTTTATTATTCATCTTTTTATTTAGACTTTTTTGCATTTTAGTAACCCTTTGTTACAGAGATATATTAAGCTTCTACGCTAATTTTACACATCACCCCCACCCATTCCAGTTATTAGTGACTAAAATAGTAAAAGTCTTGATTCCCTTTTAATAAGTAGACCTCATATTTTTGAAAGCTATACTTGCGGATCCTGCCACTATTTCCTAATATAGCAGCAGCTAAATTGCTTTTGGGTTCCCAAACTTTGAGGGGACCACAAGGAAAAAAAATGTTTGAAAACTTTGAGTCTAACTAAGAAAAAGCAGAAAAAGAAGCAGAAAAAGTTATATAGCTAGTTTTTAATACAAAAACAAATTGTTGTTGCTGCTGGACCCTGGTGGAATCCATGATCTAAAGGTGGAGGTTGCGAGTGTGAGAAGGGCGTTTACATTTCTGGAGAGATATAGTTGCATTTCCTGAAGCTTGGAGTCTGTAATGTGGCAACTTTTAGTCCACAAAAGCTGGTATCTAGTCAGATATGTACAATTGTTGTGTATTTTACTAATTTCCTTAATATTGTTTCATAATTAGTAAGTAGTCAGAATTAGTTGGAAGGGAATACATTTAATGCATAAAATAAACTTTTATCGAGCAGAGATATTACATATAAATAAGATGCTTTATGTGTGTTTTATATGCTCATTTTCTATACACACATTCTGTATACTGCAGGTCACACAGACTCCTGGACTCTATACTCATATACAAATCTGAAAACTAAAAACGGAGTGTAGATAAACTCCATGGGAGGAAAGCATCTGAAAAGTGGGATATCTCCTCAAAAAAGTGACACGTTAGAGAAATTATGTCATTACTGTTTAAATGAATTGCCTATAGTTTTGTTAGGACAATTATTAATTTGTGTACACAATATACATTTAAATGATTATTTAATTTGGTATTTTGGATAAAACAATGTGCACATACTATCACTAGTACTAATGCAAGTGATAAATGAATAGCATCCTTAGAATCCTTAGTGTCTAAGAATGGAATTAACAAAGACCTTGGTAGCTTTTTCAATGTTGTTTACAGACATTAGTACCATTCAAATCAATAGGAGATAGACCAGGCTAAGAAGTAGTGGCCCTGTGGGAGGAACCCAGGGGCATGAAAGGGCTTAACACTCATTAGTGAATGCAGGCTTTTGTCTCACCAATCTTCACATGTTACTTGTATGAGACACTCACTTCATTAAATAGTGTTAAAACTTTGGACTTCTTAATTCACATTCAGCTCTTAAGGGTTCCAATAATAGAACATAAGCCCTACAAGAAACCATAGGAACATTTATTTTTCATGAAATCTCCAGTTTTACACCATTTTACACTTGATATACCTGTTAGTAAGTTTGTTGTGGCATCTATCACTTTAAAAACATTGCAAATGAAGAATCTCCTGCATGCTTCTAATAGGACTTCCACTGGAAGGACAAATAATCACCACTTTACTTGTTTTATCTTGTATGTATGATACTTATATACTTATTTTGCTTTCAGATGCTTCTCAATCTGTGTCCTTTGAAATCCATAGATCTGTAGGCACGGTTTAGTGCACAAGTCTTCACTCAGTAGTAGATCTGGCTTTCTGTGTTAGAAATAATTCCACTGTTGAAATGGCTTTGGTTAGCGATACCATTTACTGATGTTGTTCAGTCGTGTTCAACTCTCTGTGACCCTTTGGACCGCAGTACACCAGGTACATCTGTCAGCCACTGCCCCTAATAACTCCCTCAGGTTCATGTTCATTGCTTCAATTACCTCATCTGTCCATCCCCGCCTCTGTCGCCCCTTTCTTTGTGTGCCTTTAATGTGTCTTCTCTAGGGAATCATGTCTTCTCATGATATGACCAAAGAATTTAAGCTTTAGCCTCATTATCAAATCTTCCAGTGAATTGTTTGGCTTGATTGCCTGGGGTATGGACTTATTGATCTTCTTGTAATCCAAGGGACTCTAAGCAGTTTTCTCTAGTACCACAAGTCAAATGCATCAATTCAACAGCTATTGGCCTTCTCTCACATCTCTCCACCTCTTACATCCATGTGTTACTACTGGGAACCTAACCATGCTGACCTTTGTTGATAGTGATATATCTCTACTTTTTAATAGCTTGTCCAGACTTACCATAGCTTTCCTCCCCAAAAGCAAACATCTTTTCATTTCATGGCTGCAATCACCATCCACAGAGATTTTGGAGCTCAGAGAAATTAAAACTGTCAATGCCTTTACTTCTTCCCCATCTATTTGCCAGGATGTGAGATTGCTGTTTACCATGATCGTTGTCTTTTTAATGTTGAACATCAGACCAGCTTTCGCACTCTCTTCTTTTACCCTCATCAATAGTTCCTTTAGTTCATCCTCACTTTCAGCCATCAGAATAGTATCATCCGTGTATCTGAGATTGTTGCTATTTCTTCCAACAATATTAATTCCTGCATTGGATTCATCCATCGCAGCCTCACGCATGATGTACTCCGCATATAAGTTGAATACATAAGGTGACAATATTCAACCTTGTCACACTTTTTTCCTATCTTGAACCATTCTGTTGTTCCATGTTAGGTTCTGACCATGGCTTCTTGATACACATACAGATTCCTCAGAAGGTAAATGAGATGGTCTGGTACCACCATCTCTTTAAGAAACGCAAACATTTTGTTGTGATCCACACAGTCAAAGGCTTTAGAATAATCTATGAAGCAGAAGTAAATGTTTTCCTGGAACTCTCTTGCTTTCTCTATTATACAGCGGATATTGGCAATTTGATCTCTTGTGCCTCGGCAAAAGCACATCGGGTAGTTCTTGGTCTATATATTGTTGGAGCCAAGCTTGCATGACCTTAAGCACGACCTTGCAGGCATATGGGATGAGTGCATTTGTTCAATAATTGGAGCACTCTCTTGGTTGTGGCAGGAAATGAAACAGCAAAAAAATCACAAAGAATCATTGATCGTGACTGAAGAAGAATCACCTGGCCTCTCCAATCTCCTCCTATTGTTGTATTCTGCATATAACATTCATTCTTCAACCCTCTGACTATATTTGGCCCCACTATTTCTGCTGGATCATTACTGAACTAATTTGCAACTCTTTCGGTAAATAAGTATTTTCACCTGTTACCCTCCAAGTTCACAAACCTTAATTGACTATTTCCATCGGAAGGAGTCAAGGCACTTCACACAAATGTTATCTTTCTTGCGTCATTAGTGAAGAAAAGCTTCCATGTTCATATCATTTGACATGATATGAACAGGTCAGGTAAGAAGATAGACATACACAACTAATAAAACTAATCTTCACTGTGATTGGCAGTAAAAGTTATGAGGCAATCATGGTAGAAACCTTCACTATATTATGATGCACCCCCTATATATCTGCTCTCATCAGTAGAAATACCACAAACTATTACCTTCATTCTGTTCAATACATGCCCCTACTCTTTACTCCAGCCTATAAGACTTTTCAGGTGTTTATCTTACTCTTTCTGATTCCCCCTCTCTCTCTCTGTCCCTGCAGTGGCAGAGCTAGTGATTGTAGGGCCTTGTTGAAAAATAATTTGGAGATCCACATCTACACAGTAGGTACCCTGGGGTCAATAAAAATTAACAAAAATATATATGTAGGTAAGCTGATTACCTCCTGGGATCAGATCACCATTCCATAAAAATAATTAACTGCCCCTCTCTGTCAAGAAATTGTGAGCCCCTACCGTTTACCCCTAATCCCCCGTGGCCAGCCGCCATCTCTCTGTTGGTGGTGGTGGTGGAGGGGCAGGGAGAGGCAACCCCCCAGGAGGCAGATGCAGTGGTGGAGGTATGGGGTGAGGAGAGGAGGAGCCGGAGTGCGGGTGGACGGGGGATGTCTCTGGGGGGGAGGAAGGCAGGGCTGGGGACCAGATCACGTTGAATGGCGTCTGCAGTCACTTGCTGGAATGCGCTCTGGTCCACCCCCATCCTGAGCAGCCCGGACAGATATGATTCAGTCATTAGACGGTGCCTTCTCTCCTCCCTATTGCGCCTGGCCAGGCTGCTCATGACCTCTGCATGATTGGCAGAGATGCTGGCCTGGATCCCCTGGAGACACTCCAACTGCTGCTGCATGAAGGCCAGCATCTCTGCCTGTGCAGCCTTTCTTGGTGGTGGAGATGGAGGTCCCTGGAGCGTGGCCTGTTGAGGAGGTGGCAGTGGTGGTGGCCCAGTGGGAGGGTCTGGGGCCCGGTTGGAGACTGGCTCAATAAAGGCAGTGGTGTTGGTGGGCTTGGTGGTAGCCAGTCGGATGCACTGTTGAGGGGAGGATGAGGTGGGGTCAAGCCCAGCTGGTCCCTCCAGGAGGAAGGCCCTGGCGAGATGCTGAGTTTCTGGGGGAAGGGGATAGTGGGGTCAAATCCCGGCGGTGTGGCTGCTTGTCCTACTGGTGACCTCCTCCTCCTCCAAACCAGGGCCCTCGGCTCCTCTTCTTTCCTCCTTCCCCTGCGCCGGTTCCTGCTCTCTCACTCAAAAACCTCTGACCCTGCTCTCTCACTCAAAAACCTCTGACTCTGCGACCTGCGTGCTACTTTGGAGGAAAAGCTTTCTATTGGCGGAGAGGCCTGTATCTACGTTATACCGTGATTGGGTCGTAACAGTGGATCGCCTCGCGGCCAGCCCATTAATAGTTTTCGGTCGTGGCAGGGGTTTATAGGCTTGAGGCATCGGCCCGTAATTTGCGGCCTTGCTCAATTGAATAGCTCCGGAATCGGAGACGAACTGGAGCCTGCATCACACCCACAGACATACGGCCAGGA
The DNA here is from genome assembly GCA_027410445.1 of Discoglossus pictus. NCBI lineage: Eukaryota > Metazoa > Chordata > Amphibia > Anura > Alytidae > Discoglossus > Discoglossus pictus. The sequence continues at coordinate 46,591,333 of CM050167.1, read as the reverse complement.
TCCTGCGAGATGCAGACTTGCAATTAAATCAGATCAAAGTTTGGTCATTCTAGGTTCTGCTTCAGACTGAGTATGCTCAGTAAAGGCGGGTGATGGCTCACGCAGCTGCAAACAAGTTACAATAGAGTTTGTAGGCAATGTTGGTCGAGTTAATAATGCCATGGGACCAGTGATATCAGCCCAGTCTTCTTCCAAGCACCAACCTGCAGACAGAGCAGATAATGCCCCTTGATAAACATAGGTAGGAGGAGGTTGTTTAGTCATCAGGTACATCTCTCAGTCACTGCCCTTCTGAGCTCCATCAAGTTCATGTTCATTGCTACCCTGTCTTCTTGTGCCTTCAATCGTTCCCAGCATCAGAGTCTTTTCTGCCGTCTCATGATATGGCCAAAATATTTGAGCTTCAGCCTCATGAACATACCTTCTAGTAAACAGTTTGTCTTGATTTCCTGAAGTACTGGTTTATTGGATATTCTTGCAGTCCAAGGGACTCTAAGCAGTCTTCTCCAACACCCCAATTCAAAGGCGTCAATTCTATGGCACTCAGACTTCTTTATGGCCTAGCTCTGACATCCGTAGTTTACTACTGGCAATACCATAGTCCGAACTATGCGGACTTTTGTTGATAATTTAATATCTTTACTTTTTACTAGCTTGTCCAAGCTTGCCATAGCTTTCCTCCCCAGAAGCAAATGTCTTTTAATTTCATGAGTACAGTCCCCATCTGCAGAGATCTTGGATCCCAGGAAAATAAAATCTCTCACTTCCTCCACGTCTTCCCCGTCAATTTGCCAGGAAGTGAGATTGTGGTGTGCCATTGTCATGCCCAGGGCCTGACTGGACTGTTTTACACTATGGCCTGGGCCTGACTAGCCTAAGTTACCCTGTTTTTATTATTATGGTTATGTATTTCTTAGTGCTTAGGGTTAAAATATGATTATACTGTTATACTGTATGTATGTTGGTTTATGTATTATGTATCATGTTATAGGAATTGTTGTAAAAAAAAGCATATTAGATATTCTGCAGGCTATTGCATTGGCCAAACCCCCAAGACCGTAGTCTCATAGCTAATCCTTGAACACATACTTCAAGATTACAGCGAAGGGTTATCGTTAATACAATCACCAGGAAGAGATTCGGAGCATGAGCTCATCAGATGTGCGGGGTTTCCCAGTGGGCAGGGGCAGCCTATTATGTTGCAGTTTTGTTGTCTGGTGATAACTCACTCAGCCACACCTAAATATAATCACCAGGATGAGATTAAAACTCTGAGCTCATCAGATGTCCAGGGTTTCCCAGTAAGCAGTAAGCAGGGGTCAGCCTATTATTTAGGGATGGGGCTTGATGTGATTGGCCAGCCTGTGTGCCAGAAAATTGTATAAAATGTGATAATTAATAAGGTATGACAGTTGTGTCTGTACTTACATAAACAATGTGTAAGTGTCAGTCTGTGAATTAATCCTAATTCTAAGCGATTATATGGTGTTCCTGATATCCTGGTCTGTGGAAACAATATCCCAGGCATGGTTCCTGTGTTTGGTCCATATTCTGCTATCAGAGGTGTAAGGGGATCGCAAAATTCTGCTGGATAGGTTTGAACCAGGTTCTTACCAAGTCCAATTGAAGTAGCAGATCATGACAGCCATGATCTTTATCTTTTTAACATTGAGCAGCAACCCAACTTCTGCACTCTCTTCTTTTGCACTCATCAATAGGTCCTTTAGTTCCTTCTCACTTTCAGCCATCAAAATAGTATCATTGGCATATCTAAAATTGCTGATATTTCATCCAGCAATATTGATTCCGGCTTTGGATTCATTCATTCTGGCCTTAGTTTAATAAATAAGGTGACAATATACAATCTGGTCGCACTCCCTTTCCGAACTTGAACTATTCTGTTGTCACAAGTTCGGTTCTGACCATGGATTCTTAGTCCACATACAGATTCTTTAGGATGAGGAGGAGATGATCTGGTACTCCCATCTCTTTAAGAACATGCCATATTTTGTTGTGATCCACACAGTTAAATAATAAGTCTATGAAGAATAGTCTATGAAGCAGAAGTATATGCTTTTCTGCAAATCTCTTGCTTTATTATCCAGCGGACATTGGCAATTTGATCTCTCGTGCCTCATCCTCAGCAGAACCCAGCTTGCACATCTGGTAGTTCCAGGTCCATATATTGATGGAGTCGAGTTTGTAGAATCTTAAGCATTACTTTGCTGGCATGTGAAATGAGTGCAATTGTTCGATAATTGGAGCACTCTTTGGCACTGCATTTCTTTGGGATTGGGATGTAGACTGACCTTTTCCAGTCTATTGACAACTGTTGAGTTTTCCAAATGTGTTGGCATAAGGCAAGTAACACTTTCACAGCATCATCCTGTAGAATTTTGAATAGTTCAATTGGGATTCCATCACCTCCTGCAGCTTTATTATCAGCAAGACCTCCTAGGGCCAATCTCTCTTTGCTCTCTAAGATGTCTGGCTCCAGCTCATTGGACAAACTATTTAGGTCATCAGTGCTGTCAAGATTCTTCCTGTATAGATTTTCAGTGTATTCCTGCCACATTTTCTTTATCTGATCTTCTTCTGTTAAGTCTCTACCATTTTTGTCTTTTATTACTCCTACTTTTGCATGAAAGGTGCCTTTTCGGTTCCCGATTTTCTTACAGAGACCTCTTGATTTACCCATTGTGCTATCTTCTTCGATCTCTTTACATTGCTCATTGTAGAATGTCTCCTTGTCTCTTCTTGCAATCCTCTGGAATTCTGCATTCAGATGGACAAATCTTTTCCTATCTCTACTACATTTCACTTTTCTTCTTTCCTGGGCTACTTTCAAAGCTTAATCAGACAGCCAGTTTGACTTCTTAATTTTCTTTCTTTTAGGGATATTCTTTGTTGCTGTTTCCTGGATAATGTTGCAAACTTCGGTCCAAAATTCTTCAGGCATTCTATCTTCCATATCTAGTCCCTTGAATCTATTCTTTACTTCCACTGCATATTCACAAGAGATTTTATTTATTTCATATCTACTTGGTCTAATGGTTTTCCCTCTTTTCTTCAGTTTAATTTAGAATTTTGCAATAAGAAGCTCATGGTCTGAGCCGCAGTCAGCTCCAGGTCTTGTTTTTGCTGATTGTACAGAGCTCCTCCATCTTTGGCTGCAAAGTATAAAGTCAATCTGATTTATGTGTTGTCCATCTGGTGATATCCATGTGTAGAGTAATCTCAGAGGCTGTTGGAAGAGGGTATTTGCCACGACCAGAGAATTATCTTCACAGAATTCTACTAATCTCTGGCCTGCTTCATTTTGTACTCCAGGGCCAAATTTGCCACTGAATTTTCAAACATATATATATATATATATATATATATATATATATATATATACATAATATTTAAGACTGCATTATTTTAATGAGCTTCATCCAGTTTCCTGGTATCCAGTGCTTTCAAATTAGCATGCACATCAAAGTAGGCACCAAGGAAAACTGTAAATGTGCAGGCACTTTGAATACTAGTTTTCATTTGTTACAATAGACCTGAATATTCAGGACAAATGATAATACAAATCATCTGTAAATGCATAATAACTATTTAGGCAAGTCCTGTGACCTTTGCACCTCTGAATTTCTATTATAATACAAATAATCGTCATACGCTTGTTATCTAGTAATATATTTAACAGCAACTGGTTAATTAAATATACTATGAGATTTTTATTATATTAGAAGCAGAAATTATGCATTCATTTCATTTCCCAGATTCAATTACAGTACAAATCCCTTAGGCAAATAGAAAATATAATGAATAATAAATATTTGCAGACTACTCATGTTGAATTTTTGTAAGAAATATACTGTTCAATTGTTATTTCTATTTGTGGGAATAAGGACTAGTTAAGGATGATTTAATTTTAGACCATGTCACGATCTGCTTCTTCAAGGGGGCTTGATATGAACACCCTTGTTTACCTTTTTGTATGTGTGTGATGTCATCACATCTGCCTTTGCGACCTTGGTGTCTATAGAGCTTTTGAAATCAAACTCACCAGATGTCTAAACTACATGACAGGGGTCTATAGCTAGCTAGGGCAAAAAACCTTGATATTAATCTCAAGTGTTTGCTCAGACCTCCTAAGGAGCAGTCATCTGCCTTGAATCAATGCCTGTATGTGTGGAGATGTGATGTTCTGCAGTTAAGCTTTTGTGCAGAGCATTTTCACCATTTCCACATATATTCTGTTCTATATCACATTTTTCCTCTATAACATATTATAACTAAGATACAAGATCACACAATATGTGCAGGCAACACATAATTACATTTCAACAATGACATGCACCCTTGGCCATATCTATAATTACTGGTAATATTACAGTCACTAAACAATGTAATCATGACAGAGCAGTTTCATAGTGAGTTCCTAGAAGTAAAATGCTTAGTGAATACCGTGAATGTGATAATGATCAGTGATTTACATACATCCCACCTCTGAGACTACCTCATGTTGAATACTTGTGATGATAATGGAGAATAGCATAGAGAAGGCTGCAGTACTGCAAAAACAGGTATCAGAGCCACTTTCCAAATATTTATATAATCCAATGTTTCCATAAGGTGAGGTAATAAAAACTTTCACCAGGAAGACCTGAGATACAAGAAAGAAATTGAACAAATCTATTATATATATATATATATATATATATATATATATATATATATATATATATATATATATATATATATATCGCCTCATTTTAAATGGATATTAAAACATAAAATATAAGTTTTAATGGGTCTTATATATATAGCTTATTTTAAAATAAAATAATAAATGGTGTCACTGAGCATAGCCACAAACCAATATAATAATAGTAAGCTCTTCTTCAACTGGACGACTGTGCATCTTCAATAATAATGTAGTACAATAGCATAAGACTGAGTCAAATTATTACAAGTCCTTATTATAATTCCATTTAAACACAAGCAATTTTTTCACAATTTTATTTTGTCACAATATCATAGCGCATATCTTTATTTTATTTTTTAATAATATATATGTTTTTTTAATAATACTTAATAAAAGTTATATTTTATAAAATAGTATCTATTAAGAATGATGCAGTTGAGTAATATGGAAGAGTGCAACATTGGGGACTTGTTTTGGGAGGACTTTCTGTGTTAGTTTATAATTTCCCTTTGCAACCAAATTTACTAATGGTATAAACTCTAACTTGCTATGCTCAATATCCTTAACCATTTTAAGTGTTTGTGAGCCTGCAATAAGGCATATGCCAAATAGTGTATGAGCTGTGTTTGTGTCTTCTGCATGGATCTAATACCAGTTCTGATGTTGCCATTTTGAGTTTTGAGAGCCTTAGAAATTTTCCCACAAGAAAGCTGAGTGGTCAGTTCCTTTCTTGTGATAAAATGTTGACACATGAGGTGCATCAGATAAGATGTAACAAGATTCCAAACAGCTAAGCCATGTAAATTGGGAGGAGCAGGTAAACATAAAGAAAGTGTGCAACGTAAATCCATTGTTGGCTGAAGTGTGTCCTTGGATATCTCTAAAGAGTTGTGCATGGAGACACCTTATTTTCCCAAGGATATGTTATCCGCAAACAGCCTTATGAGGAAAAATAAATGCTTGAACAGGACGTCTTCTGGAAATGTTCATCTTCATTTGTGTGTATAGGTTTAAAATAAGAGTACAGTATACAGTGCTACATTTTTATTGGACAATGTCAAAAGTACCAAGGTGCAGTTTTCTTTTTCAAATTGTCTAGAACGTTAATCCCTTTAAATTGAATCAAGTGCCTCTATCAGTGGACATTGACAGCTATTCCAATCATTATATCCTTCTATCTATCTATCTATCTATCTATCTAAATGTATATATATATATATATATATATATATATATATATATATATATATATATATAAATGTGTGTGTGTAACAAGTACATGTTGTAGATTTTATATAAACTGGATCAAAAGATAGTTATGAGAAATCATACATTATATATTCATACAGTGTTCCTGCCTTTGGCTGATACATATATTTATGCACAGAAAACAAGAAATGATCAGTTTATTCTACACCAGGACCAATGTAGCAACTAGAACTTTGGCTCAGGGCTCAGAGGCAGAGCTACTGCTGGTGTGTCAAGTGCAAAGCACCAGGGCTCCTTAACAGTGTAGGGGTCCTCTGCTACTTGGTGGTCTCTTAATTTATTTGGCTAATTATTTCTATAGAAAGATGATCTTATCAACCTAGGAGGAATTTTTCCACCTACATTTATGCCTTATCTTCTTTAATGACCCCTACAGGCACAAGGCAAAGGGGCCCCCCAATTATTTTTGCACTGGGTCCTCCATTTACTAGCTTCTCCTCTGCAGGGGCTATATACTAAACGGGGAAGTACTGAACTTTTATTTATCAAATAATAATAATTAGTCCTTAATGTTCCTAAAATAAACACTAAAAAAAACGAGAATTACTGGAAATTGAAAAAAAAATATGAAACAAAATGGATAAACCAGTAGTTATGTCCCAGTTCTAGATTGAATTGTACATATGTAAACATGCTATATTCCAACACAATACAATTGTTAATTACGCAGCAGCAAAAAATAATGTGGTAGTTCACCAAAAACCTTCAGAATTGTAAATTAGTCCATTGAGACTTTATTGAATTGTAAGTGGTCCTTCAAGACACTGAGCACTTTTGTGCACCTATACAATCAGATTTTAAATTTTTTCTTCCCAAAAAAAATGTAGTGATAGTAATTTTTGTAATACCATTTCCAACTGAATTATAATCGGTTAGAATACATTTTTTGTGAAGATTGGTTTCTTCAAATAAGCCTGTTTTTACAAAATACTTCTCTTTTTTGTTTGTTTGTTGTACTTTGATAAATATAATTTTTCTCTGCTCTCATCATGACATTTAAGGCCATTGAATTCCCTCTCGCTCCATCCTTTTCTACCAACATTTATTGTAGGTCACACAGAGGTTGACAAGACTCATTAATGTAAATTGACCACTTCAAAAAGCCCACCTGCCACATCCTATAACCAACCCACCCCTGTAGCTATTCCCACACACCAAAGCTACCTTAACCCCTATGTGCCAAGAGACCTTGTATCAGACAGGTTTCTTCTGCTTTTCTCATTTAAATCCCTTTTTTTTACATTAGACTTTCGGGAGATTCCTTATTGCACCTTGCATTAATCAAATGAATGGCTGTACATTACTAAGCATAATTTATATGAAACTACCTAATAGCCAGCTATCACTTATATGATATATTATATATCAATTATTTAAGTGATTAACTACAATTGTTAACAAAATAATTTCTCTTCCACACAACCCCCAACTTAAAATATTTCTAATATAGGATTTTCTTCTTTGAAATAAAATAATTTTAAACGGGAATTAGATGAAGTGTGAATGGGGGTGGTGGTTCTATGAAATTCATAGTCCAAATAAGTCTTTAAACAAAAATAATTAGGGTCTTGGATTCACACTGATCTCTCAGACATAATTCCAAACAGTTGCTGCTTTTCACGTATACTGCTAGGTAGAGGAAGTTTTGCAGGAGCTGGCTTGTCTAGGATGGAAGTTACCCCTTGGGCGGCCTTATATTGACTTATGTGATCTAGCTCCCATCTTTAACAGCTTCCAGGATAAAGATTTATAGCTTGGTAGCTTGTGCAAGCTACCCTAGAAAACCGTTACCTCGGCCCTGATCTTGATGAATATTTAAGAAATCTGGCCAAGACTGTGGGTGGAATTTACTAATTTACTAAGCGGATGCTTGTTAATCTGTTATTTACCATGGCGCATTACACATTAGGGATAGACTGAATGGGAAATTTGAATAGCCTCCTCTTGCAGGAAATATAATTTAGGAAGTCATCTTGTTTGCGGTGTGCAGCTCATAAAGAAACAACGTTTGCGGTTGTATCAGTAATATATTACTAGAGGGGATAGGGGGAGAGAAAACCCACCGCACCTAGTGCAGGTCACCTTAGTTGATGTAATAGCCAAATATCTCACAGAAGTATTGGATTTGACTCTCACCTTTACTGACCTCATGAATGTGACGTACAGGGAACCGCTTCCCAACGTTACACAAACAGTCTGTTGGTACACTACAAACCTCCACGTCAATGGCATAGTCCACCGCTGTGTGTACAGTGTGTATTGTACAATACACTTGTAATAATGTAAATTATAATATAGTGATGCAGAGTAATTGTTATCAGACTTGTGTTGTGCCAGTGTGACGTCTATGATTAGAATTTTAGGCTTAATGGCTAAAATTATATATGTTGGACCTTATTCAGGTGTCACCAAACACCCAATGAATCTGTCAGATAGAATAAGTACTTTATTAGAGAATAGATATATAATAATTATTACATACCTACAAGGATTGTATACATACCTGAAACCCTCCTTTTGGAGGTGGTTTTAATAATCAAAGCCATAAGATTTGATGGAGAAATGCGTCTGGGGAGAAAACCAGTGACTATACACAAAATTTGCATATATCTATTCGAGGAATGTTGGGAAGCGGTTCCATGTACCTCCCATTCATGAGGTCATAAAATGCGAGAGTTAAATCCCATACTTCTGTGAGATATTTGGCTATTATATCAACCAAGGTAATCTACACTAGGGGTGGTGCGCTCGCTCTCTCCCTATCCCCTCTTGGAATTACTCACGTATAACAAAAAAACTAGCAAAATATTTTGTCATCAGCACCACATATTAATTACTTTTGTTTATAATGTAAGTCTGGCAACCATATCATGAAATTAATAAATATAAAAAATAATAAACATTAATTTTACATAGTTTGTTTCACATTATTTATAAAAAAGAAAAAAACGTTATCACATGTATATATATATATATATATATATATATATATATATATATATACTAGGAACTTGCCCATCAAAAATGACGGGATTAAAATTGTAAGGCTGGCAATGCTGTTCGTCACACAATGTGAGGCTTTTGCTTCTCTGAGCATCTTCGGCGCTCATCGCGATCCCCGTGCTGAGAGGCTTTGTCGCTCATTGCGAGCCTCTCCCCTGTGTACTTCAACTTTCCTGCTTTGCACTGATCACTTTCGTCGCTCATCGCTAATCCCCACGCTCAGCGCCTTTGGCGCTGATTGCGGGGCTCCCAATGAGCGCCTTCGACGCTGAGTACAAGCCTCTCCTGCTTGCGGTGCTCATCGTGAGACCCACGCTGAATGCCGAAGGCTCACCACGCTTCGTGAGGCTTCGCAATGAGTGCCCTTGCCGCTCATCCAGCCTAAGTTGTGCGCCGTACATGGCTCGCGCCTTTGGTGCTCATCCAGCCTAAGTTGTGCGCCGTACACGGTTAGCCTCGCTTTGCGAGGCTTCTCAGATGAGCGCCTTTGGAGCTCATGCAGCCTAAGTCATGCCCCATATGTGAAAATGATCTCACCACATGATATCATAGACTAATTGTTTGGATGAAGAATGTAAGTTCCTTGGCCCAGAGATTTCCCCTCCCATTAGTAGCCTTTCATTACTGCATTATTGCATTCTAATTCTGTAAAGATCCTGTATAACTGAAAGGATTGTATATTGGGGAATTTAATAAAGCAACATGGGTGCGTACACTTTAATAATCGCCCCTTTTAACCTGTGATGCAGCATCTCAGGTCATTGTGCGATTTACTAAAGTCTTTTCCTCTGTACACAGGTCTATTGCGAAATATTGTGAATAGTGCGTTTAGGGCGCATGTTAAAGTATTTTATCAATGTGTTAAGTGATACTGTGAAAATCAAAGTTTTCAAAATTTACTATTAACAATAATTTTGCTGGATTTGTTCTTGTTATTCGTCAATAATGATGTTGCGCCAACCTTTACATTTTTGCAAACCACTATTGCACCTTTGATGGCGCATGCACGGAATCTAAACACATTTAAATTTAGCATCTTGTTTTTGACATGCAATTACACCTGCACTAACGAAAAGAGCTATTGAACTGCTTATGCTTGACCACTATAACATGCATGCATTACTCTGTAGATAGGAGGTGGGTACATAATGCTACATTGGGCATTACTGTGCTTAACCATGGACCTAATTATAAAACCTGGGTTTTAGTATTTGGATCGAGTCATGAGCTGCATTAATGCACGTTATGCCATGATCGATTGTGGCTTATTGCGTGTCCTCTTATTAAATTTCCTATAGAGAGCGCAGGGATTATAATACAACACACTATGCTTAAGGTTTCCTGGTTAAAGCAATCTGCTTGCTTTACGGTAAAAAATATGAAATAAGTTACTAACAGTTGTTACTAGTAAAATTTCACATACCAGCAAGATCCTGTAAGCTCAGCTCAAACAATATATGCACTAAGAACTACCACATGTGCAAGCTGGGTTTTGCAGCGGCAGAGGCACAAGAGATCAAGAACAAGAGATGGGAGTACCAGATCATCTCATCCGCCTCCTGAGGAATCTGCATGTGGACCAAGAAGCCATGGTCAGAACCGAACATAGGACAACAGAATGGTTCAAAATTAAGAAAGGTGTGCAATAAGATTGTATATTGTCATCTTATTACATCAACTTATACGCAGAGTACATCATGCGTAAGGCTGTGCTGGATAAATCCAAAGCCAGAATCAATATTAAACAAAAAGTAGCAATAGCTTTTAGTTCTTTATATATAAAAAAATTGAATGTTTCCAGTTAGATCTCTGATTTGTATTAGTTTTCTGTATCAGATGGAATATCATTACTATGTCTACATAGCACTATGTAAAATGATGGTACTTCATATATAAAAAGTTATTAATTGCACTAAATCAGCTAATTTAGCCTCAATGAGTTGGAAACAGACATCTTGGAAAGTGAAGTGAGATGGGCCCTGGGATGCATTACTGATAACAAGGCTGCAGGAGTTGATGGAATCGAAGCTGAACTGTCAAAATCCTAAAAGATCAAATCAAAATCCTAAAGGATGTGAAAGTGTTGCTTGCCTCATTCTAACAAATTTGGAAAACTCAGTAATGGCCAATAGACTGGAAAAGGTCAGTCTACATCCTATTTCCATAAAAAGGCAGTGCCAAAGAGTGCTCAAATTATCAAACAATTGCACTAATTTCACATACCAGCAAGATCCTGTAAGCTCAGCTCCAACAATATATCCACTAAGAACTACCACATGTGCAAGCTGGGTTTTGCAGCGGCAGAGGCACAAGAGATCAAGAACAAGAGATGGGAGTACCAGATCATCTCATCCGCCTCCTGAGGAATCTGCATGTGGACCAAGAAGCCACGGTCAGAACTGAACATGGGACAACAGAATGGTTCAAAATTAAGAAAGGTGTGCAATAAGATTGTATATTGTCATCTTATTAAATCAACTTATACGCAGAGTACATCATGCGTAAGGCTGTGCTGGATAAATCCAAAGTCAGAATCAATATTGCTGGAAACAACCTCAGATACGCCGATAATACTACTTTGACAGCTGAAAGTGAGGAGGAACTAAGGGATCTATTGATGAGGGTAAAACAAGAGAGTGCAAAAGTTGGCCTGCTGCTCAATGTTAAAAAGACAAAGATTATGGCAAACTGCAATCTCACTTCTTGGCAAATAGATGGAGAAGAAGTGGAGGCAGTGACAGATTTTATTTTCCTGAGGTCCAAGATCTCTGCAGGTTGTGAATGCAGTCATAAAATTAAAAGACATTTGCTTTGGGGGGGGGGGGAGAGCTATGGCATGTCTGTAAAAGCTGTTAAAAAGCAAAGATATTACATTGTCAATGAAGGTCTGCATAGTTAGAACTAAGCTACTTCCAGTAGTAACATATGGATGTGAGTGCTGGATCATAAGACTGAGTGCCTTTGAATTGTGGTGCTGGAGAAAACTATTTAGAGACCCTTGGACTGAAAGAAGATCCAATAAATCAATACAACAGGAAACACAATAAAAAAATTGAGCCAAATTGTTCACTAGAAGGTATGATCATTAGGCTAAAGCTCATATATTTTAGTCATATCATGAGAAGATTATGATGCTGGGAAAGATTGATGGCACATGAAGAAGGGGAAGGCAGAGGCGGAAATGGATTGATGAGCTCATTGAAGCAATGAGCATGAGCTTGATGGGTTTCAGAATGGGAGATGTGCCGGACGTGCTGGGGTTCATAAGGTCATGGAAAGTCGGACACAACTGGCTTTCTGCATGTATTATAATATAAATCATGAAATCAGTCATGTGTAAACATATGCTATTCATAAATTAGCAGTGATTAGTGTTAGGAGAGTGTTCCCTGGTGGTCCAGTGGTTAGGATTCAATGCTTTCATGGCTGCGATCTGGGTTCAGTTCGAGTCAGTGAACCAAGAGGTCACACCACCCTGAAGCCAAGCAGGGTTGTGCCTGGTCAGTACTTGGATGAGAGACCACCTAGGAGTGCCAGGAGTTGTATGGTGTGGCCCACTGGAGAAGGAACTGGCAACCAACTCCAGTATCTCTGCCAAAAAAACAAGTGGATCAGCATGATCATGGACATAAAAATGCGCCTTGTGTGTTACGGTCCACAAGGTCACAGAGAGTCAGAAACAACTGCATGACGCAAAAAAAAAAGTGTGGGAAACTAGGGAAGAGAACCAAGCACACTAACTGAAACAGCATGCTTAGTGAGCATCCACAAGCCCACCTGTATATTACTTTAAATACCAAATACACAATAATATACTTCCCTATTTTCACTAAGCTTTACATGGGAAGTTGTGTGCTTTGTGGGATGCGGTTAGGACTGTTCCTACAATCTGTCCTATTCAGTCATAAATTAATAAATTATTAAACTATTATTACACAAAGTAAAAAATAAGACTTGATTGACAATGGTCCACTGGGGCAGGGAATATAGGGAAGATCACTTTCCCATAGAAAATAGGTATTGCTTACTATTTGAAAATTCAACAAACGATAGCAAATAGTAGCCCATAGTAGCAAAGATAAATCATGTGTTTTCCCATCCATTTCTTTATTTGGCTTTCCTCCTAATTTTTAGAAATGTTGTCACTCATCTTGATTAGATAGATAGATAGATAGATAGATAGATAGATAGATAGATAGATAGATAGATAGATAGATAGATAGATAGATAGATATAGATAGATAGATAGATAGATAGATAGATAGATAGATAGATAGATAGATAGATAGATAGATAGATAGACAGACAGACAGACAGATAGATAGATAGATAGATAGATAGATAGATAGATAGATAGATAGATATATAGATAAATAGATAGATAGATAGATAGATAGATAGATAGATAGATAGATAGATACATAGATAGATACATAGATAGATAGATAGATAGATAGATAGATAGATAGATAGATAGATAGATAGATAGACACAGATAGAGATAGAGAGATAGAGATAGATAGATATACAAATAGATAGATAGATAGATACATAGATAGATAGACACAGATAGATAGCGATAGATAGATAGATAGATAGATAGACACAGATAGAGATAGAGAGATAGAGAGATAGATAGATAGATAGATAGATAGATAGATAGATATACAAATAGATAGATAGATAGATAGATAGATAGATAGACACAGATAGAGATAGAGAGATAGAGAGATAGAGAGATAGATAGATAGATAGATAGATAGATAGATAGATAGATAGATAGATAGATAGATAGATACATACATACATACATACATAGATAGACACAGATAGATAGAGATAGATAGATAGATAGATAGATAGATAGATAGACAGACAGACAGACAGACAGACAGACAGACAGACAGATAGATAGATAGATAGATAGATAGATAGATAGATAGATAGATAGATAGATAGATAGATAGATAGTCTAATTCTCTGTAACTAGACAGATTGTATATATGCATCATTCCCTCGTGTGTTGAAGTCTACTATACACATTATATTTAAATTACAGATTATGTATTTAAGAAACCATATATTGTATTGCCACATATAAGTTAGTTTTTATATTACCTGTATCACACAGTAACATGAATGTAAACATTATAATATTGGTATTTAGTATAAGGCTGTATCTAAATCATTTATACATAATATCATATCATTTGCAGCTTCCTTATTGTCGCACCTCCATATAATATTCAGTGTATCATCACAAATTTTGGGGCTGTGTGAATGTAATTACAAGTAATATAGGCAGTACTTAGGTGGGTGTATCTGTCAGCAATATTGTAATGTAAAATACAAAGAAGTGGGTTTGGTGAATGGGAAGAATAACTGGCAGAATTATGCTGTGACTCTGTCACCTGTAGCTTTGATCTGGGCAGGTAAGGGTTAAGCTGATGCATTGCACAGTTTGGTACTTTGACCAGTCCATTAGCTGATAACAATGTGCCTCTTCTGCACTTTAGAGCATTAAGTTTAAACGTCCCCTAAACACCCCTAGTAACTGATTTGGATGTTTTTAAGGTTTGGGCTGGAAGAGTCTGATATTACATTATTTGATTAAATAACTACATAAAATGATCACAATGTATCTATTATTTTATTATATTATATTGGATTAAATGTGGGGCATGTTTCTTATGTTTGGATTATGTATACAGTTTATACAAAAAATACAGAATAAATACTTTTCTATAAGTGTCTTTCAAATATAGATGGCTCTTTTTTGGACTGGTCACATATATTTACCAATTAATCGTGTTTTTGTGATTTCAGATCAAAATACAAGTGCTATAATAATGTTTATACAGTAGTTGCCATTATTGTATATCTGATACACAAGATGTATTTAGCCAACAGTTGGGATCATTCACATCTTGGATCGTTTTTCCTTTAATTGCCCCCACAATAGGCAGAGTCTTACTGTAACACCTCCATTGTGTCATAGACTTGTAGATCAAAGTGTGCCCTGCCCCCCAAATAATGGCATGGGGTCAGGTGTCTATCTGTGCTTGGGAATTACACCGAAAATTGTAGGAAATGCATGTAAACTATGACCAATATATCATTTTCCAAATATAGGAATTATTAGGTGTACATAATGCATAAGAAAAACAAAAAAAACACATTTATCTAGTTATAAAACCATTATAGCTGTTGGGGGATTTACTAAGAACCTCAAGTGCATCCATAATTTACTATGCAATATTTGGTATTAAAAAACTCAGGTGAGAAAATTCTTAGTAAATTCCCCCGTTATATATAATGGGGAAATGTACTAATTACTGAGATGAGGCAGAGGAGGGCTGAGTTACCATAGGAAACATTGCATAGTAAATTTAGAACTGCAATTAAGATGCTTAGTAAATTGCCCCCAATAGCTTTGCTTGATTGAATGTACCATTTATATGTATATATTTACTTTTATATATATATAAATAAATATATATATATATATATATATATATATATGTGTGTGTGTGTGTTTGTATATATGTGTATGTATATATATATATATATATATATATATATATATATATATATATATATATATAGAGTGTGTGTGTGTTTGTGTGTATGTGAGAGACAGAGAGACAGGATGGGATCAGTATTTCAATATTTCAATCTATAAATATATTCACCTGGAAGTGTCTTGAAGCACAATGTCATCATATAGGGGGAAAATTAAATAAATAAATAAATTTAAAAAAAATAATATATATATATATATATATATATATATATATATATATATATATATATATATATATATATATATATATATATATATATATATATAAATAAACGTTCAGTTATCTGGTTGTTAAATAAAGATATCCCCCTGACTTTCAGAGGGATAGAGCCAGGAGGAGCAGGGCAGGACTTGTGTTTAGCATTTTATGGTTTGGGTAGAACTGTTGGCTCTTTGTGTTTTTGGCTCTCTCAGTTCCTGGCTACATGGGAACAATAGATGACCAGTGGGTCCCAGGACAGAGGTGTGAGGTGGGACTGGAGGATGAAAGGATGTCCTGGAGGAATGAGGCTGCACTTCTTTGTCTGGGGAGTGGGATCCAGATACAGAGGAGCCTGATAGTCTCCGAATGTGAAACAGAGAATGAGGGAATTGGAGGGTCAGTTGGACAAGCCCAGAGGTGCAAGGGGACGTCTGGCACGTGGCAGCTCTCACCCACCCAGCCCCCACCCTCTATATTATTTGGGAAAAGCCAAACCACCAGCTGGGATCATTTGTGTCCACATAGAGTGGGATCAAGGACCAGTCTAATCATTTCCCATATTAAATTAAAGGGCTCTATCTGCACCAATCCAACGATTTGCTATAGCTGTATTATCATTGTCCAGGGATACCATTTTCATCCAAATATTTTTTTAAATAAATTATATTTTATTTGTATTGTTTTTATTGTTTTAAATATATATTTAAATATATATATATATATATATATATATATATATATATATATATATATATATATATATTATATTTTCTACATTTGTCTTTAAATTTAACAAACCAACATACAAACAAAAATGCGTATTCAACATGATCTTAATTTTAATATATATAGTACCTGTAATGAATACGTGTTTTATTTTTATATTCAAGTTTAGCAAACATTTTAAGCCAAAGTTTTTAAATCCGTTTTTTATTTATTCGGGCGATACTTATGTTTAAAACCTATACAAATAAGAATGAATGTATTGAATATGTAGTTGGGAAATAATTCGGTTAAATCCACCAGTATGAATAATATAATATGCCTTTTCTTTCCCTAATGTTTCAACCAAAGTATTTAACGAATTTGAGTTTTAGTAAATTAATTGTAACAAAACAATATAATAATATTACATGGAACAAATATAAAATATTATTTAAAAAAGGCAAACAAAATATAAGCTTTTAATGTATAATACAGGTACAACAAATGCTTGTGATTCATATTTGATACAGAATTGACAGCAATGCAAATGAGATAAACTCTTTAATCCACCTACAAATATTTGTCGCAAATGATGGTCTCTAGATTATGTTACAGGTGTATAGATAATTGCCAGCTTTTTACTAAAAGCCCCATAATGGAGATTTCTTAACCATAAAACAGGTTTATACGTTTTCAGTCTGCTTTGGAGGTCAGTCATTATCCAAAACGTATTATACAAATTATTTTATTTGTTTTGTTATTGTTTCTCTTTTAATGATTGAATAAAACCCCACTGTTAGATGTTGAAGATTTTTTTTACATATATTGCATTTTAAACTATAACTAAATTCATTATTATATATTTAATTATTTTTTTTAAATTGTATTTATTGCAAAAAAAAAATAGTTTTCAACAGAAGTTTTCAACAAAATGTATGTATTTTTATATGATATTCCAAATGTTGACTCACAATTAACAAAAGTTTATAGGTGGATTTTTATTTTCTTTAAAGTTAGGTGCAAATATAGTAATATTTGTCAGTGATACAATTTCATCGGTAAATCTCTTTAAATTAATTTGGAATTTGTATCAAACACTAATAAATTATCATCATATATTCAGTGTTGCAGATCACTTATGCATACTACTTAATAATCTCTTATTTAAAATTAATTATTTTATCATAATTGTTTTCTAAATTACCAACACTGTCCAAACAGACTAAATTAGTTTGTTATATTTATATACAGTACAATTAAACAATACAACAACAAACAATGTTTTCTTATGTCTCATGCCTTGGACCTGGAAGACACATAATAATAATAATAATAATAATAATAATAATAATAATAATAATAATAATAATAGCAATACTAATAATATATGTATGGCATGTATTGCCAATATATGACTAAAACAAAAACTGAATGCTAAAAAAAATAAAAGTTTATACTATATAATGAAATCAAGCTCAGTGTCATAATTATAATTTCTTTTATTTAGTCAAAACAACATTTACAGTCAAGTAACATGAACTAAATTATTATATAAATCATAAGAACTGATAATACCATATTTGAGCATTTCCCTATAATTAGCCATTTTAAATAACTAAGTAATGTAGCTTCAAGAGAACTAAGATATAAGATTTTGATTTAAGTGCTGGGATATATTAAATGTTTATTTTGCTCTGTTCATAATATGCTGAACTTTTAAATGTACAAAACTAATTAAATACAAATAAAAATAGTGTAGATTTATGAGGAAGGAAAATTCTGGTATTTCCCTGTGGGTAATATAGAAAAATTGGGTAAATGCCTTTTATTAGCTAAATATAACTTTGTGGTATGTATTATATAGATTTGTGTGTGTGTGTGTGTGGGGGGGGGGGGGTCACTAAGCTATTGCAGGGACCCTAAGTGCTACAATGGCCATATTCCCCATAGTAAACAGAGGGCATGGAACCAAAGGGAAGGACACTGGGACCCTCCACCTCTTAGGGGATCTCCCCCTCTGTACTATATATTATTTACCTTACTACCTTACTACCTTACTTTAATTATATTGATCTATTATATTAGTCTTCCATACATTTATGGCTATAATTTTTAATATTTCTGGACAGGATTTACTAATTGTCAGTGTGGATATACAATGCATTACTGTGTTTTCTATTACTTTTCTGATCCATTGCTAGCAGTCCACATAGTGGGTGTTTGTTGTACATTAGGATAGATTTCCCTTGCTATACCCACAAACAGTGGCCAACATTCACTAACAGCCACATTAAATTCCCTCTATGTTGAAAACCGTAGCCCGTACCATAGCCCGCACGACTTACAGCTATTAAATTGGACTCTCAAAGCTACCCGCAAACGACTTGAGGGTTAGGTGCGAAAAAACCTACAGGACGTAGGAATTTGAACTGCGAGCCCGCAAATCCTTTGATCTGTCAAGCCCGTAACTGTTACGTTCCCAATTTCGCTGTTAAATTGCAACGAATCCACTGGCGTTCAAACCCGTAAGCCAAAAATAGAGCCAAGAAGCCAACGGGTGCTAGAGAGGACCCGCAAGGGGGTTAAAGTCCTATCTTTAGCACTGTAAATGCAAATATACACACAATGCTGTACTAAAAATGAAAGGAAAAATTGTTAGGTATTAAAATTAATAGCACAACATTCTCAAGCTCGCAAATTTGCAAAATAAAATACTTTTATTTCATGTTTAATTTCGGTGTTATATTGATCCTGGGACTCAATGTGTTAATACATATAATGGAACTCGCATTGACTAGAATATCATATTTACGGATTTATGAATATTGCATTATTTCTGGAATGTGGGTCTGATCGTAACTTGTAATTCAAACCCATAAGACTTTGCAATCTAACCTCAGTTTTTCAGTGATGTAATGAATTAGCCTCCGTCTAAACGCATAACTACTGGTTTGACTAATTGATCATGTTCACGGCCGCAAATCTGATGGCGCAAGAATGGTTTACGGGTTTGCGTCTCTGGCCTGTAACTCGCGCCATGGTCTAATTTAATAGCTCTGTAATTCGGCCAAATTTCAAGCCCGCAGCCTTTGCAGGTGTGCCAATGCCGCTACAGGGTTCAAATTTAATGTGGCTGCTAGATTTGCAGGAGCTGAGAAGTGTTTCTCTGTTTTCTATGTGGAATCTTAAAGTCATTGCAGCCCCAGAGAGAAATTCACAACCTCATTACATTTAGGTGAATGACATCAAGCCAAGGAGGCTTCACTATCTTGACAGCAAAGGGCATTATTTGCTAAGCACTGCAAGGGGCTGTGATGTGCTTTGCACTGTTTGCAATAAAATCTTAAAGAATAATGATGAATTCATGGTGCAAATGCTAATTTCTGAGACTTATACACCATTGTCCTCATGATTGAGTCAATAATTAGAATATTTATTTTATGTTACTTATAGCTTTTACTGTAGTGAAAATCAGAGGGTGAATGTTGTATACATTTAGGAAATAATCATCTTTATGATTATAATTATTATTAATTGTTTAGAAATTCTAAATGATCTATGATTAAGTTTGGGAGCTTGTGAAGAGTTAATTAACATGACAACTCACATAAAAAACTAGACATGCATAATCCTGTGCAAATATGTATTCATATACATACACAATGAAAGAACCAATGTGGTCAAATATTTAAATAAATAAACTTGATAGTAGTCAAAATGAAAGCAAAAAAATAAATAAATATATATATATATATATATATATATATATACATTATTATTATTATTATTATTATTATTATTAACTTGTTTTTGTAACGCGCCAACATATTCTGTAGCGCAATATATATATATATATATATATATATATATATATACATATATAATCTCAACATTAAGCAGATTCTATCGTTTCTCTTGAAAATAAGTCCTTCTAAACTAGGGAGCTTTCCATATTTCCAGAAGCTTCATGAGCATTTAAAGTCTCCTCCCATCGCAGGAAACAGATTAGTAGAAAACAAAATAGTAAATGCTACAGTAGCATATTTGCTAAAAAAAAATAGCTTTTCTATATATTACAGTCTAAAACAGACCATTTTTAAGTGTAGTTCTTTAAATAAATCTTTTATTTTTAGAAGTTTACCAATACAGTGGCAAAAACACACATGCACATATTTATGAACATTATTTTATCTAAATCTAATTAATGCTATTTTATTTAAAATGATGCAACAAATCGCAAGACTGTTATAATCAAAATATTATGTTAAAAGTGGATTTTATTTCTAAATCATGTGTATTTTTTATCGATTTTACACTTGTGAGATTATGAGAAATTATCATCCCTGAATGGATTTCAGTAGCACACAAATACTATAATAAATGCTACCAAATAGCCTGACAGCGACTGTTTGCATAGATCTGCAGAATAGCAAAACAGATCATGAAAACATACCGCAGACAGCATATATCCTACATATGACTCTCATAAACCTGTCCAGGTTAAGTCTCCATAGTTTGCAATGGAAGCAGAACAGGCCATATCTTTACAGGGCTATTTTATGGTCCATTCCTTGTGCGGTGGCGCCATATAATATTGCTGTATGGTTCAGTTAATATGGCCATATATCAGTCTACAGGCTGGGTAAGGATCAATGCATAAATACTACAACATTCTTCTCAAGGAAACAACATCACATTAGACTTAGTGGCACTGTGTCAACTAAGTTATTTGGTTTTGATTTCTATTCAATATTACATTTTAAATTTTGATAAAAAAATGTCCAACCAGTGTAAGCAGGGCCTGATTAACCATTAAGCAAAATAAGCACATGCTTAGGGCATCAAGAGAAGGGGCAGCACAGACATTTCCCATTACCAGATTTATTTTGTTTGTATCCTTAAGTCATTTCTGACTCTCTGTGTCCTCATGGACTGTAACACACCAGGGCATTTTTATGTCCATGGTCATGCTGATCCACTTGGTATTCATGGCAGAGATACTGGAGTGGGTTGCCAGTTCTTTCTCCAGTGGGCCACAGCATACAGCTCCTAGCATTCCTAGGTGATGTCCCATCCAAGTACTGACCAGGCCAAAACCAGCTCGGCTTCAGGGTGGTGTGGCCTCTTGGCTCCCTTACTGGAATCAAACTCAAGTCGCAGTGGTGAAAGTACTGAATCCTAACCACTGGACCACCAGGGAAACCATGCCATATTTACAATGGACCACTATATGGTGCAAAACAGCAAATGGTGCATTTGAACCAGGTTCCACAAAAAGGGTCTCTCACAATAAATGAAAACATATCTACATATATATATATAATAACAAAATAACAATAATATAGTGATAATAGAGGTCAATGATACACATTAATCTTGTGAATATACCAAAATTAGAATCTGGTATTTGTTTATTATTCTTTATATTTTGAATTCGATATATATGGGGGCACCAAAATCTTTTAAGTGCTAAGGGCATCTAAAGGTCTTAATCTGGCCCTGAGTATAAACTGTTTACAATAAATAAAGAATACAGTATCTGATTAAGGGTGTCCTGAGCAAGTGAACAATTTCAACTGAGATAACATCATTCCAGCCTTACCACGACAGCCTAATCATTGGCATCTCAGTTGAAATATTTCACTTCCTTTCAGTAGCCCTCAAGACAATTAAAGGGGTGGTGAGGGGTATAGCAGTGGCCATTAATTATGTAAATTGTGTTTTTAAATTATATTTTCTGGCTAAAAATTTGCTTTGCTACTGCTTGCATATGTATTTTTATTTTTAATGAATGGTGAACTAAAGTAAGGTTTCAAGGTATATGACAGTGAGGTGGGTTATGAATGCATCCCGTAGAATGCATCATAACCCACCTAGCAAAAAATGTTTGCATGAAAAAAAAACATTTTTTGCATAAAATAAAAAAATGTGTAGACACCCCCAGCTACTGAGATTTGCATATTGGATATCTCATTTTTCATGAGATATCCAATATGCAGCACATGTTCATGTTGATTGGCTAAAGGAAAGTGTCTGAAACCATGTGACTTCCCACAGTAAAGCAGACTACAGATGCTAACTCAGCATATCTGCACAATTCCCAGGCAAAAAAAGAAACATTGTATAAGTTATGCTAACTATCCCTGGGAATTTCAGGGGGTGTCCACATTGAGAGAAAACTCTTTGTAAAAGCAAGAAATTCAGCAAACTTCAGGCTAACGGTTTAACTGTTTACTTTGGAATTTTTTCATAAAAACTGTTTTTTCAGACACTATAAATTCTCCTCTATCAGATGCATTAATAACCCAGCTCACTTTATATATGTTTAACATAAAAAGTGCGTAGACTGACCCTTAAGATTGGCAGGGACTACAAAGCAGATTGGCTGTGCAGACTATTTCCTGTGGGAAACATCAAATCATCAGTGGAGCATTTTGTAGTCAGTGTGAAACTTTGTCAGTCAACCTATCTGTGTATGATATGTGTGTGTAATGCTGAGATATAGCAAGGAGAAAGGAGGAGATGTAATTTAAACAGCCCATCAATAGGAAATACATTCAACATGTTTCTGGGTGGGCCAATCCCATGGTGTCTCTTCTTAATACAGTTGTTAAAGGGAGGCTGGCACATAGGGCTGCCATCAGAAAACACAGGCCCGGTAACATGTCCAAGCACTCAGTACCTCTCAAGTTTCAATGTACTATATATGTTTAATTAGCTTGAGCATATAACCAATCCCAATAGGAGGGTGCACTTTAACTTATCATGCACATGTTGAGATTATACAAGCCTATTGGGATATTTACAAGTTAACCACACATGAAACAAGTCAGGAGTCCTCAGGGCCTCTTCATATGGGACATCATACCCCCTGTACCCCCTGATGGCCGCTCTCCTGGCACGTGAAACCTCAAACTCTTGGGTTGGGAATGAGGGTGCAGCAGGTCACTCTGAACTGTATATTGTCAATAAGGTTTATATACAGTAGCACTGTCTATGGGGAGGCAAGATCAACTTAATGTGAATTTTGTCCAAATCAAACGTTATAGATCAAGCTAAAGCCACATTTTTTGAATGTGCCAGCACACCACTGGGTGCACCATCAGGGACGGATCTACCTTTTTTGAGCCCCTTAGCAGTGAAGTGGAGGAGCCCCTGTGAGTGCCTGCCCAAGGTTGTTTGTTTTTTCTGTGTGTATATTGCTCTCTTGATGTATCTCTCTTGACACTTCCTCATAACACCAATTTTAACAACATAGCTACTTATACACACGCCAAGCTATTACTTGTTTAATAAATGCATTAGAAAGTTGGCTCTATTATTTATATTTTGCTAAGCTATTTTGGAAGCGCCCCTAGGCGACTGCCTAGTTAGCCCAATGCGTAATCCGGCCATGTACACTATATTAATTGATATAATGTGTTGCATTTCCCATATTCTCTACAGTTGCTGTTCCCAGACAATACCCAGTGGGCATAGAATATAAATACAAAATATTATAGCAGGGTTGTGTTTATTTTTATTTATTGCATATATATATATATATATATATATATATATATAAACAAGCACAACATTTTAAAATACCATAATTATACAGTATATTACAAACTAGCTGCTGAGCAAGCCAAGAACATTAGAAAATATACATGTTTGTGAATAAATTCCATCAGCACTTCATGACATCCTGAAGCCTAAGGGTATTTGGGGTAAGAAGGAAAAGGGGAATGTTATATCAGTGAATCTTTTAATATTTGATACTTACCCCATGACTAGCACGACAGAAGCAGGTAGTTGCAAGGAAAATTGCAAACCCTACACCTGCAGATAAATAATGCCCCTTTGACACCTCCAGGGTTTGCAAAAGCATCAATATTTATTTCTTCCATTTCAAAACTTTTTAAAAAGATTTTATTTTCTCTTGCCTAATTATGCTTTTATTCAGATTCAAATGTCCAAACATATATCTTTGTCATCATACAGTGGTCCTTTTAACACGCAACACCCCTTCATCCGCTGCTTGCACTATATAAATGGGTTTGCTACAGCCCTTGCACCAAGAGAATGAGCCGATATGTGTTTATATTTTTTTTATATAAGTTGCAGACTAAGGACAGAAGGAGAGCTTACTCCACACCTATCAGCCACTTGTAATTTACAACAAGATATACAACAATGTTGCCTTTTTGTGACTGCTTCTAAGGCCAGATATACTAAAGATTGAAAACTGCTAGTGAACTATTGGAAAACATTTCCATTCCTTATTTCTATGTTATCATATATGGCAGGGGTGTGCAAGTTCGGTCCCGGAGGGCACACACAGGCCAAGATTTAAGGATATCCTTTCTGTGCACAGGATGATTGAAAAAAAGTGATTCACTCACCTGTAGGCAGCTCTCCAGGACTAGACTTGCCCACCTCTGATATATGGCATATGTACTATATGTACTGTTGTTGTTGTTTAGTCGTTCAGTCGGGTCTGACTCTCCGTGACTCTATGGACCACAGCATTCCAGGTGCATCTCTCGGTCACTGTCCCTCTGAGCTCCATTAAGTTCATTGCTTCAGTGACCTCATCTATCCATCTCCGCCTCTGTCATCCCCTTCTTCCTGTTACTTCAATCTTTCCCAGCATCAGAGTCTTTTCTAGGGAATCCTGCTGTGTCAAGAAATAGCCAAAATATTTGAGCTTCAGCCTCGTTATCATACCTTCTAGTGAACAGTTTGTCTTGATTTCCATAAGTACTGATTTATTGGATCTTCTTGCAGTCCAAGGGACTTTAACATGCGCCAACAGAAACAGCTGTTAAACTGCACATGCCTGACACATAAACATGCATGTGATCTCTGTTTGTGATGAGTAAAGGGCTGGGTGGGGGATAGATACATAATACTACATCTGGCATTACCAAGCATTATCGAGCACTGCACACTTAATTATAGAGATTTAATAAATCACATGTTGACCCAAGTAGCGGTAATGTGCAATGTGTTGCGGCAGAGGTCCTATCCTGTTATGCTGGCGCATGCTGGATGGCGCTGCCGATATTCCAGTGCCATATCACAGACTCAAGGCTTAGATAAACTGTTAGGGTTAGAGTTGGGGTTAGGGTGAGGGTTAGTTCAAGGGTTAGGCTAACATTATAAGCTTAGAACTTCTCTCACATATCGTCAGTGCTGCAAAATATCTGCAGTGCCATATAGCGGTTGGAAGCCGCACTTCAGCGGCGAAACTGTCCTTGCGGATTTAAAACATGTCATCTTAGTAAATTCCTCTCACAGTCTTTGTGGTCAACACATCACTGTATGTTAATGAGAGGTGAGAATATGTTTCATTTAATAAGTATATTCAAGAAGATCAGAAATTGGATAAGGAAATGCACCTGTCGGCTGCCTGATTCCCTTACTGACAGAATGGATTCCATGTTCCTATGTTGGAAAACACATGCAGCAAAACAGCACTGTGTATAGCGTGCTCATCCAGAGGGATATTTAGTAAAGTATTACTGGGGTTGTGGTATAGTGTAGAAAGTAGAGCAGATTACATTGCTGTCAGTCTTATAGATCAGTCCAATCAACCAGTAGTCCATCTGAGCCTAGTAGGAGATACTTAAAATGACTAAACATATTAGCAAATATTCAATTCATTCCTATTTATAATTTAAAGGAGAGAAGAAAGAGGGATGATAAGATAGAAAGCTACAAATATATATAAAAAAAAATTAAGTTCATGAGAAAGCATCTTACAGAAAAAGGGCAATGCAAGCACAAGAGATCATGATTTGAAGTTGGAAGGTGGACGATTTAGGGGAAATGTCAGAAAGTACTACTTTACAGAATGAGTTGTAGATAAGCGGAACAGCCTACAAGTAGAAGTGGTATAAAAACCATGGCTTAGATAGTCTTTAGGCTATTCCGAGTATTCATGTATAGATAAGCAGACTAGATGGATCTTTTGGTTCTTATTATTCATTAAATCTATGTTACAAAAATTAATATAAAACTGAAGCATTTAATGCTTTACTTAAATTGTTATGACATCTTTTTACAGATTTAATAGGTAGATTATTAAAACTTAGAATTATGTCCCACAATTATTTACTTATAGTACGTTAACCTTTCCCCAACAATATTTAAAAGTTTTACAAAAAAATACAAATGGTACAGTGTCCCCAATATCCCAAAATTAACAACACAATCACATATATAGTTGTCGTACTTATGAATGTTGGTCACGCAGCGTTAAAAGCTACGGGCCTTCTGCGCTCATTGCGGGCCTCGCGAATCTCAAAACGGCTAACGAGTTACAGGCTTCAAAAAAATTACGAATTTAATGGCTGCCATTTTTTTCAAGCCTGTTACTCGGAAGTTGGCGGAAGACCCCAAAAGGACGCCAATTCATTAAAAAATTAACTTACAACCTCACACACAGCACATGGGGAGAGGTAGGGAGCCTGTAAGTGAGGTAGCAAGCTAATTTGATATTTATTTGGAGTTTTTGGGAGGTCTGAAAATGGCTAAGCGAGGAAAAAAATGGCGGCCGTAAAGACGTAACTATTTTTCAAACATTTGGGGCTTGGGGAAAAATGAAAAGTTCCCAAGCCCGAAAATGCTTTCACACCCGTAAATGCAAGCAGGAGCACAGAGGAGGAGAGGGGGCGGGGGAGAAAGACATAGCAAAGAGACAGGGGGGAGAGGGTGGAAAGAGACACAGGGTAGGGAGTGGGGTGGAAAGAGACACAGGGGAGGGAGTGGGGAAAAAAGAGACACAGGGGCGAGAGAGGGGGGAGAGAGACACAGGGGAGGGAGATAAAGGGGAAAAACACCAGGGGAGGGAGAGGGGACAAAGAGACATGAGAGGGACAGAGTGGGGAGAGGTTTGCAATGAGTGCCACTGGCGCTCATTGCAGGCACGAAAGTTGTGGGTTGGCCGAGGGCTGCAATGAGCGTCGAAAAACGGCCTGTAAAGTAGAGGGGGGGAGAGGCTCGCAATGAGCGCCTTTGGTCCGCAAGTCAGAGGGGAGAGAGCCTCGCTTGTGTGACAAACAGCATTGCCAGCCTTCAAATTTTATTGCCGTCATTTTTAACGGGCAAGTCGCTAGAGAGGAGTGGGAAAGTGAGATGGATGTTGGAGCTGCATAATCTTGAGTGGTCTTGTTACCAGGGTGGATCCCGTGAATATGGGTCATGGAGTATAAACTACCTGGAAGTTTGTCTTAGTAGGATGTGTGGTCTGTCCTAAAGTAAGAGCAAATGTAACCCCTTTATGAAAAGAATACATATACTACATAATACTATAGGAGTTTCCCAAGACTCAGGTAAACTGAATTTTATAAGATTTCTATTTGGATATTATTAAAAATATTGCCCTGCAAATCTCCTATTAAAACATAGTTATACATAGTGCATTAACCTATCCACTATACCATTACAGAAACAAATGTGTGTTAAAATTCTAAGTAGCACACATAGTAGACACAATTCGGCAAATACATGTTCAAAGGTGCTGTAGAATGGACACCAAGACAAGAAAAAATATGTTTTATTTTCTATGGTGCTTAAATAATGATCAACTTCCTTTGGTGTTAGTGCCCCTGGTATTTTCGGGTCATATACACCTGTTACTCTCCATAGAGGTTGTAACTTTAACATACTAAAAACTTTAGTCTTTCAGTTGTATTCCGATTGTGCTTTTGGTTTGTTAATTGAGTTTATAGTATTGTCTCTCTGATGCCTTTCTGTTCTGGAGACACATACACTCACTTACACAAGGGATATCTGTAAAGCAATTTGTACCATTTAAATTCACCTAGTGTCTTCCACTTTGATTCTTGTACTTGAGTCCCTTTGAAATGCAAACGCTGTCTTTCAATGCAAATCTCAGCCCCAGTGGCCCAATAAAAGGCTTTGGTCAGGGAGGTGCCTCTCAAAGTGATAACCAGAGCCAAGGAAGGTGAACAGGCAACCAGGAAGAAGTAGAGCAGAGTTGAAGGAAGCTCTAGAGCAACAAGAGACAGCTGGGCAGGCACATTATGTGCACTGGACTTCTTGGGAAAGATGTATGTGGGTTATCTTTTGGATAAGGACAACAACATGTACCCCAATCCTGTCAGGCACCCTGGACTGAATCTGAACCACCAGAATTACGTCCCTGCACCTCCTCAGTATTCTGAATTTGCCAGCTACCACCATGTTCCTGGGATTAACAGTGATCCTCATCATGGGCAGCCTGGGGGCACCTGGAGTTCTCCATATGCACCAAGTAGAGAAGATTGGCACTCCTATGGACCAGGACCTGCAGCTTCTTCAACTAACCCGGCTCAAATTGGATTCAACCCCAATGATTATCCTGTTCAGGCCCCAGGATCTGGACTGTTGCCTCCTGCCCTAAACAGCTCAGTGCCCCCTCTGTCCCCAAATGCACAAAGGCGCAACCCATATGAATGGATGAGGCGCAGTGGTGTCCCCAATACTAACTCCAACAACGGTGAGTAGATATGCACAACAACTTATATGTGTTTATATTCTTCAAAAAGAAATATTACTTTTCCAATTTTGTTCAAGAAGAGACTATGGACACATAAAGCATGGGAATCATATATACACACGCTCAATATTGCATATAATGTACACATGAAACAGCTTCTTACATATATTCAGGGTTTATGAAAATCTCATTGATGAATTTTAGTAAAGAAAATGTAATATATTTGAATATTGCTACAGAATGGGTTGTTAGGGTGATACATAACACATTAGTATGATCTATTGTTGTTTTATGCCCTTGACTGTTAAAAAAACAACATAATTTGTCTTATACAGCAAACATCAAAGGCAACCTATCATACTTATTTACATATGATACAATGTGTCTGTAGTAGTTAAATTACTTTAAATATTAGCATTCTAAATATTGCTTGTCTGCTGATTTATTGTAGATATGTATGTATACATAAATAGATGATTGTTTCCTAAAATACATGATTTCTTGACCAATAAAAATGTAATGCTTCAGATACCTTTCTATTTTAAATTAACACAGTTGTAACAAATCAGTAGATAAAACTTGTTGAGTGAGCTATAATTGTAAGATTCATTTTATTGATGTGTATTATATAATATATAATATGTTAGTATGGTCTAGTAATGTTTTATCATCTTGACTGTTCAGATGACAATATAATCTGCTATATAAAGCAGACATCATCAATAGCAATCAATTATATATATATATATATATATATATATATATATACACATACATAAGATTAGCCTTTCATAATAATACCTTTATGAGTTGATTTATGTGTATATATATATATATATATATATATATATATATATATATTTATATATAAACCAGAAGGCCAAGTCTAGGGCAGCACATTTTCAGGGGGCAGCAGTCTGTCTGGAGATGCAGTGCAGTTCATTGAAATATGTATCTATGCACAGAAATGTCTATATTAAGTGATATTTCTGTCTGTAAGTTTACTTGACATTTCTTACATAATATATATATATATATATATATATATATATATATATATATATATATATACATAAACACACGTAAACGTATGATTTGAGATATAGAATGGAGGAGCTGCAAGTGGGCCATGAGGGCGCACAAATCCAAATGGCCTACGGCAGCATGAAACCTAAATATGTCCATGCATGTGTATTGATAGATAAATAGATAGATATGGGTTTTTCTCATTATAAAATACTTTCATTTTTGGACCAATAATATTGTAATGCTTGATATAGCTGTTTTTATTTGAAAATAACCCACTTAAAACAAACCTGGAGGTATAACTTGTTGAGTGGAGACTCGTAAGAAACCCAAGTGGCTTGGCAGTCTATCATGGTGCTTTCTATACACATGGTTGTGAATCAGAGAACAGCTGTGGTGTTAATAACTAGTATTTTAATTACATATCGGTGTAAAACATGGTTTATGTTTCACATTTTGTAAATATAGGTTGCTAAGATATACAAATTAACTATAAATATTATAATATACAGTTTAAAAGTGTTTTATGAACAAAGTATGAATATAATCTGCGTTTAGGCCGTATCTTGTAAGGTTTGATTTTATCACTTGCTTTTATTGTATCACCTGTGAAGTGTTTATCACAGATCTTATCTCCAAAAAACCCCATTGTAGTCTATGGGGATTTTTGAAAATGAAATGTTTTATAGGTACCAGAATGGAAGTCTGTATGTTTATTCAGTTGCTTGTTAATTTTAATTCACATGTTGGTTTCTTAATTAAACCATGATTTTTTTGTATATACACATTATGAATAGCTTTATATGTATCCTAATATTTTTATTTAATAAATAACTTCACAGTTATATATGTATTTATATATTTTTCAAAACTTTAAAGTCCGGTGATGTTATCTGGCTTATGGCGCATTTTAGTTTTATGGGGCAAAACTGAAAATATGGCGGTCAGGGGAATTCAAAATTAAAAGAATATTATTGTAACGCCTGTGTCACAAAATGTTTTTAGATTAAAACAAATGAAACCAAACTAGGCCAACGCATTAATGAAAAGTGTCATTTTGGTCCAAAAGCCTAGAAACAACTAGGGCTACTTAAGACACACATATATAAATATATATATATATATATATATATATATATATATATATATATATATATATATATAGATACAAATATAAGTTAATTTTGTATATATATATTAATAAGTTAATATTGTACAAACATTTTAAGAACAAAAGTTGGTTTATAATATGTGGTATCTTTTAGCCAGCCAATTGAAAAACTCTATAGAGGTGAATTGGTCTTGACAAAGCATACCCGGAGATAAAATAGAGTTTTGGAAGCTTTGCAGCTATAAAGGACCTAGGTGCATAAAATATATGTTCTTTGAAAAAATACGAAAAAAATACGAATGGGAGAAAATATATATTTGTGCACATGTTTTCCTATGTTGCCCTTAGATTGTACGTTTGCGAGTTTTCAATCTTGTGTCAGTGCCTTGGAAACAAGCTCTATGTACATTTGATTTTATGCTCAAAAACTGGGCCCTCCATTCTTTACAAGGTGTTACGTTTGTTTTTTGCCATGTGCTCAACCCCTGTGCAGCGCTACGGAATATGTTGGCGCTATATAAAGATAATAATAATAATAATACCTGCAGTAAAATTTGACCTAATCAATATTAGAGCCTCTTCAAATCTTTACAACATGATGCCAAACTCATATAATATTTCATTTGCAATTATCCAATATAATTTTGGTTGATACAGAGAATAAAACTTTAAAAAATACAACAATGTAATGGACATTTCACTAAATTTGTAAAGCCATTTTATTCCTACTACTATTATATTCAAAAATAATTTGCTTTGAAAGACTATTTTGGTATCAAGAGTGGTGGAGAACAATCACATTATAAACAATGGTAATTAAAAAAAAGTCCTCAGTTAATTGAGGGATGAGACAGAAAATATTTAATTAAGGAGTCTAGTGTTAATAATTGGCACAATACTTGTATTGGACCAATTGTTCTCCCATTCTCAATAGTATCAATACATTAGACAACAAATGATAGCCTACTATACAACACACATTTATTGATATTCTAAGAAATAGCAACCAAATGTTGGGTAGACACAATGGCGGAGCTACTACCAGTAAAGCAGGTGAAAAACACAGGAGCCCATAACAAGGTTGGGGCCCTCTGCTAACTGGAGTGTACTGGTTCTCTTAATTTACATGGGGAGATGGGCAGATAATACGTTCTATAGAAAGGTAATTTTTTTTTTAATTTTATTATTTTGAATTGATCCCCACAAGTTCTCTTGCATAGAGAATGTGCAATGGGGGCCCCAAATTATTCTTCATTCAGTAGGGTAGAAGTGGTGTGTAATGGAAACTGAATAAATGCAGTGTATCATATATTTTATTGTACTGATAATGGTGTGCAGGGATTTTAACTTTGAAGACCTGAGTCTTTTGGTGAAATTTCCAAACAAGTAATCTATACAGTAAACCTTTAAACCTTCAAAATAAATAGAGAATTGACTGTAGATGAGATCTAAAAGGCGGTCCAAGATAAGTAATTGCACTTACTACTAGTGTGAAAATGTTTATCCCTTATTTATTATTATTAACTTTTATTTGTATTGCGCCAACATATTCTGAAGTGCTGTACAGGGGATAAAAACAAAGAAAAAACAATATTAATAAATTCAGAAAATGGAGAGCCCTGTTTTGAGCTTAGAATCTTTGTAGAAATGCTTTTTCCCAAAGCACCCTACAAGTCTGGAAACTCGCTACTTACAATCTAAAAGGAATGAAAGGGGCAGAGACCTGGGCAAGAGTAACAGATAAGAAAAAACAAGGGCCAGGAAGAAAGGGAAAGTTAGAAAGATTATTTATAAAACTAGTATAATTTTCTGTAGCTCTTTATACTGGTACATATTTATATATAAAAGTACAAAACAAGGCTTTGCTCATCAGAACATTTCTGCTACTTCCCCTTTTTGTTACTGGTCACAGGAGCCATGCCCTTAATGCCTACAAATAAGTTCAAGGTTCACTCACAGTCCCTGTCCACACCTATGTATTGCAATGAGGGTAGTTGCTCCCCAGGTAGCCTTTAATAAGCTCATATAGATCAGTGTCAAAATTCTTTACTTGACAATGTCTTGGTAATGTGTTCTTGTACACTGAGTCTAAACTAGTGGCAGGCTGTATTTGGGTTCTATAATAATTCTATACCACTGCCCTATGTCTTCCTGGTCAGTTGAAATATATGGCAGTTTTTTTTTATTATTTTATGTGTCGTGCCTAATTAGAATGTATTATTTTTAGTCAATAGTCTAAAACATTTTGATAATCTGTCATTTATTTTGCTGTTTTAATTGTGTTTAAATTGTCAAAAAATGAAAAAAAAAAATAGAATAAAAGTTGCTGAAAAAAATAGAAGCATTCATTATATCAGAGGTTGACAAATGTATTTAAAATTTAGTAGCCAGCCAGGCTTGATAGAAACCACCCAAACATTTTTAGGACACAGGTTATGGATTAAATATAGAATCAGATGTATAATAACTAAAAAGTGCATGTAATATGCATGTAGCCATTTTGTTGTTTTGTTTTACAGTCCTTTTGTTAACTGATTTTATTTTTTGTTTCCAGCGTATTGCAGTAGCTAATTTTCTATATTTCTGCTTCTCTGTGTACCATGCTTAAACATACTATCTTGCTCTTATGTATTCTTTTGCAAATTGCCTTAATTTTCAACCTAATCACACTTATTCTTTCAAGCTTTTGTGAATTTGTTAAAATTTGTTACAGAATAAAAAGTGTAGTAAAAATATACTTAAAAAGTGATCCCACTAACCCAACAACAAGAAAATTAAATCAGTTCAAATACATATATAAATACATAGTTATGAATTGTGAAGTAAAATCATGTTGCATTTAAGAAAGTTAACTTTGCGATAAGGAAAATGTTATAATTGGAAAACATTTGGAGATTATCGTTCTAATTTTCTTCATTCTTTTATTTGCCAATTGAAAATAAATATTATATGTGAAAAAATTGTTCTTATCAAATTACTTTGTAAACATGAATGCTGCCCAAAAGGTTAGGCTTTTATATTAATATTTTATGTTTTGCATTGATATTATTTATTGCCAATGATTATTCTGAATTTGAGAAATGGCATTTACCATATTGGCGCTTCAGTTACCCAGTGAGACTTATTATATAAAAACGTATCCGCAAAACTGTCCATTATCATTCAGGGAAGAGGTGAAC
Source organism: Discoglossus pictus (assembly GCA_027410445.1). NCBI lineage: Eukaryota > Metazoa > Chordata > Amphibia > Anura > Alytidae > Discoglossus > Discoglossus pictus. The sequence continues at coordinate 46,557,066 of CM050167.1, read as the reverse complement.
TCAGTGAAAGCTTTATATAGCAATATTTTACACACCAACCCTCAAATATAAATATATATGTTGAGATTTAACAGTTTAAGGAATGATCCACTGTTTAATACACCTGTATTCAAGCAGGCGATCATTGAAATTATACAGTTTAATTGATACAATAATTATACATTTAAATTGAAATAAAAAAATGTTTTTACCGTTTATAACAATTTAGCTTACATTTGTTGACAGCCGTTCCTCAACATATATGATAGTACTTATCAAAGCAATTGTGAGTAATCTTATTTGCTAATTAAGACATCTGTAAACCTGTCCCTTTATAATTAATTTGGTGTATTCAATTATATTGTTGAAACTGATTTGAGGATTCCTACTACATTTCAACCAATTCTGTATACATATGCCGGTTAAACAACCAATTCAGATTTGAAATTAAAATCTAAAATAAGCCTCAACAAATCCACAGACTAGAGATTCATTAATTGTTTAGTTTTATGTTTTGCCTATAAATTACATGTATATATACACTCTTCTCTCACTCATAATTGGCTGGCTCCAGACTATCCAGCCAGCTTTTAAATTAGATTTAATCAGGGAATATAATTTTGAGGTTATATGGGTATATGGGAGCGAATACTTATGTTCACGTCATTGAAACTCTTTGTCTTTGAACAACCCCTTCCACATATGAAGGGGTATTAGATTTAGGCTTTATATAGTGCAAACTAGGCACTTGTCCTGTTCTTTGTTTTTATGCCCCCCTCAGGGGTATCCTATTCATCTGTCTGGGGTTAGGCCTGAGGACAATGTAGAAGGCAACATTTGTTTGCTTTTAAGAAAGTGGAAGTGGCTCCACATGAAAACCTAAACATGTCATCCAAATTGCTGTTCAAAGAGTGGTTAGGCAGGACTTGAAAGAGAAGAGTTGGTTTACCCATTAATTTGGCATTCCCATGGACATTAGGATGCCAACTTCAGAAATGTATCCAAAAAATTGCATATTATCTCATAATATTGTTTTGAATCAGGTTTTAGATTATCTTTTTGTGGCTTTACAAATCCAGAAGTCAATGGTCCCTAACATTTTACTTCAGCCTTCTATGTTTTTGTCTTATCTACACAATTTACCAGCTCTTAAAAAAATGCTACAAGGGATCTTATTGGTCTGAATGGCTGATAAATTTGATATAATTATGTAAACCCTGGTTTGATTTTCAAAGGTGAGCTTCAGAGCTTTCAAAATCCCAAAGACATTGAAAAAAAACTTAGAAGACACATAAAGAGAACACAGAACATTTTTGCTGTTGACCCACTAAACATATGACCTGGAACAACCAACTCAAAAAAAGTTCAAAAGCAAAAAGTGATTGGAGAACAAAGTGCTGCTTAAGTCATATATTATTGTCATTATTTCACATTGACAAGACAGTATATCCAAGGTTACCAAGGAAGGGGTTAAGCAAAGACTTTACATGGCTCCCTTTGGAGATATCCAAATTTTACAAGTTGTCCTTTTTTCTCATGGTAATCAGATGTAGAGATATCCACAGAGGCTCCTGTGCAGGAAGAGGGAGGAGATAAACAAGTGCATTTATATATCCAATTGTTCTGAAGCTTTGTCCTAACCTGTTCTGGGGCGGAGGGACATGGAAAGGAAAAGCTTTGATGTTGGTCACCATTCGTACTTTTTTTTTTTTCCAATGCAGGATGTTTCATGAATCTATGTTCTTGCATGAGAAAGTAGTATGGATCCACTGTTTAGAGTTGAAATGACTTAAACAGTTACACCATTACATGATAAAGCTGTGTTTTTACATAGATTGCCATATATATGGGAAAAGTTATTTTTCCCACACTTATGTTAAATCAGTTGTTAGCCACTCAATTACCTATGACTCTTAGTCTTTACCTTGTTTAAAATTTGACAAATGTCTGATTAAAACTTAAATCTTGCAATAGTTATAATTAATTAAAATTACAACTGCCGACATTTAGATATTACCGTATCTAAATTTGAGACTTTTTCTCACCACTTCTCCACCAGTTTTTTACATCACAACTCAAAAAGGGAAACATTTCTTATTTAAAAATTATAAACATATTCTACTTCTGATCCCTAGATATTACTAAGAATTATAATATTTTTTTTAAATAAACTGGCGATTTATGGCATACCCTGATGTAAAATAAATACCGAAATCCAAAAGAACGGAGTAATAGACTCAAGCTTTCCTAGATGTTAATTGTTCACTATTTATGCTGATGTATGTTGCATCTTCTCTTGTTATAACCTCCATACCCTTCAATAAAAATGATTTTAAAAAAAAAAATAATAATTTTAATGTATCTCTGAGCATGCCTTCTAATTGGTTCCTAAACAGCTCTCTCTCTCTTACTTTCCCTATATATATATATATATATATATATATATATATATATATATATATATATATATATATATATTTGGTACTAATATGTTGACCCCTGTGTAATGTTAATTGCCAATTTAGGTGTGCATTTATAATTTATCCTATCTGACACTTAACTAGCTTAACATTTTGCAATGCTGGTTGCAGTATGATAAAAAAATTTTTTTAGCTATTTGTTTTTGGAACCCAATTTTCTCCTTCTTGGTTCTATGATGACATGACCCACTCACTTCTCCATGACATGGCGCACTTTCTAAGAATTTTGGAATATTTTTTTGCACACACTCACAGGGGAAATTACTATAGGGTCACAGGTGCGTACACAGACCGGATAGTCCCCTATAAACTGAGAGCCAACATCTCAGGTCATCATGCAATTTACTAAAGGCTTGTTCCATTGTACCAGTAAACCATACAAGGGTCATCGCAAGTTATAGTGAAGAAGGTGTAGGCGTGTTAAGGCATGCCAATAAAAATCCAAGCTCTCCGAATTTACTAAACACAAGTCTTGCTATTAACATCATTATAGGAGTATATTTTATATTTAAATAAAATTATATTAACAATATCCCAACATTAACATGCAGCATAAGCAGCTAAATATAACAGAAAAATGATATCAGTGCTTACAGTACGCTTACATTACCGTAAATGATTCCTGGTTTATGGAAATCTAAAATATCAATACAAACTGAATAAAATGTATTATTTTTAATTTTAACTATATATATATTAATAATTGTATTCATAATTAGTTCTGATATTTTAGATTTCCATATATATATATAGAATAGAATGTGACTCACCCATTATGTACACTCTTGCTAGTGGTTAGAAAGGTGATTTAATAGCCCCCCGTTAAAAAAATAAATACAAAATAGTACAAACTGTGCTAATAGTAATGACTAAATTTCTGGGTTGTGCAGCACCTTTTAATTGTGTTTTTGTTTACAAACACATGATGATACTGTCAACATAATTACAGCAAAGAAAGCATGTAGGTATACACATAGTGGTGGAGATGTCCGACACCCATCGTAAATAACTTTAATAGCGAGATTTAACAAGAACATTTCCTGGACAATGGAGGTGAAAATTAGTCTGTAAAACATGAGACTTTTAAAACTGTTGTTGGGCTAGCACTGAAGTGGGATTCATCTTATTGTGACATTCAGAAATGTGAAAAGTATGAAAAACACATTTAAACCACATTCGGATTTTAACATACTATGCACAGCTGTCAAACATACTTGTAAATGCACTACCATGATCCTTTAAGTTTCATTCTGGTCTTCTTTCTATAAGTATATCTTGTGTACGATATATAAACATATACAATTATGCTTCTATATATATATGTATTGTAATCCTAAAATGAAGATTTAAGTAAATAGATGAGGAGTAATTGAGATAGTTACATTTATCTAAACAGGTATAGGAAAAATAAATCTTCAGTCTATTGGAATTTGTGCTAGATAGAACAAAAAAATAGATATTACATATTACATGATGGAAGATCAGAACAAAAAATGCCCATTTGTGTTGCCAATTCCATCTACTGGAAAGTTTGGCTTAATTAAGCCTGAGGATAGCATTATGCCTTATTATAATGATATTGCTAGAGTTCACGAAATGTTAGCACCTTGCTCTGGCGACCTCTAATTTGGGGACGTCAGATGTAGCCTTGATAGAACTCAATCATTTCAGAAGCCATTCAGCCAAATCATCCAAGAACCTTAATCCTAGATACATTTTGTGGTTATTATTCAAATGTGGTTATCCATACAACCTTCACACGTTCCTAGAAGAGTCTGACTGATTAGTCGTCATTGTTTCTAACTTTTGGGGTAGATCATATTTACTCTGACTTATAGCAACACACAACAGTTCAAGGATACTCATTGGAGTTCAGCTATTTATCCACTTAGCAATGACCATAAACGTTTAATGGTTAGCAAGTTCTTTGAGTAGGGGATATATAAAAATAGTGGGGTTAAAACACCCAATAGAAACTCTTGGTACCAAAATGAAGCCAGTAGCAATTTGGTCTGCTTATTTCCTCTGAACAAATATAATGGCACAGCTTAAAGGGCCAATGTAAGCCCTTTTCGTGTTAAATCAATTTCTATACACAAATAAAAGAATGGGAGACCACCTAGGAATACCAGGAGCTGTATAATCTGGCCCACTCGAGAAGGAACTGGCAACCCACTCCAGTATCTCTGCCATGAATACCAAGTGGATCAGCATGCTGCGTTGTGGTCCAAGAGGTCACAGAGAGTCTGACATGACTGAACAATGCAAACACACAAAAAAATAGTTTTAACATTAAAATTGCTTACGCAATGATACAATGGATAACATGATGGACAAGGATTTATAGTTAAATGTACTAACAGTACCAATGTGAAGCCTGTGATAGGTGTGGATTGTGACAGAATATTTAAATGTAAGTCCCCCTGTAAGAAACTATAATTAAATGACTTTCTGTGATGTTAATCTACATACTTTAGTATCATTTTATATCAGGAAGTCTATAACTTTGTTTACAGTAAGTTCATAATCATATATATAAATATGTACTATATATAGTCATTTTTCTTTTACAACTAAAATGAATGAAAACAAGGAGTGAACTGGCAAATACTACTCAGGAAGCTTATGTAGATAAGCCTTTTATAGCAAGTTAACAGAGCGCTGTAAAAGACTGATCTATTTAGAAAGGAAATTTAATTTCTTGAATTCTGTGTGGGTATTGTAAATAATTTACATCAGGCGATGACTAACATGTGAAATCTAGGAGCCAGACAGACTAGCAGGCAGCCACAAAGGCTATTTCAGTGGACAGGGAAGGCAGTATGCATGAAAACATACATTTTAGATCACATGATAATAATAAATATAGCTATATCTAAATATCTGATAGGGACACTAGAAGCGAAACGAGTAATCTGCTTTAAAATTACTAGAGTTATGAAATGTTCCTAGTTTTTGATATACCTCTGCTTGTCTCTAGGAGGCTGCTATTTTGGCCTCCCTCATTTCTCCTATTTCTGTGCGGACAGTCAGCTGTGAAACTCCATAAGGGGTATCCACTATAAACTGCAATATGGAGTTTCACAGCATGTTGACTAACTTCTAACACACTGAAGGTTGCACTGCTGGGATGGATGAAAAGAGGAAGGGAGGCCAACACGGCAACCCCAAGAGGCGAGCAAAGGGAAGCTCATATATTTTTGATATTTCATAATTTTATATAATTGGACTAATAAGGTTTACATTATGCTACAAGAAAATTATACTATTAAATGACTTGTTTTGTCAGTATAGTGACCCATAAAATGACAAAATATATGAGAAAAACACTTAGAACAAACATCTTGGTATGGTGTTTTTTTTATTTTTTTCTTAAAAAATTGGTATTGGGAGATAAATGCAGCTAATTAATAACTATCTTGAAATGCCAATATTCAGTCAAAGCTCCTTTAGGTAAATCTACTTATTAGTGGCCTTGTAATACTAGATACCATCAGCTAAAACCATCAAACTTCAACATAAAGGGCAGTGATAGTTGGTGGTGATCGTGTCAGCAGGTTTGACAGTATACATTACAAATGCCATAAAGGGGGCGAGTGTGCAAAAGTACTACTTTACATAAATCGTAGTAGATAAATGGAAAAGCCTTCCATTGGAAATGGTAGACACAAGCACAGTAAAGACATGCAAATTTGCCTGCAATGTCTATTTCCTATGGGGAAGATTGCCACCGCAGTATGCAGCCCATGAGAGACGTAATAAATGTATCCCATTTAGGTGTGTGATATAAATATATATATATATATAATATATCACTCATACATAATATATTATTTTTATTCTTATTATCGTTTATTTGTTATGTGCCAACATATTCCGTAGCGCTATACATAAGTTGTGATCAAGGCAAAACAATATTAACACATTACAAAGATGGAGGGCCCTATCTTTGAGTTTAGAATCCAGTGTCCATAGTGCTTTCCCCAAAGCACCGTGCAAGATTGAAAACTCACAAACTTACAATCTAAAGGATATATATAAGGGCTTGGAATATATATATATATTGAATTTACATATATATGTTAATATACACTCTGTTAATGCTTGCATTTTATATTTTTTTCCCCCACGTTGGCTATAGTCCAATAATCCTATATAGGTTTTGTTGTTGCCTTTAGTTGTTAAATATGTTCTCTAATTGTATAAACTTTGAAATATCATATGTCAATTAGTAAATTATGCCACCTGGCAAGTAAATCAATTATATCAGTTTTACTTTGGAACACATGTCATTCTTCTAATAATAAAAATTATTCTAATGGTCTAAATATTGTAGTCACATAGTTAAAGATATCAGATAATGATGTAATTACAAAATGATATGATTACAAGACCTCTGTCCATGTTGCCAGTATGCCAAAGAATGAAACTGAAAATATTATTAAAAATAATCTTATTATTATATACGGACGGTATTAATATATACTAACTGTTTGTCTCCACCCTGATAGACATTGAGAGACATGCCTAGAGGATTTTAAGAACAAACAGATTGGATAAGAGCATAAGCAATGATTTATAGAGCTAGCTAGGTCATTACAGTGGTCCTTTAAGATAGTGATCCTTTAGTGTTCCTGATAGTAATGATCCTGATAGTGATCCTTTGTAATGTATATTAATAAAAGGAATTGGAGAAGGTACCGTATCTGAATGCCGAATTATTTTTAATACTTCATCTGTACTATACTTTTGTAGGACATGTAGTAGAGGACAGTTGTCCAATCTCTCTGCGACTGCAATACCCTGAAAGAGGGGGGATTTACTAAGCATCTCACAATGCTAATATATGCATCCCTGTATTTACTATGCAGTACTTACTATGGACCTCATTCAATTGAAATTTGGCCAATTGAATATGGCTCTATATAAGCACATTTATTTTTTACAGAAGTTTTTAGTTAGTGATTTTCTATCCAAAAGCAAAGTCTTCAGAAACTAAAAACTTCTGTAAAAAAATATGCTGTGTGGTTATATAGAGCCCTATTCAATTGGCCAAATCACATTTGAATGAGGCCATATGAATGGCTTCCTAGTGGTTCCCTGGTAGTCCAGTGGTTAGGATTCAGTACTTTCACCGCTGTGACCTAGGTTGGATTCCAGACAGAGAACCAAGCGGTCACACAACCCTGCAGCTGAGCCTGGGCCTGGTCAGTAATTGATTAGCAGACCACGTAGGAATACCAGGAGCTGTATGTTGTGGCCCACCCGAGAAGAAACTAGCAACCCACTCCAGTATCTCTGCCATGAAAACCCAGTGGATCAGCATGACCATGGACATAAAGATGTCCCTGGTGTTTTACAGATCATGAGGTCACGGAGAGTTGGAAACAACTGAATGATACCAAAAAAACGTACTATGTGAAAATTCTCATCTCAGCCACTGAAGATGCTTAGTAAATTCTCCCCAGAACGAGGAGCCCCACAGCACTGATAGTGTTAACCTCTCACTTTTTATGAGTTCACTCATAACAGCTTCTGTGTAAATCAAAGGCGGGGTCCTAAAGCTTGCCCTGATTAGCCAGCTGCCTGCAACTGGGATAGGAAATTAATACCCCGCTTATCACTAGGACAGTTATAAATCATTATACATCAGAGGACTGCAAATGAAGTGGCTCATTACTGAGGATAAATAAACAGACGGCTTACTGGACACTGATGTGAGACCGACTGAAAGGTGCAGCTAGTCTCAAAAATGAATCGTCTCATTATATTAATGTAATTATTACTGTGGTGGTGACAGCAAGTTATACAGAGGGTATTAAAATGCTACTGGGCAAAGAAAAAATATATTTGTTTGAAATAATCCAATGGACGCTTACATTTCTGGAGAGCAATGCTTGCATTTCCTGATGCATATAAATGTGTTTTTTTTATTTTGTACAAATTGTTTTGCTGTTATCACATTAAGGGAAAAAAACAAAGTCAGAGGTGCTTAATTAAATAACCTTAATAGGTTAGTTCTATGGACATGATAATCCACAGCCTCTTTTAGCTCACTTGTGCCCTTCACAGGGAAAAATATCCTGTCTGGTCTTACTCTATAGTACATTATCACATTATATTATTAATAAGAGTCATCAGTGATCCTTTACGAAATGGCCTGAATGCAAATAACAAAAATGTGTCTAGTGAAGTAATTTTAGACTAGAAGCCATTTGAACACTGGGCAAAAAAAGTGGAAAAATATATATGTACCATAACAAACCGTATCATCACTGCCGCTGTAGACAGTAAGACTCCACTTTGAAAGCGAACGCCTGCAATGAACTGACAGGACAGGTTGATATAGGCAAAAAAATCCATAATTAATTGCTAGACAAATTTTGCAGCAAAAGCTTTTGATCTTAGAGGGTGGCAATTAACCCTTTTACCTCTACTTTATCAGCTTCAGCAGCCCAACTTGCAATTAATGTCAACAGAGTATAAATAACTTACTCTATCGATTGCTACTTTTGTCTACATTGTACTAAATAATTACATTTGCAAACATAAAAAGTATTGTTACCTGCCAATAAGTAATATGGCACACAAAGGAATTAGCCAATTAAACATTCATTCTTTGGGTTAGGTTTAAATCAAGCACAAAAAAAAACTCCAGTTAATGCTGTTTAAGAATGCTTTTCCTATCTATCTATCTATCTATCTATCTATCTATCTATCTATCTATCTATCTATCTATCTATCTATCTATCTATCTATCTATCCTGTCTGTCTAAATATCTATCTATCTATCTATCTATCTATCTATCTATCTATCTATCTATCTATCTATCTATCTATCTATCTATCCTGTCTGTCTAAATATCTATCTATCTATCTATCTATCTATCTATCTATCTATCTATCTATCTATCTATCTATCCTGTCTGTCTAAATATCTATCTATCTATCTATCTATCTATCTATCTATCTATCTATCTATCTATCTATCTATCTATCTATCTATCTATCTATCTATCTATCTATCTATCTATCCTGTCTGTCTAAATATCTATCTATCTATCTATCTATCTATCTATCTATCTATCTATCTATCTATCTATCTATCTATCTATCTATCTATCATGTCTGTCTATCTATCATGTCTGTCTAAATATCTATCTATCTATCTATCTATCTATCTATCTATCTATCTATCTATCTATCTATCATGTCTGTCTATCTATCATGTCTGTCTAAATATCTATCTATCTATCTATCTATCTATCTATCTATCTATCTATCTATCTATCTATCTATCTATCTATCTATCTATCTATCTATCTATCTATCTATCTATCCTGTCTGTCTAAATATCTATCTATCTATCTATCTATCTATCTATCTATCTATCTATCTATCTATCTATCTATCATGTCTGTCTATCTATCATGTCTGTCTAAATATCTATCTATCTATCTATCTATCTATCTATCTATCTATCTATCTATCTATCTATCTATCTATCTATCCTGTCTGTCTAAATATCTATCTATCTATCTATCTATCTATCTATCTATCTATCTATCTATCTATCTATCTATCTATCTATCTATCTATCTATCTATCCTGCCTGTCTATCTATCCTGCCTGTCTATCTATCCTGTCTGTGTAAATATCTATCTATCTATCTATCTATCTATAATTTTAGAAATCAAAATAAATAAGTAACCCAAACGTCACCTTTTTAACTTTTTCACTATTATTTTTTTTAATGCAGGGAATGTTGCATTTTCTATTCTCATCTGATTCTGCCTGCTACTTATATCCTTATCAACCAACGAGTTTTTATAGTTAACGCATTTTTTTCTTACAATTTTAAAATTTCTTTTATATACTTGCAATTATATTGTTTGGTCGATGTATGTAATATTCTTCAGTGTCTGATATAAATATAGACTAGTCAACCATATATTTTTTTCATTTGGATCAGACAAACTTATGTAAAGTGATTGTTTAGTCATTTAAACAGATATATTAATCAGTAGAGTTTTTCTGCAAGCATGTCACTAAAGAAAAAGGAGTTTATAGGACCACTGAAAAAAATATGAAACTGGTAAACTAATGAGAAAGTTGAAATAACAGTTAAAGATAGGCCCCTAACGTGCCAGATTGTAATTAATAGATTACATGTTATCACTTATTTGGAGTGTTTGGACCGGTCATGTTGCTGTGCCACTGACCGTTGGCTCTGTAGCAGCACTTTGTGGAGGCATTGAGGCTAGAGCACTTGTGTTGTAGGGAATGTGGCATCACTGTACTGATGGAGCTGGCAATGTATGTGCATTATTGAGACAGTTTACAGCTAAGACAAGGGCTGTGTTTCTGCCTAGGCACACAAGTGTAAGTGTACCTGACACTTTCTGACATACTATATGTATATATATATAGTAAATAAATAGTACATTTGTATTCATATTTGAATGTCTAAAACAAGTTAAAAAACTTATGTTATGCCCAGAATTCTGAGAAATACAGTTATTACACTGCACTCTGGGAACCTTGGCAGGGACATGAGAATGTGCCCACAAAGGCTACACTCTTGCAATTCATAACCATATGAAACATGGTTTCCCATAGGCATATGCCTGCTGTTTACAATTTAGGGGTATGGAAACATGATTTTAATCTTACTATGGCAGGGTAGGGGAGCTTATTTTCCAACCCAGTGTATTTAGTTATTAAAACAATTACAACAAAGTACACTTTAAATAATTACATTAAATAATTACATCTCTGCTTTACTCTGTTTTTTATATAAAGTATACCTGCTGCTTACTATTAAGTTAAATATAATTATACATTTAACTAATGAACAATTTTTTGAGTTGCTTTAAATTTGTAAAACTTAATTTTTTTATATAAAATGCAACTTTTAAAACATGCCCTTTTAAATGAACGATAGCATTTAATTAGAAGTGTAAGGGTCCATTTTATTCAGGACGATAAACCTCTGAAATGTTAATCATGTAAGAGGAAAGTTAACAAATCACTGATAATTTCTCATCTCTATACCATAGGAAAGACCCGAACAAAAGACAAATATCGTGTTGTATACACAGACCATCAACGCCTGGAGCTAGAGAAGGAATTTCACTACAGCCGATATATTACAATCCGCAGGAAGGCAGAGTTGGCAGCCACATTGGCACTAACAGAGCGACAGGTGAGTGGTATATAGTGAGAGGCCTTTGATATACCTATGATGATCAACTAATATCAAGGGAATTACCGATACAGCACATTACAATAAACATACATTGTAGTTCTATTTTTGTCTATCAATAGAGTTTTGCTAATTACTCACTGTGAGACATGCTCAGAGTATCGAAAGCACATGATTGAAGTAAATGGCATGGGCAAAGCTCCAATAAATAAGTAACAATGAAAAGCTAAGGCAATGGATAAGAAAACCTGATTGACAGATAAACAATATAGCCACCAGTATATGTTAAGTGTAAGAAAATGCAATTTTGAATAATAATGTTCAATTAGTAATATAAACGTACTCACTGTAGTTTTAAATTATACCATAATTTGCTGTACCCTTTCATTAAATTGCTTTTTTTTAGTAAGTTGCTAAAATTTCAGAATACGGCAACAGATGTTCCAAATATGGTATAATTTAAAACTGTAAGTAATAACAAGTACTTTAGCAGTTGAATGTTTTTAAAAAAAAAATACATTTCCTTGCAGTAAACTAGTATTGAAGTTTGTTATTTTAGCTGTCAGTCAGCTTTTCAGATCTACACACAAACAAAGATTGATATCTCTTGTTAATTAAAGATCATTACTAATATTGTTGATGTTTCCATGTGGCTTTGGGTCAATTTTCCTGAGTACATGTCAGCTTCAGACAAAAGATTGGTTTAAATGATGTACTTCATTCTAAGCTGTTTTGTGGCTCATCAATGTAATTTGGAATGATAACCCGGGTAAGAGTTTGACATATAAACATTTATGTAACATGTGGATTAAGCCGATAGCTTATAGTGGTGATAGTGTCCCCTTAATGCATCTATGACTCAGTGACAGCTTATTATTCTGATTGTCTGCAGGTAAAAATATGGTTCCAAAATCGAAGAGCAAAAGAGCGGAAGGTGAACAAGAAGAAAATGCAACAGCAGAGCCAGCAGGCTAGCACCACAACGCCAACTCCCCCGGCTGTGGGCACCACTGCTGGAATGGGGGGCATATGCAGTAGCAGCAGCAGTAATAACAGCAACATGGTGTCTCCATCTGTAATGACTATCAAGGAAGAATATCTTCCGTAAGGATATCTGCTAAACTTTGATACATTGCAACCAGCCAACCCACTCAAGAGAGAACCACTTGAATATTGAAGGGTGTGCAATGCAGCACCATTGCAATATATTGCAGGCCTAGGTTCAAAAACCAGCCCAACTTTGCTGCATCTGATACCACTCTGCATCAAGGGAGAAAATATATTGGACCATGTGTTTTATAGACATCAGTTGGATTCTATCTCATCTCAGTATGTGTTACTGCATATTTAAAATGAATATTGTACTCTAATGGATGTATTTTTACATGTTGAATGGGGGTTATTTTTTTTCTATCTGAGATAATGAGCATTTTTTGTATAATTTACTTGTTTGTACGTTAATAAGTGATAAATCAGGTGACATGATAGTTGCAGATCACAACGGACAGCCTAGTTTACTTTGTTTCTTTATATTAATTTTATATTTGAAGACAATTACTTTGAAAAAAAAACAACTGCATAATCTGAAAAAGTGTATTGCTTGGATAACAAAAAAAAAAGACTGATTTGTGCCTTTCCTTCTAGAACAATATGCCTTATAAGACTTTGCTATTTAAGAGGGTTGTCTAATGTGAAAGATTATAGATATGTAAGTATAGTTTTTATGTACAGAACTGTTATATATTGGTACTCAAGGCACCTACAAACATTATTAATTCAGATCTGCTTACAACCTGTTTCTCTTGTTCACCATAATGAATAATTATATGGATCTTCGGCCATTTTGAGCTCTCAGGGTGGTGGCCATTTTATGTCATATTCTCATGAAATACAATTACTCAAATAATTGTATATTTTGGCCTACATCTATCAAATGTCAAAAATGTTACCTCACTTAAGAACATTCCTCTTATCCTGTGGTAAATTCATAAAGTTGAGTATTTGTTTACCCATTTGATAAACCCTATCAGCTAAACAGTAATTTGCAATATTTTCTCACATGATGTGTTTATTTTTTACGATTTGCTAAATTTAGGCTGTTGTTTCCTTTCTGTGCACTCTTAGTATTTGATGTTAAAAGGTTAACAGAGTCTATTACTTGTTCCCATATAACATATTATTATAAAGATAAACTCTTTTGTCATTTATTATTGAACATATCATATTATCGGAGCCATAAATATGTGTTGCTAGAATATTGTGTACTTTTAGATACTGTGACCTTGCACAACTTAGTACCAGAGTCAATTAGTAATGGAAAAAGATGTGTTTATGCTGCACGAGGTCTCCTCAGATCTGCTCCTTGTTTCCCGCCTTTTTTGTTGCCTCACCACCTCATGCTCCTCTTCTGTACCTTGCTTCCTTTTTTCTCCTTTAATAACTCTTTTTTCGTCCTCCCTAGACCTAAGCCTAAATCAGAATATACATAAAACATGCCTAAAAAGTAAAAGCAAAGTGAGTAAAAACACACAATATTGCTTTTAACTAGAAACGTTGCATTTAAATATAAAAGTAAATCATTTTTTTGTGATTGTTTTTCTGCTACCTTTTGGACCATATGAGGTCACAGAATAAATCTATTTATTTTTTGGTGTAAAATCCTTACGATGTCTTATTTTTTTGTGAAAGCTGACTGTTGTTTTATCTTGTATCATATTGATAATGGAACAGGTGCTTCATAGTGCACCTGCAGTGTGAAATGAAACTAGTAACTGATTATTGTATGTACAATCTTATCTTGCACTAGACATTTGCTTCGTCAGACAACATCATCCTGATTATTAAACAACACTCACCTATTATAAACTGTGGTATGCATGGTCATAGGAGTCCACAAAAATTTTCTTTTGGGGGGAATTCAACTCTATTCCCAGGACAGGAAGCAGGGTCAAAGCTTTCATGGGAAAGACATACTGCTCCATAGAGCTGGCATTCCCTAATGGCCAAATCTGGTAATGCATGTTTAAGTTTAATTTTGCTATTTTTTTGTGTCCCTCATTCATTTAATTTGGGAGGGATTTGTCCCACCCAGTTCCCACACCCTTCGTGTTACTCCTGAGTGTATATTTTCTTAAAATGCCCAATTTCATGTTCATGACCCTGAGACTGCCCCACAATAATATTTACCATCTATCACAGTTTACTTTTCATAAATGATGCGATTATTGTTAAATCAACAGGATTCTTACCTCTCAGTTTAAACAGACACAGCAGATGTTCAAAATGTAGTACAATTTACAACTATACGTAACAACAATTTTTTTTTAGAAAATTGCAATGTGGCAAGTGTGCAGTATAAACAGACTGCGTGCGCGAGGGCAAAGCGTTTGTTTAGTTGTGTAAAGCGCCATTTTAGAATGGTAATGTTATTAGCTGCAAGTTAGTGTTGTGAAATGGCTGCGATTGTCTATGTGTTACGCAGCTCTGTAGCATTTTCCGTACTTCCTAATAGTGTATTTTGTACCTTGTATGTTTGTGGGTAAAATTCTTATGTGCCTGGCGGTGTTTAGCGTGGTTAGGGGTCCTGTAGCCTCGTTTTCGTTTTTTTTGCTTAGGCGATTTTCGATTGACAAAACTCTGCAAATTATGTTTGAATTGTCGTGCAACCTCACTCCCAGATGTCCTGGTTGCCCCCCCTCCCCCCTGCTGTGTGTGATGTTTATTTTTTATCTTATTTTTTTTGTGTGTTTTTGTTCATTTTGAATGTGCGCGGTTTGGCCCTTAACTTCGTATTTTTTCGACCTCAGATTTTTTTTTCTAACTCCCACTTCTAGTATTTGTTTTTTTCTAAGTCCCGCTTTCCAGTGTTATGTGCGTGGTTAGGGGTCGTGTAGCCTCTTTTTCATTTTTTTGTCCGTCATTTTTGTTGTCGCTTAGGCGATTTTCGAGTGCCTAAACTCGGCAAATTGTGTTTAAATTCCCATGCAACCTCACTCCCAGACATCCTGGCTGCCCCCCCCCCCCCCCCCCCCCCCCCCACCCGCCCCCCCCCCCCCCCCCGTGCTTTGTGTGATGTTTTATTCGTTTTTATTTTCTTTGTGTTTTTGCGTTATTTGTATGTGCGCGGTTCGGCCGTTAACCGTATTTTTTTGACCTGATATTTTTTTTTCTCAAAGTGCCGCGGGTCGTTTTTTTCCCGCTTTCCTTTTTGCAAAGTGTTAAGGGACGTAATTTTTCCACTTGATTTTTTCAAACTGCTACGGGTCTCGCATTGTAAATTGTGTAATTGAGATTTCTGTTGATCTGTAGTCCCGTGGGTCGTAGGGATGAGCGCCTACGGCTGCCTTAGTCGTACGGGGTCATAGGGATGAGCGCCTACGACGCTCATCTCCATCAGCACAAGGAGCGCCTTTGGCGCTCCTTGCCAGCAACTGCGGCCCTCTCTTAGCAAAGGGCCGCAGTTGCTACGGGCTAGCTGCGCGAGCCCGCAAGCATTAGCAACAACCCGCAATGCTCACAAATATATATGTGATTCTAAATACAATATATCACTTAGACACTTTTAAAGTGAACCATTTGAAACACCTTCAGAACATCAAAACTGCAAGTCAGAGCCATATTGAGCCTGCTTGTTCTGCGTCTGAGTACTGTATTGAACAATTTTATTATAGTAATATAATAATACCAATGTAATTTTGTAAAAAGGTAAAAGATGGTGGTTTGTTAGTATGCATATATTTTATAATGTAGTCTGCATATGTCATTGCTTTGGTGTTAAAATTTTGACATGGTCATTTTAAATTGAATTTGTTTGATGGTCCTGCCAAATCCAACTCAGAAATCTCAACTATACCCTCTGGTTTCAGCCAACATTTCCAGATTATTATCATTATTGAACAGTGTATTGACTCCATTTTTAAATTGGACTGATCACCATAATGACTCCGAGCTTCAAGCACATAAACCCTATTGGGAGCATATATGTCTTGCTGCAGATCATGCACCCAAGCGAGCCTCAGAAAATGAAATCTGGTAATTGTTCTAAGCTTACAATACATTTCTAGAATCAATCTGAGCATGTAGAAACTCTAAAGAGTAATTAACAATGACTACACTCTAACATGAAGCTAATGATTTGTATGAGGATCAGAATGACTGACTAAAAGAAAAATAATTACAAAGCATAATTAAGCACATCATACAGCTAGTTTTTATTTACAAAAAAAAAAACATTTTTTTTATACTCCTGCTGCATATTAGATGCATCCATATTACACTGAAAGATGTTGTGTGTGAGAGAGGCGTTTATATTTCTGGAGATCAATGCTTGCACTTCCTGATGCAAGCAGTCTGCTTCTTGGTAAGTGAGGGGAAAGGGGTGTTGTGTCAATTTCAATCTGATCTGAACTGCACTGATATAATAGATTTGTCGTCTCCCGGATGAACCTCTACACTGGTGGATCTCAACAGCTAGTCCTAGGGCCGGTGCGGCTTCCTGAGACTTTATCTGCTGGTCCTCAGGGACGAAGAGAGCCTAACAGTTTATACATACCATCACCATTATACGTATGTATAGACAGGATATAAAATAACTCATCTGCAGATAAAATGTACCCTATTCAAATCAATACAAAGCTAGATGGAAATTTAGTAAATCGCATGAAGTTTTGGAAGTTTTTGAGCACTAGAAGATAATGAGTCAATGCCTAGAGCAGAAAAGGTTAAAAACTTCTGCCCTACACTTCACTCATATGCTATAGAGTAGAATAACTAAGAATAATCTAAGGTTTACATTTTAATACATCTGACCCCTTTTTTGGATATTGGGTTGAAGTTCCCAGTACCAGTACCCGCAGCAGTGCGTTCATCCAGAGTATCACGAGAGTAACATAAAAAAATGTTTCTGATACCAGTGCTAGCAACAACTAGTTTTCCACTTGACACTGTCTAGTAGTCTTCACAAATAGTACTTTGCTAACTGCCTAGAAGAATTTGCCCCGTTACCCCAAACATAATGGGGACCCTTTAACTGAGCTAACAGGACAAAATAATTTATATTTTTCGTTTAAAAAAAACTAAAACAATTTACCCATAATTAATTATAGCGCTTGAAAACAACATTCTGTAAATAGGGTATGGTGTCCCTTTAAATGCAACAAAGTATAATAAATGATTGCAGATCTTGTTTACTACATGATCATCTTGAAAAATTTCAGGAGCTCATCATCGATCATTTACCATCTTCTATTTTGCAACATTGTAGCAATGTTCTTGATTAATGCATTTTACCAAAAACATGCCTTACTAATAGAAATATTTTTTTATAATGTATTTATATACATCGTTGCAGCTCAACCCTGCAACACATTTATGACGGTGACCTTTTCTGGTGCATCCGTAAACTTTACTCTACTAACCTTTTTCATTAGTTTTTTTTTTCCAATTATATCTAGAGTTTGGATCTTCTAGGTTCTTGTTCAGAGCTCTCTGCCACATCCAATCTTGTGTTTAAACTTTCCCAGACTTTACCTACAGTCTGCTGGGATTAGGGCTAAATCAACACACATATCTTGCTCGTAATTCTGAGCACTGCAGAACGTCTGCCACAACCTTAACCCCTAAATCTAACCCTAGCCACTAACCTTAAACCCAACTCCTAAATCTAACCCCAACCCTAACCCCTAAATCTAAGCCTAGATATTTGACAAAAAATCTTGGCCACATCGCCTAGTGGCCCGCTGGTCGCCATTGATGGTGGGCAGGGAACAGGAAAGGTCCATTGTTTTCTTTGTTGCATCTGAATAAGGATATTGTAAATGTATCACAATGTTTTTCATTTCTTCAAATTATACTCTCAGTGTTTAATAGGATTATTTAATCATCCTCTGGGCTTGCCCCTTTCAGCCAATGAGCTGTAATATATCTGCATGAGTCTGACAATGAGAATTACATACTACATCATACTCTGTGCATTTCATGTTAATAACAAGGAAATATAATGAGGTTTAAAGTGACACATTGGAGGTTTCCAGTATGGCATACTTTACAACTACAAGAGCAGATACAGTACTTTACCAATTGAGTGTTATTAAACAATGCAATTTCCTATTGTAAGCTGACCAGTTTTGAGTCAGTCGTTCTGATTACCCCCCCAACAAACTTCTAATCTTTTGTTAATGAGAAATCATTGACATTAATTAGTGATAAAACCCCTGACTGACAGCTCAAAATGACAACTTTCAATGGTATTTTCTTTTGGGATTTTTTGTTATTATATACAGTTTTAAATTATACCATATTTAGAAAGTCTTTTCCAACTTAGTATTTTTTATGCAAAAAAATCAACTTTTGTAATATTTAAGACATGCTCTCTGAAATGCACGGATGCTGGGATGTCTAGAAAGCTATTATATTGCCACTATTCCTTTAACAGAGCATTGTATATACATTGATAACAGTAGAAAATACTGCTGTTTAAAGGACCACTACACAATTACAAAATATATATGTTGGAGTCTAAGTTCATAATAAAGCAGGAAAAAAGTCAGGCAGCTAGTTTTTAATTACAAAAAATATATATATTTGTGATAACTCTGCAGGACCTTGGAGGGATCCATGATACAGTGGTGGAAGCTGTGTGTGTGGGTGTGGCGGGGTAGTTTATATTTTTGATAAAAAAGCACTTTATACAAAGAATCTAAGCTCAAAATAGGGCCATCCATTTTCTGAAGTTGTTAATAATGTATTTTCTTTGTTCTTATCCCCTGTACAGTGCTACAAATTATGTTGGCGCAATACAAATACAAGTTGATAATAATAAATAATAGAGCTATCGTTGCATTGAATGATTCAAGGTGTCAGTTAGGGGAAAGGGTTTGGTGTAAATTGCAGTATTTTCCAGTTATCTAACAAAGGATCTGGACTTCTGCCTGTTCCTTCCTTCCTCCCTCCACTGATAACTACAAACAGACACCCCCATCACCCAGATCTCAGGAAGAAAATTATGTAACTAACACAAAATGAATTCCTTTACTCATAAACAGAGTATTAAAAAATTAGATTTGCCCAAAAAGGTTTTATACCCATGGGCTATACAGATGCTAATATTGTTATATTGGTACATAATTGTAAGAAAGCCTCAAAATGGGTTCCAAGGCTTAACACTAATGTAATGAGCTAATAAAATAATAAATTGGAACTCTTTATTATACCAATTATAGCAATTCATTTGATATGTTTTTACACCTAGTTTCTTAGTTTATTGTTTACCATGATTTAAAGCTTGATAATCTCCACTACCTGCTATTTATATTTAGTACTAGCGAATTGCCCGTCAAAAAATACGGCAATAAAATTGTAAGTGAGCTAAGGGTGTTTGGTGTGTATAATGTGGCTGATGTAGCGTCGTTCGTTTTCTATGTCGTGCGAGTTTTTTGGGATATCCGTAGCTGTTTGGTGGGCTTTTTCGGAATATCCTTGGTGTTTGGTGGTGTTTTACGTGTTTATGGTAGTGTTTTGCGTGTTTAGGGACCTTCAGCCTCGTTTTCGTTTTGTTCGGCGGCCATTTTTTCTCTTGCTTAGGTGATTTTTGGGTCTCTAAACTCCCAAATTTGTGGTTAAATGGAGGTGTAACTTCACTTGCAGAGGTCCTCGGTGCCCCCCCTTGCTGTGAGTAACCTTTTTCTGTGTTTGTTGTTTGTAATGTTTTTGGGGTGGCGTGGGTTGCGTCTTTGTTTTCTAATCTCGTAGGTGTTTTTCGGCAAATACGTAGGTGTTTGGTGGCGTTTTGCGTCTTTAGACTGCTGTAGCCTTGTTTTCGCTTTTTTCGTCCGCCAATTTTTCTCTCGCTTAGAGAATTTTTTAGTGTCTAAACTCTTTTAATTTGAGTTAAATTGAGGTGTAACTTTAGTTTTCGAGGTCCTGGATGCTTCCTCTTCCTGTAAGTAAGCTTTTTATGTATTTGTTGTGTGTATTTGTTGTATTTTTCATGTTTTGGTGTGCGCGTGTTGCAGCCGTTTTTTGCGAGGTCGTAATGGGTTGTAACGTGTCTCGTATTTTGTTTGCGTTATGACGTAAATTTTGCTTCTTGCCAGCAACTGCGACCCTAGCTTCGCGGAATATAATATATTATTTAATATATATATAAAAAAATAAATATATATATATATATATATATATATAATATTTCAAATTGTGTTTTTTAAAGTCTTTCCAACTATTTTTTACCAAGCTTCAATAATGTTACTAAGTGTTAATATCTACAATCTCCATAATAGTAACTATTTAAAAACAAATAATGTTATTTCATAAAAAGTCTGAAGTTATTAAAGTAATGCTGATGTCTTGTTATGGGCCATTTTTCCCCTTAAGTACTTGAAATCTGCACCATACCAGATAAAAACAGACCACAACCAGGGGCGTAGGAACTTGGGGGAATGGAGAGGACAACCGCCCTAGGTTACCCAGCAGTGTTCAGTATGTTCCTAGTCTCACTTCCAGTACCTTTTACTCTAAAAGTTGAGTCTCACAAGATCAAGTGGGACTATCTTGTGTGATCTCATGAGACCCGGGTATTAGTATTGTCCCAAAAGCCAAAAGGACAGAGGTGGGGGGAGGTACTGGGCACTGCTGGGGGGGGGGGAGGAGGAGGGGGGAGTAAGAGATTCCTACTAGACACCAGGGATAAGGTACCTACCCCCCCCCCCCCCCACCTAGGAGGGGGCTATTGTTTATTTATAGCTATATAGATGTATATACACATGCGTGTAGATATATATATATATACATTATATATAGTTGTCTATGTGTGTGTATATATATACTGTATATATATATATATATATATATATATTGCTCGTCATGTAATGCTATTGCGCTTGTTCATATCAAATTCTATCTCCTAACCAGATTTTTCTCGATTCCTACAAACACTCAAGACATAGTTTATTTTACATACAATGTTATATAGGCTTTATAGAAAAAGGCTAAATATAATATAAACTAATGAAAGGTATCTGCACATGGAAGGGGACAGGTGTGATGGGGGCTGGGTAGTAAAGCAGAAAGAGGGCAAAGAACAAGGCCAAACCTTTATAAAGTCTTTGGATTCTGACCAGTGTCCCAGAACCTCATCTAATCTGAGTTTATTGCTGCTAACAGACTGCATATCCCACTGCCATAAACATGAAACATTCCGAGATACCAGTGGGAGCAGCTGGCAGAGCGGAGAGCGCGCAACAGGTAAACGGCAAGTCACGAAAGGTGAAAGGTATTAAACGTTCAGTCTCTGAACCAGACCCAGATCGATAGTGAATAACATGCTCTATATACATTAAAAAGCTCTTAAAGAGACACTGAAGTGGTAAAAGAAGTACAAGTCCCATAATGAAAGTATATAAGCCTAATTAAAGCTATGAATTATTACTATTTTTTAAATGCTCTCTGCTCTAATGCGATGCCTTGCTGATCTCTTTCACTCCTCCCTTCCCCCAGAGTGTGTCACCAAGTGAAGTGTGCAAGCTGTAATTCTATATATTGCATCTGCTAATGCAATACAGTATGGAGAATCACAGCTTGGGAGGATGGAGAGAAGCCAACAAAACAGTTCCTTACTACTAAGCAAATGGAAATGGAAAAAAAAAGAAATTAATTTATATATGTATATATATATATATATATATATATATATATACACACGCACACACACTAGCAGCCTACTTACAGTGCCTTGCAAAAGTATTCACCCCCTTGACTTTTTGTTACATTACAGCCTTAAGTTCAATGTTTTGTTAATCTGAATTTTACATGATGGATCACAACACAATAATCAGTGAAGTGAAATGTGAAAAATATATAGCTAAAACAATTTTTTAGAAAGGTCCTATAGTAGCCGCGAGAAATAAAGAATTAACCCCTGCTGCAGGGGTACTATAAGTACCCCCCCGGCACCTTAAATTAACCTCAGCAATCATGGGGGTCCAATAGGGGTCTATATAGACCCATATAGGACACTATTAACCCCTATGTTAACCCCATAAGTGCCATGAGGGTCCTCCAGGACCCTCATGACAAAATCTAAGCACTACACTACACTATTAACCCTGACTATACTCCATTAACCCCTTAACCCTACCTATACCCCATTAACCCATACTAAACCATATTTAACCCTAACTGTACCTATCTAACCCTAACTGGGCTTATTTAACCCCTTTTGGTCTATTTAAACATAACTGGGCCTATCTAACCCTAACTGGGCTTATTTAACCCCTTCTAGCCCTATTTAACCCCATCACGTATGGGGGTCTATACAGACCCCCATAAGCTTCCATCTAACCCATCACTTATGGGGGTCTATACAGACACCCTTAAGCCTCTATTTAACCCAATCAGTCCCATAAGGGTCTATGAAGACCCTCATAGGACAATGGGAACCCGATAATTAACCCCATAAGTGCCATGAGGGTCCTCCAG
Organism: Discoglossus pictus; assembly: GCA_027410445.1. NCBI lineage: Eukaryota > Metazoa > Chordata > Amphibia > Anura > Alytidae > Discoglossus > Discoglossus pictus. The sequence goes on along the minus strand of CM050167.1, from coordinate 46,533,930 downwards.
GGCCCTCATGACACTAAGTACAAACAGTACACTACACTATTCCTCCCCAATAAACATCTAAATCTAAACTGATGATCGGGTCACAATCAAGACCCCTGAAGCCAGTGGGGGGCTTAATTGAAGCAGCCGCAAGGGCTTCACATTCCTTGCGGCTGCTCCAGGGTACTAGTAAGCTGCGGCACTTTTGCGGGCTTGGCGGAGGGCTGGCCAGAGGATTTGAATAGGGTCAGGTACTTCCATGCTGCCGTATCTCTTGTGGCCGCGTGGGATCAAATGCTTTCCCTGTGGCGGGGGTGGCCGCAAGGGAAAGCAGGGCGCCGGCCACAAGCTGGATGGAGCCCTCGGCCGCAAGGGAAAAGAATAGCTAAATAGCTTGCAGCCATCCCTTGTGGCCACGCAGCTTCTATTTATAGCTCACCATTAACATTAAAAATTCATATGCAAACAGCAGCAAAACAAAGCTTTACCAGAAGATATAATTTATAAACAAAGTTGACCTAATTAATGGCTGCTGCTGTACCCATCCCCGCCTCCCTGAGTGGGTAACCTGGAGCATGCTCACTTTGGGCATGCAGGGACTTATGAATAGTGATAGTCCTCATCCTCCAGATCATCCTCCAGGTTACCCATCCTCCCAAATGTATTTTAAAGGGCCATTTACCTCACTATAAGTGCTCTTCATGGTGTGAAAGAGCACAAGATTCTATGTTAAAATGATCTATTGCTTTTTTTAATTACACTAATAACACCTAAAAATCAGTAATCTTAGGTCTGTTTACAAACATACTGCTGACTGTTCATGATTAACTGCATCTACCGACATCCCATTGCAAGCTTTGTGAACACAAGTTATAGTTTCTCTCTGCTTTCAGGAATGTCATCAGCCATCAGTTAACCCACAAGTAACATATTTAGGATTTTCCAGCAGTCATTTCCCTGTACAGATAAATGCGTGAAGGGTTACCCTCTTTATGTGTCTGCTCTCTGCACAGAGCTCTTGCTGTGAGGCATGCCTAATTCTTATGTAAACTGACACTCCTTATATGATTTTTTTCTGGGAAAAAGGCACCTATTACAGTGGTGTGCTCCAAGTTGTGCTGAATTAACTGGCCCTGTAATGCTAATTAATGGTGAACTAAAAATGTATTTAAAATGAAAAGCGTTAACGCTGGTCCTTTAACCCACTTGTGCCAATTGGGCTCAAGTAGGGGTTCAGGTTACCCCAACCTTGATGCATTGGAAACCCTTGTCTCTGATTCAGGAGCACCGAGTTTGTCTCTCACATGCACTTCACATTCAACAGGTTAAACATATACACATTTTTTTCAAGTTAATAGCATGTGCAATATTGGATATTTAAAAAGAAATGGGATGGGCAGGTGGTGCACCAGAGAAGCCTTGGCTTAGGGTCTCTGATCTCATTGCCAAAACTTTCTTGGCCAATCTGCAACTACCACAACAACAAAAAAGCAAATGGGAGGACTGATCAAACATCAGTTGGATGACATTTCAATTGCATTATAATGCATTATAATACTAACCTACTTCCTGTGGTGGGGGAGACTCTGAAGGTGCAGAGGAAATGTTCCAGCTTGAACTGCAAGTGCTTGAAATAAGACTAATGGAATCCTCAATAAGTACACAAACACACACTCATGCAAGAATCTGCAAGACAAATTTATAAAAGCAACCATGAATTAAAGAAAATGTAACTTTTACATTGTACAAACATTTTGCCCATTAATACGTTTAGTTATTCAAAGAAAAAATTCGACCACAGTGGGCCTTTAAAGGTGCACTGATATTGCTAGATAACTATCAGCAATAATTATGCCAATATCCTATATATTTGCTGTGAGGCCTCTAGCATCTCTTCCCATGCTCATTAAACCTAATTGTATTATCTTACTATTAATATTGCCCTAGTTTTATATAGTTACATAATAATTAAGGTTGAAAAATACTTTTAATCTATCAAGTTCAACCTTTTTTGATCTCCTCTGATCTTTGTAATATGTGGATTAATTGTTAATTGATCCAGAGGTAGGCACATATTGGCAAAATTCTAAGAAAGTTATTATATATAATGCAGTATGTACACATAAACATTGTATTTTTAATAGTAACTTCATTAGAATCACAGATTTGTGTCCTATTTTCACATTTAGTTATTAATAAATTGAACTTTCTATTCTATTTTGAGATGTTGCTAGACTTGAAGTAAAAATATAAGTACTGGGACATCTACAGGGTATTTTTCTGAGAATCCTGAGATAATGGTATTCAGAAGCTAGAAGGTTGGAAGAAGGTTGTCTCAAAACTAAACTAAAATGAGCAAACCCAGCAAAAACCTAAAATAGAGACAGAGATTTGATAATCGGGAGAAAATACTCAATATAATAATAGTAGTCTGTGAAAAATGTCACATTTGTGAAGAATGTAACAAACTGACCACATAAGCAGCTGTGTAAGCCTTGACAATAAAAGTATTTTTAAGAAAATCTTACATTTAGTAGACTTTGCTTGTGTCATGGGCCCTGCCATCTTGGATTGCTTGTTTTGGATTGACCAAAGCATCATCTGGAGCGTTATCCTGCTGGGAGTTACTCTTATATTTATTTCTACTGTCAAGTGGTTTCACAAAGTGGTTATCTTTCAACCTGGCTTATACATAATCCTTCCTGGACTTTGCTTAAAGCTGTGTAATACAGCAGGCATATACCTAAAACGTGCCATGTTCGAAATGGTATTGGTTTAAAGAGCAAAGTCTTTGTGGGCATGTTTGCATGTCTCTGCCCAGTTTCCCAGAATGCAGTGCAACCACTGCATTTCTTGGATTTCTGAGCAGGAAATAAGTATTTTAACTTATTTTAGATGTTCAAATGTAAGCACACATGTACTAGTTAGTTACTAATCAGATTGAATAAAGATCTTGTCTGCATCCACAGTTCCTCACATGTCTCCCAGGTTTCCTGGAGATTTCAACTTCTTTGACACCAGTAAAGAGATGTAACCTGGTTTTATGTCTATTGGAGGTTTAGCCTTTTTTTAAATTATCATTAATATAAAATCAAATAGATTTAAAGGCAGTTGGAATATTTGAGAGGTTACATGGCCATTTTTTTACAGAATTAAAATTAAGGAGATTTAAGATGTACTCTTTTTAAAAACTATTCTTGAAAAAAGACAAAATGTTTTTTAGAATGTAAACAAATAATACAGTATTCAATGTATTATCTACAGTGCCTTGCAAAAGTATTCACCCCCTTGACTTTTTACCTATTTTGTTACATTACAGCCTTAAGTTCAATGTTTTGTTAATCTGAATGTTATGTGATGGATCAGAACACAATAGTCTAAGTTGGTGAAGTGAAATGAGAAAAAAATATACATAAAACTATTTTTTAGAAAAAGAAAACAGAAAATTGGCATGTGCGTATGTATTCACCCCCTTTGTTATGAAGCCCATAAAAAGCTCTGGTGCAACCAATTACCTCCAGAAGTCACATAATTAGCGAAATGATGTCCACCTGTGTGCAATCTAAGTGTCACATGATCTGTCTTAACATATACACACCTTTTTTGAAAGGCCCCAGAGGCTGCAACATCTAAGCAAGAGGCACCACTAACGAAACACTGCCATGAAGACCAAGGAACTCTCCAAACAAGTAAGGGACAATGTTGTTGAGAAGTACAATTCAGGTTTAGGTTATAAAAAAATATCCAAATCTTTGATGATCCCCAGGAGAACCATCAAATCTATCATAACCAAATGGAAAGAACATGGCACAACAGCAAACCTGCCAAGAGACGGCCTCCCACCAAAACTCACGGACCGGGCAAGGAGGGCATTAATCAGCCAGGCAGCACAGAGACCTAAGGTAACCCTGGATGAGCTTTAGAGTTCCACAGCAGAGACTGGAGTATCTGTACATAGGAAGACAATAAGCCATACACTCCATAGAGTTGGGCTTTATGGCAGAGCGGCCAGAAGAAAGCCATTACTTTCAGCAAAAAACAAAATGGCACATTTTGAGTTTGCGAAAAGGCATGTGGGAGACTCCCAAAATGTATGGAGGAAGGTGCTCTGGTCTGATGAGAGTAAAATGTAACTTTTCCGCCATCAAAGAAAACGCTATGTCTGGTGCTAAATACAGGGATATTCTTGAGCAAAACCTGTACCACTCTGTGCGTGATTTGAGGCTAGGACGGAGGTTCACCTTCCAGCAGGACAATGACCCCAAACACACTGCTAAAGCAACACTTGAGTGGTTTAAGGGGAAACATGTAAATGTGTTGGAATGGCCTAGTCAAAGCCCAGACCTCAATCCAATAGAAAATCTGTGGTCAGACTTAAAGATTGCTGTTCACAAGCGCAAACCATCCAACTTGAAGGAGCTGGAGCAGTTTTGCAAGGAGGAATGGTCAAAAATCACAGTGGTAAGATGTGGCAAGCTCATAGAGACTTATCCAAAGCGACTTGGAGCTGTGATTCCTCCAAAAGGTGGCTCTACAAAGTATTGACTTTAGGGGGGTGAATAGTTATGCACATTGACTTTTTCTGCTATTTTGTCCTATTTGTTGTTTGCTTAAAAAAAAAAAAAAAAACACATCTTCTAAGTTGTGGGCATGTTCTGTAAATGAAATGATGCAAATCCTCAAACAATCCATGTTAATTCCAGGCTGTGAGGCAACAAAACACGAAAAATGCCAAGGGGGGTGAATACTTTTGCAAGGCACTGTATTACATGCAATTATTCTTTAGCTGAAGCTGTCATTTTAGTTTCCACTGATCCCCATTCTGAGGTGGGAGGAAACTTTTAATGCGCAGAAAACTTCTATCTGTATTATTGGAATGCTGCAGCAGAAAACTGCTAGTGCTTTCATTATAACTAAATCTCATTAGATTACAAGGACACTCCATCCTGAGACAAAAGTTGCATGAAGTTGCCCTATAAAGAAAATTGGAAGCTACAGTGAAGAATAATTGCATATAAAAATGAAAAACGCGTTGGTTGTGTTTAATCTTTTACATTGAAAAACATTTTGCCTGGGGTGGACAAAAATATCCAAAACTTAGGAGCCATGAAAAGTTTTCTAGGAAGCCTTTCATAGAGATCCATCATACTTTGGAAAATATTTAGGAGCCAGAAGTTCACATTGTAGTAGCCATGGCTCCCAGAATGTTTCCACCCCTCCATTTTGCTCACTTAGTTATTCAAAATATCATATATAAAAATTGAACCACAATGATCCTAGTTTAAGTCTTAAACTGATTTAATGTAAATTTGATTGAATTTTTGCTGTTTGACACACAATGTAAAGCTTTTTCCGCTCTGAGGACCTTCGGCGTTCATTAGGAGCCTTGCGCTGAGCACCTTCTGCGCTCATCGCGTGGCTCGCAATGAGCCCCTTAGGCACTCATAGCAAGCCGCTCAATTTTAAGCCATGGCAGTGCTTTTTGACACACAATGTAAAGCTTTTTATACTCTGAGGACCTTCAGCGTTCATTGCGAGCCTCACGCTGAGTGCCTTTGGCGCTCATCGCGTGGCTAGCAATGAGCGCCTTCGACACTCATAGCGATCCGCTCCTCTCGTTTACTTTTGTTCTTATGAGCGACTTGTGCTCTAATGACAAAGACAGATATATATGTCAATGTTTTTGGTATAATTATTAATTAATTATTTACTTAATAAAATAATATACTTTACCTATTTGTAATTGATATATGCAGCAATGAAAAGCCTGAAGAGCTAAGTATCTATTTCCATTTTCCTGCAGCATACAATGTACAGTTGGGCTGTTGCTGGTGTGAGGAGAAAGTGGCATCAATGTCTCAGCTGTGCCTTAGAAATATGCTGGGTGTGCGAGGGCAAACCGTTGGTTTAGTAGTGTAAAATGCCATTTTAGATGCGTAGTGTTAGTGTTGTAAAATGGCGTTGTTTGTCTCTGTGCTACGCGGGTCGCAACCATTTTCTGTGTTGCCGAAGTGTGTATTTTATTACCTTGTACGTCCCTGGCAAAATTCGTACGTGTCTGGTGGTGGTTTGCGCATTTTGGGGTCGTATAACCTCGTTTAAAAAAATTTTGTTCGCCATTTTTTTCCTCGCTTAGGCGATTTTATATTGTCAAAACTCGTTAAATTGGACTTTAATTAGCATTCAACCTTACTGGCAGATGTCATGGCTGTGTGTGTTTTTTGTATTTTGTATTGTTTTGTGTTGTTTTTGAATGTACGCATTTCGTCCATTAACCTTGTATTTTTGCGACCTCGTATTAATTTTTTCTAAGTTCCGCAGGTCATAATGAAAAGTCGTACGTCCTTGTCAGTGTTTTATGCGCTTTGGGGTCGTTGAGCCTCGCTTAGCAGAATTTTAAGTGGATAAACTGAGTAAAATCGACTTTAATTCGTATGCAACCTCACTCCCAGAGTCCCCCCGTACTGTGTGTGATGTTTTTGTAATACAGTTTTTTTTAAATTTTTTATTGTTTCCTGTGTTTTTTGATGTATGTGTTTCGGCCGCTAAGTTCGTATTTTTGTGTCCTCGTATTCTTTTTTTTTTTCTAAGTCCCGAGGTTCGTATTTTCTTTTGTGTAAGTCCGTATTTCCTCTTTACGCGTTAGTGTTTTTTTTCTAAGACCCAAAGGTCCTTTTTTTGTTTTTTTATAAATCCCGCAGCGTGTTTTTTTTGTTGTTGTAAAGTCTGGGGTTTATTTGTCCCGGGAATGAGGCGGCGGCGAGCCTCCACCTCCGCAATTGCGGCCCCTCGCTTTGCGAGGGTCCGCATTTGCGGCTTGCAATGAGCCTTCGGCTCATTGCAGCCAACATTGGAGCCTCTACCTCCGCATATGCGGCCCCTCGCTGTGTGAGCTTGCAAAGCGTGACGACGATTTGCAGTTTGACAACTATTATATGTCATACTAGTTGAAACTTCCTTTAACATTACATTTTAGGGCATTTATCAGTTGAACAGTTTGTTGTTTTTTCACAGAGAGACATGGAGGAGGTGAATTCAATTTACATGATTCAAATTAAAAGTTGTTCGGCATCAACGAGAAAACATTTTGTGTTTGTTTATTGTCATCTTGCCCTAAACCTATCACATATATAACACGCACGAGTGTGACCAAAAAGGGTCGATCACTAGGCTAACAAACTAAGACACTGTGATGAGGACACATGGAAATGAGAGGGAGCAGTTAGTTCACTGATACAATATCAGTCTGTCGGCTGCTTGTACAGAAAAACACAGGGACAAAGGTCCTTCAGACGGCATGATCCTCACAAGGTGTGTACTGTAGCAATGAATCCTGGGAAAAGGCAATAAATGTAAACTCATCCTATTTTCTTATCCACCCACATACACAAGTAGCACATATAATCTTGTATGGGGGAGGACTTTAACCTCCTCCACATGAGATACACATGTGACACTATTTCCAAACTATCTGTGATTGCAATCAGGGAGTTTTATCACCTCGTTTGATGACCCATGACCTGTTGTTCAGACACTATGAAGCGTGCCATGGAGAGACTACACCCACTGAGGCCTATGTGGAAATTCAGACATGCACTTCCTCAAGTAGGAACAGCCTACTCCATCCTACCCTACAGACAAAAGACTCATTTGACTCCATTTATAGAGTAATTACTCAATGCAACTCCATAAAATGTAATGGATTGCTCTCCTAATCGTTTACTTTATATTATTGGTTGGTTATAAAAAGTATGAGAGGGAAACAAGACTGTTACAAGAGTCTTCTTTTTTTCTATTATTTGTGAAAATTTAACTTGTTTATTTTTCTTTTCAATGTCACAATCTAAATAGATAGGAATTTTTCAGATAACATTTTCACAGGAAATAGAAAATAGCCCAGTAAAAGAAAAGGAGAAACTGTCGGGAATATTCCATAGGTTACCAAGGTACAAATGTCTTTTGTAAAGATTCCACATTTATTTTTTTACTGAATACTAAAATACACTAATTTTAATAGAATCCCATTCAAAGTAAGGAGTATTTCATATGTTACAGAAAATGTATTTAAACGGCAACTTCCACATTAAAAGTGTACTGAAATTATATTGTTTAACTATACTAAAGTCTTTTTATTTTTTAAATACTAATCCCACATTAGAAGAGTTTATACTCTTCTATCTCTGCTGCTTATTAGATTTGAACCTATCAAACTGAACATCCCTGTACATTACAGAGCCCAGATGTTTTGATGCCACCAGTCCTGTCAGATATACAGTAGAATTCCGGTTATCCGGCACCCAACTAACCCAACTAATCAATTCCCCATTTTCAAAAACGCTAAACCGGCACTATCCGGAGTTCGAGACTGCAAAAAAAAAAAGCTAACTTTTTTTCTTATTTTTTTTTCTGGGGCTAAATGGCCCAGTTTAGTTGCTAATGCATTTTTAAAGGCATTTTTAGGATTTTTGGGTGGTTTAAGGGTTGTTTAAACCCTTAAATTTGGGGACTCCCAATTAACTGGCAATTACACTTACCCGGCAATATGAATCCCCGTGGGTGCCGGATAACAGGGTTTTTACTGTATTGTTAATATACAGTAAATCTTGTGGTTAGCAGCGACATGTTCTAATTTACTTCTTAGCAGTTATATTGTCACATGAACACGATTACTGACCAAATTGTTCCAGTATTAAAGGAATGATAGGGCCATATAAGGGCTTCTCTGGATTCTTATAAATTATCCCTATTGCCGCAAAAGGCTTCCCAAAATGTAAAATGGCCCCTGGTTCTCAAATAAAAATGGATTAGGGGAAGAAGTAAAGAAAAGTGCAACAAAGAAGTTATAGGGAGAGAGTTTAAACAGGAATGTGAGAAACAGCAAATTAAAAAAGGCCAAGGATCTACCAGTAAGCTGTAAGGAAAGAAAGAGGTTGGAAATAGCGTTGAGATATAAATGTAGGGAGAAATCTTCTTGCCACCCCTTATTCTCCTGCAACTGTAGGCATCAGGCATTTTGGAAAATCATTCTCTGCCAAGTTGATATTTTTTATGAGTAGTAGTTATACTCTTAAACACATCCCTTGTTTACTTCCTACAAGTCAAAGTTAGATCATTAATATAAATTCCTGAATAAAATAATTGATCTCTTTTCATAAAACCCACATGCTTACCTAAATGGTACTTTCCCTTTTAATGTGAAAATAACCATATACATGCGTCAGTTAAACAAACTTTGGACACTGGATGATAAAAAAGGAAATTCCCCTCGTAAGTGGCAGGCAGATAGGTGTGGTCACCTCTAGTATATGACACCTGCAGAAGTGCAGTGGATTTATACCTATCGGTGGTCATCAGCAAATTAATAAAACACCAGGGTTGACAACATTACACTATCCATTTATCTTTGAAAGACCTGTGTATATGCATGTAGGTTTAAAATTACCCAGAACACAGCACATCATTTTTTTCACTTTCATATTTTATTAGAGAATATCTCATGTTACAGTATTTAATCATGATATAGCATTACCTGCTAAGTACGGTAGCAAATGCTACTCAAACATTTCATAAACAAAACCGTAGGAATGTAAGAAGTACATCAATAAACACTATTCATTCACTGAAATAATACATATCTCCTTTTTTCTCATTGTTTTTCTCTTAAGTACTTATAATTCATGCTTTGGGAACTTCAACAACAATTAATACTGACCCATATTAAAACATAAGAAGTAAAGAAAGAAAACAAAAAGGAAAAAAGGGAGGGGGCGTTCCCAAGCTTTCATCTCCTGTCCCACAAGTACTCCACTATCCTTCTTCTCCTCCATTTACACTCTCCCAATATTTATATAAGTCACTTTTTGTTCCATGGACCTTCACCAGCACCTAAACACGTCACAATCATTCATAAGGGTGATTTTACAGTAGTTTTGGAAAACGAATAGCTACATCTTTCCAAGCTGCCTCTGCTTCTGTTATTGTGACCCTCTGATAAGGTAACTAGTTTCCTACAGCAGAGCAAGACTATATCTAGTAGCCAACCAAGGTTTCCACACTTTAGAAAACACAAACATGGTATCTTCTAGAAGATGTGTAAGTCTGTCATTAATAAGTATAAAATGTAATTTGATTTAGCCATCAAATTGTTTTATTTGTCAGATTTCCACTGTCTAGCAATATTTCTCTTGGTGGTTAACATCAAAAATTGTAATCAATTATTGTGGACACTTGTAAGACCAGAGAGGAACAGAAAGGCCCAAGAGGCACGTTCCGAAATTCTGGTCTAACTTTAGATCAAAATATTCAGAGGCAAGACACATCAAATCCCTCCATTGATTTTGAGTCAGAGGGCAGGTCTGGGTTAAAGTAAAAAGAGAAGTTTCCAAGACACTATAATTAAGAGAGCCTCCTGAAATGCTATTCCAAGTTTCCAGCCAGGTATTGGGGGTCTCCACTCTGGTACAGGTCTTTCTATCACAAGGTCATATACTTAAATGTATTCCCTTCAGAGATCAAATTAAAGATATCATATAGTATACCCAATATGCCCTGTGTCAAGAAAGCTTTTCCACAAATGCAAAACAACCAAGTCTCCTACGAAAGCCCCCACCTTTGTAAAGTGTTTAATTTGGCAAAAGCTAAAGTGCTCTTGAAGAGGAAGATCATACATATCCATTAGAGTTACAAATAACAGAAATTCCCCATCATTCCACACACCAAACCTAGTAAGTTTGTTTGCCCTCCACAAAGGCAAAGCGTTATCACTCAATCCCAATGAAAACTGGGGATAAGGCATTATAGGGGTTAACGAAAAAAGATCAGAATTTAGACAATGGTGACTAGCCATCCAAGTCTGTTGTCTAAAAGTCTGTTTAGTCAAAGGACTTGTAAGTAGTGCCTGGAAATTGGAGAGAGGGCCCAAGCAACCAGATTACTGTATCCCAAGGATGCATCAGAGAATTCTTCATGGAAATCCATATTGGTTGATGGCCCTTAGCGTGAGCTATAGGTAAAGAAGCTAACTGAGACATTTTAAAATATAATAAAATATTCGGACAAGACAGCCCCCCTTTAGACTTATGGTGAATCATAGTAGACCAATCTATTCTTGGTGGTATGTCCCACAAGATAAATTTGAATATTTGCGATTGAAACCAGTACAGCTCTTTAAACCTAATAGTGATAGGAACAGTATGAAAAGGGTATGATAGATGAGATAGAATATTCATTTTAACAGAGTTAACACAGCCTGACCAAGACATATGGAATTGCGACTATTTATGAAGATCAGACAGTAGTTCCTTATATATGGGGGTGTAATTGGTTTGATAGAGGTTGTTCAGTTGAGGATGATATTAATATTAGTTACACCCCAATAATGCCAGAGACTTTAAAGCCTGGGCAAGAGGTTCCATTGCTAGCACAAACAAAAGAGGAGGCAAAGGGCAACCATGTCTCATACCTTTCTGTATGAACATGTAAGAGGATCCCTGACCCAGAAGTTTTAAAGTAGCTTTTGGAGAGAAATAATAAGAGCTTATTAAGTTTAAAAATTCACCCTTAATTCCAAACTTTGTCAAGACTTCAAATGAGTAGGGCCACTCCAAGGAAGCAAAGGCCTTTTCTATGCCTAGAGCTAAAAAGTGGGACGGAATTTTTGATTCAAGGTGAGAAATATTAATAGTTCACCTAATATTGTTCCCAGCTTGCCTATTAGGAATAAATCCACTTGGTATTTGTGTATAAGTCTTGGTAGAAACTGAGCCATTCTATTGGTCATAATCTTTGCCAATATTGTTATGTCGCTGTTAAGTAGTGAAATGGGTCTGTAATTCTTAGCCTCTAAAGGGTCTCTACTGTCCTTGGGAAAGACTACTACCTCAGCTTGATTCATTTCTGGGGGAAGCAAACAACCCTCAAGTATTTGTAGTTAAATAGCAGGACTAAATATTTTTTATATATGCCTTCAGCCCCAGAATTGTATCCTTAATCTCCTTATCCATTATCTTAGAATTAAGCTGTTAAGAATCTCCTTATCCGTTATTTTAGAATTAAGCTCTTAAGAATTAAGGTTGTCCTCCGATAAAGAGGGGAGATCACACAAAACTAGAAAGGACCTCATCAAATGGCCCTTGATCTGTTTTGAAGAATTGTATAATTTATAATAGATATTAAATATATGCTGTATTTTATATGGGCTATTTGTCTAGAGCCTAAGGCAGTTTTCTGGAGAATATGTATTAGGACTGATAAAGCCCAATGTGACAGCTGGCACTCAGGAATGGGTGTATGAGGAAATTTGTGGGCAATATCTCCTTTTGCTTTTTCTAGAAGTGTGCTGCTGTCTCAAATTAACATTGCCACAAGTGCGTCTTGGTGCTTTTGCAGAGGAAAAAAAAGGAGGAGGGGTGGGAGGAGATAGCACACAAAAATCTAGTGCAGATTTTTCGGGGCGATATGGTTGGTGATAATCAATGTACGTAACCAATATTTGTGACTCTCACCTTTTGGACCCTCAAATCAGATGAGGTATTTGGCTTGCATCAGTTCATTATTTCCCGTGAGTGGAACTGGAACTGATTGCTGATTGGAGCTGGAGACTTCCATCTAAATGGTTCTCTATTCACTTTGTTGCCTTAATCTTTTTTCTTGGATTATTACATCTATGTATTTATACTTGTGATTTTTATAGGTATACATATATCAAACATTAGAGCTTGTGCTCATCCATATGTGAGTACTATGTGATCAATTTCATCCGCCAATTTTTATGGTTATGAATATATCATTTGCTAAAGAAATGAATGAAAAAAATTAATATATGGTATAAACCACTATATGTAAAAGAGATCTCGTGATCATTCAGATGGTTTAAAATATTGTCAATTTATTGGTTACGCACTTGGTTTTTGTGCGCTTTCTCTCCCCTCTCCTCCTTTTTTTTTTTCTCTGCTCAAGTCGGTTTTCAATTGGTACATTTCTTGACTCAGCAACTTTGGACCACAATCTATGGGTCAGAAAGGAATAAGGTTTATTAGCATTAGAAAAAAATGAATGCTGTGTCCACCTTATAACTTTGTCCGTATGGTCAAGCTCTGCCCTAAAATTGTCAATCCTCTGGCAGAACTGAGTACTGGTTTTTTTGATTTTGTTTCCCTAGAACTAACAGCTCTGTGCAACTCCCTCTGTCTCAGCATTTGCCTATTTTCATGATTAGAGGCTATTTTAATACAAGAATTTCAGCTACATGCCTTAAGTGCTGCCCATACCCACCCTATGAGTAAGGAGTAAGATTAGTACTAAAGTACAGATCAATTTCCTGCGCAATCTGAAGACAAAGCTGTGGGTCTACCAGAAGAGATTTGTTAAATATCCAAGATATAGGGGGTCTAGATTCATTAGTCAAGTAAATAAAGTTTAACCACAGAATGATCAGACCAAGGACAGGGGAATATTTCTTCATGTCAGCTAAATCTATCAGAGTAGCATCAATCAGAAATGTATATATTCTGGGATATGTTCCATGGGTGGAAGTATATTCTCTCTCAAGAGAATTCAGGGCTCTACAGGCATCCATAAGGTGCAGGTCAGACAACAGGGCTGAGATTCGCGTCACCTTCTTTGAAACACGTTTATCATGTTCTAACAAGGAACGATCCAGGATATAATCTAGGGCCAGGTTAATGTCTCCCCAAATGATTACTTTGTCCAGGGACAGAGTTCCCAATTTTTAAAAATAATTTAATAAGTGTTTCATGTGGAGAAGTGGTGGAAGAATATAAGGACACAAGAGATAATCTCGTGCCCAGGGGATGCCCAGAAAGTATGATCTACGGTAATCTCCTTTAGGATTAACAAATTTCTGTTCTATGATAAATGGCTATCCTTGCTCTCTTAGAAGATTGACTAATTGTATGAAAAATAGGATAGGTTCTATGCAAAAATGTTGGAACCTTATGTTTTGCAAAATGCGTTTCTTGAATGAATGAAACTGAATGGTGGTGTGTCTTTTAAGAGTTAAAAGCTTTTACATTATGTGTAATAAAAGTATAATTTGGTGTCATCATCAAACACTAGGTAGACTGGTAACGTGCTGATTTTCATACTATATACAACAGCAAAGGACAGGAACACTCCACGGGGCAGTTGAGATCCCAGAACCAGCAGATCCAGGGAGAAAGGAAGTAGGCAAATCAAGGGAACTTGACTGGAGGCAGGATACAAAAAAAATAAATAAATAAACAACATTAACAATACAGAACAAAGAAATGAATAGCGAGATACAAGTAATTTTACACTGATCAAACATAATGCATATATGTGCCTAGTGCAGAGAGATATAAACTATGTTTCTCTCTTAATCCCTAATGGGGAATCGAAAATCAACAAATAGTTACAAGTAAATTTAGACAAACTATAACTTTTTATTAAACCTTTAACAGGCTATACCACCAAATCCTAATAAAATATGGTCAACCCCTGCTTTTTTTATATCCATAAAAAGGAAGCTCGGTTTTTCATTTTAAACATAGTCTAAAAGTATGGGACGAATGGTCAGATTGAAAGGATATCTTAATTAAGGCTAAGCAAGAGAATATACATTTGTAGAAACTCAACTAATTAACAGTCAGTTCGCCAAGACTAAACTTGAGATATATGAAAGACAGTAGAGAAAGCAGCCAACTAGAACATAAGCGAGCCTCCAAGACTGATGCCAAGGCATCTATGGACCCGGGAGGAGATGACTCACCACCTCTAGAGATTGATATACTCTTCTGATGTTTTTCCTGTGGAGCTTCTAACAATTTCCTTGTCGACCTTGGAGTGGGCGCAGGTTTGTTATTATAACACAATTCATTTTCAGAAATTAAATTGAGTTGAAGGAAAAATAATATGGTTAGGTAAAAAGGGAATATTGATGAAATGAAGAAGAAGCCAAATAGCATGCTAAGAGTCTCTCGGTGGAGTATTTGGAGAGAAGGATGGACCAGTGCTTCACCCATTTGCTTGTAAGAAAGCTCTAATACAGAGCTGTACCTGCAGAACATTGGAGTGGAAGGAAAAACAATATGGTCCTACAGAGGACTGTACAAGTAGTGGGAAATTGGACTGTAAACTGAGAGCTGTTTTGTTTTACCTGTTTATTTTATTTATTCTATTGATTAAAATTCTAATAATTCACTTTGTCTGTCAGAAATTTCAAACCAGTATACTACATAAGAAACAAGTACCTAAGGGCCATACAACAGAAAAAAAGAAAGACAATTATATATATATATATATATATATATATATATATATATATATATATATATATATCACATATTATAATTGTCAAACTGAGAGTTGTCGTCACGTTTGCGAATCTCGCAAAGCAAGGCGAACTGTCGAGGCATAGAAGCCTTCCAAACTCGGGACTTAGACTGAAATGAGAGCCAAAGGCGCTCCTGCAAGCCTCGCAAAGCCACGCGAGCAGTTGAGGCATTGAAACACGCGGGACTTAGCCTGCAAGCAGTTAAGAAATGCGGGACTTAGAAAAACAAATTCCGCCCTTGGAATCACAGGGGCAAAAATAACTACCTCGCAAAAATATGACTTTAACGGTCGAACCGCGAAAATTGAAAAACACGAACAACAACACAAAATAAAAATAATAAACACTCACACACAGCATGGGGGGAATGCCAGGACGCCTGGGAGTGAGGTCGCACGCAATTTTAAGACAAAATTGCAGAGTTTGGGCACTTGAAAATCGTCTAAGAAGAAAAAAAATGGCGGACGAAAATAATGAAAACGAGGCTTAAGGAGACCGAGGCGCGCAAATCCCTGTCAGGCACGTACTCCCTGCCAGGAGTGTAGGAGATACAAAATATACCATTACAACAGACGGAAAATTCTCGCAAGCCAAGTAACACATAAAAAAAAGCCTCCATTTCACAACACTAACTTGCAAATAATAACACAATGATTCTAAAATGGCCCTTTACACGCCTAAACAAACGGTTTGGCGTCGCACACGCAGCCTATTTACACTGCACACTTGGCACATTGCTGACACTTTCTCCTCAGGTGATCAACTATATAAATAGGTGATCAAATATAAATAGGTAAATTATATTAATTTATTAATTCATTAATTTTTTTATATTTTACACCGTACTTATATATCTGTCTCCGAGATGAGCGTCAAAGGTGATCATTGCAAAGCAGGAAGCTTGAAGTACACAAGGGGAGAGGCTCGCAATGAGCGTTGAAGGTCCTCAGATTGTGTGGCAAACAGCATTTCCATGGCTTCAAATTTTATTGCCGTCATTTTTGATGGGCAAGTGGCTAGTATATACAGTGGCCCTCATTCTATTATTGGCCGTAAATCGGCCGCAAGGCTATCCCCTTACGGCCGTCCGTATATCTTGCAACCGGCCGTAAGCTCAGATATCTTTAAAAGCAAAAATAAATTCAAGACGGCACTGTAAAGCTCCGTAAATGCTAGGGATCATAATGGTGGACATGAGGATTAATAGCAACCCCCTCTCAAGCTTGCACATCAGCCCAAATCCGAGATTACATTAACTGTTTATTTTCCGGCCGCAGCGTGGGCGGGTCTGAGGTGCTCCAAGCCCTCTGGACTATTTACATGGATATGTGACATAAATTAAAAAAACATTTTATTTACGGATTTGAGTGTAGGGGAATGTTGTGCTATTAATGCTAACACCTACAATCACTTTATAGTCTCCTCAGAGTGCAGGATGGCTTTATTTCGGCTTTATAATGTGCTTAATTGGTGCTAGCGGGACCTTTTTGCTGCAAGTAAGCTGCGGCTCGGTTTTAGCCTTGCAGAGAGGGTTCCCGGAGCAATTGAATAGGAACCAGGATTTTCTTGCGGCCGAAACTCTTGCGGCCGTTTAAGATCAAAGGCTTGCCTCCGGCGCGTGCGGCCGCTTGGGATAGCAAGGCGCCGGCCGCAAGCCTGCCGGAATCCCCGTCCGGAAGGGAATAGAATAGCCGAATAGCTTGCGGCCGGTCCTTGCGGCCCCGCATCTCCTACGGCCGATAATAGAATGAGGGCCAGTATATAAAATGTATATACACATATCCTCTGTTACATTCCATATGGGGACTTCAACCCGAGTAGAACATTTCACACACTGCAATCTCTTAGGCAGATGCCATGGTTTATGTGTATGACAGAGAGTAAAACAGTTTTAGTGTGCAGTAAAGTAAAAAAAAAATTTTGTAAAATATGCTGAAAATGTAGCTGCTTCTGAAATTCTTAAAGCCTCTTTGAAATCAGTTTTTTTAATCATTGTTAAAGCTGATTTCAGATGAGCTATTTTACTTATTTTAAACTGAAACCTGACATTGCAAGACTTCATACATAGTTACATAGTTACATAGTTACATAGGCCCTCATTAAATTGCAATTTGGCCAATTGAATAGGGCTCTATATAAGCACAGAGCATATTATTTTTACAGAAGTCTTTAGTTAGTGAACTTCTATCCAAAAGCAAGGTCTTCACTAACTAAAAACTTCTGTAAATAAAATATGCTGTGTGCTTAAATAGAGCCCTTTTAAATTGGCCAAATTGCAATTGAATGAGGGCCATAGTAATTAAGGTTGAAAAAGGCTTTCAGTCCATCAAGTTCAACTTTTTAAGATCTCCTCTGATCTGCAATATGATGATTAGTTATTCATTAATTAGTTGTTAATTGTTAATTAATTATTAATCAACTATTTATTTTTTATTTATTTTTATTTAGTAATTATTCCAGAGGAAGGCAAACAGAAAAAACCCAAGTGAACCTTAGCCCAAATTAATTCCTTCCTGACCTCAGATACTGGCGATCGGATGTCTCCTTGCATCAATACAATCTCTCTAATTATCCAGGATAACCCCGAATTCCCTTCTTAATTAGAAATAAATCCGTCTCCTTTTAAAGTTATCTATCGAATCTGCTGTCACCATCTTCCTTGGTAGAGAATTCCACAGATTAACCAACCTTACTGTGAAGAACCCTTTTCTTTCTATTTACTTCTAACCTCAAGGGGTGTCTTGTCAGTTGAAAACCTCTTGGTACAAAAAGCTCCCCCGACAAATCTTTATACTGACCCTGGATGTATTTATATAATGTAATCATATCTCCTCTTAGACGCCTTTTTTCTAGAGAAAATAAGCTTAATTTGGTTAGTCTTTCTTCATAACTTATCCCCTCTATTCCCTTAATTAGTTTTGTTGCCCTCCTCTGTACCTTCTCTAGCTCTAAAATGTCCTTTTTATGAAGTGGTGCCCAAAATTGTACTCAATATTCAAATGAGGGAGTACTAGAGATTTGTATAGTGGCAGAATTATATTTGCTTCCCTTGCTTCTATACCCTTCCTAATACATGCTAATATTTTATTTATTTTATAAATTGCATGGCTATTTTTCCTTCCCAGATGCATACATTTACATTTATTCGTATTAAATCTCATCAGCCATTTAGATGCCCATTCCTCAAATTTATGTAAATCCCTTTGAAGGGAAAGCACATCATTATCTAATTTAATTACCTTGCGCAACTTTGTGTCATCAGCAAAAATGGAGACACTACTTTCAAGTCATTAATACATATGTTAAAAAGGAGAGGACCTAATACTGAACCCTGAGGAACCCCACTTACCACATTAGTCCAATCAGAGTATGTTCCATTTACAACAACCCTTTGCTTCCTGTCTTTTAGCCAGCTCTCAATCCATGAGCAGATATTAACTGCAATTCCTGTATCCCTTAGTTTGCACAATAGTCTCCCATGTGGCACTGTATCAAAAGCCTTTGCAAAATCCAAAAAGACTACATACACTGAGTTGCCTTGATCCAAGTTCCTACTAACCTCCTCATAGAAACTAATTAGATTTGTTTGGCATGACCTATCCCTCATAAATCCATGTTGACTCCTACTTATAATCCTGTTCAAAAAGACATATTCTTCTATATTATCCCTTATTAACCCCTTGAAAAGCTTTCCCACTACAGAAGTGAAGCTCACTCATCTATAATTCCCCAGATTTGCTCTTGCTCCCTTTTTAAATGTAGGTATCACATCTGCTTTTCTCCAGTCATCTGGTAGAGACCGTATGTTGAGTGAATCTTGAAAAATTTAATATTATGGTTTGGCTATTACAGAACCCAGTTCCCTTAGTACCCTTGGATGTATTCCATCAGGACCCAGGGCTTTATTAACATTTATTTTTTCCAATCTCTTTTGGATTTCTTCCTGCGTTAACCAGTTATTTTGTGTAGTTTTGTGTAGTGTAGACCCATTATGTAACAGTGTCCCAACCACTGGTACCTGCCTTGTGTATACCGAAGAAAAAACCTTTTTAGCTCATCTGCCTTTTCCTGGTCACTAATTTTCAGTTCAGTTATGTCTAGCCCCCCCCCTACTAGTTTAAAAACTCCTCCAGCCTTTCTGCCATCCTATCCCCTAGCACAAAAGCTCTCTCATCATTAAGGTGCAATCAATCCCTGCTGTAGAGATTGTACCAAAATGAGAAGTCAGCTCTAAAAACCCAAACCCCTCCTTAGTGCACCACATCTTTAGCCACACATTGACCTCCCTAAGCTCCTTCTGCCTCCCTGGGCTAGCACATACTCAGAAAATACTACCTTGGAGGTCTTTGTCTTCAGCTTATTACCTAGTTCTCTAAAATCCTTCTTTAGAACACTCCATCTTCCACTAAATACACAATTTAATAAAATATAACTTATTTTTTACCCCCTTAAAATATGTTCATGGCATTACAAAATTACAGGATTATCTCACTCACTGCTAATGCACTCACTGTAATTTTATATTTACAAACTATTAATTTATTACCTTTTTGCGTACAATTTTGCTGCTGTATAAACTACTATTTTGGTTTATGTTGATCAACTTTCTGCGGTGGAAGTAGTCTCAGAAAGTTGTTTCTTAGAGAAATTTAAGGAGTAATAGAAAGCTGATGAAAGTCTACAAGGACACTCCTTTCTGATCCAGCAGCAGGGAGAATAAGTTAAGTAAAGGAAAATGGATCCCTGCAGTGAAGAATAGTTGTGGATAAAAGTGAAATATTTAAAGGCAGTGTTTATTTGTTTGCTCTTCTTAGCAAACAAATTGACCAGAAAGGTCCTTCAGTGATTTTGTACAATTTTTATTAAATTCTAACTACACATCCATCTATCTATCTATCTATCTATCTATCTATCTATCTATCTATCTATCTATCTATAATACTTCTCATTACTAGGTGAAACAGTTTAGTTGATATAAAAAGTAGAACAATAAATATATTTCAGGAGAGTTAAGGCTAATAAATGTTTTGTTAAGCACATTGCTCTCTAAATGCTGGAACATAACGCCCCCTAATTTATTTTTAGGTTTTCAGTTGCCCCAGGTGATATTTATAATACAGTATTAGTATAATCTCATGATTTACCCTTCCAATACAATAATTTATATTTTTTTATATTTTTGATTTCCTTCATTTAAAGTTTTTTTAAAAGCTTAGTCAATTTATTTTTATTATAATTGGGAAATGGTAATGATAATACTAGACATTAATATTTAAATATATATTCAAAATATGTATTTGGAAAATAATAAAGAATATGTTGACAAAAAAAACACTGTTCCTAGTATGCTGTGTCCGTATTTCTTTAACAGGCCTGATTTCTGCTACATTCCTTTGTTTTAGTAAAATAACAATTAATGAAAATTAAATGTTGTCTAAGTTATAAAATCTGGCATTAAGTGGTGGAGCTAGTGGTGCAAACTAGTTTGGGGGGGCCCTTTGAAAAATCCTTAGGGGTGTAGAGTGACCAGGCCACCAGTCTATAAAAATAGTTATCTGACCCGTCCCTATTTAATCCAGAGCACTGCCAGTAATGGAGGGCTCCTACCCTGTAGCGCACTCCTGTGCTTTGCACCTGCTGTACCAGCTGTACCAGCAGTAGCTCCGCCACTGGTGTCATTTATATATACATATAATATAATAATTCTAAACTGTTTGAATGGATAGTTAATATTTTGGTTGTTAGTAATATCAACTTGTAGCCAGCAGAGGGAACACTGGGACACAGCTCCATCTGTCAGGTAGCAGTCCTCGTTCAGAAGGTGCCAAAAAACGTCATTCACAACTTCTTTAATTAGAGCATCATGCAAATCTCCACGGGCGTGGATATGATGGAGGAGGGAGAAGGAAGGACTGAAAAAATAATCAAAAAGCACTGGCAAGGGAAGACCGAGGAAAAGTAAATATATCTTAAACTAGAAAAGACAGGGCTACAAAGGGATACAAGAAAAAATACAAAATAAGGTAGAAATGTAAAAATTAAGGAAAGGGACATAGGTTATTTATAGGAGAACATTCCCTTTTAATAAGACTCTTATGGAAAATACATGTTGCAGGGCTGTGCTCAGGTTTGTGAAAAGCTTTTCCCAGAATTTTTTCTATTTCATTATTTGTGTTAAGTTTGCTGTTTTTAGTATTAATATTTAGGTTAGAATTAGGGCTGTGATAGGGTTAACACAAAAACATAGATTTGATGGCAGATATGACCAGAAAGCTCAATCTGGTCTGCTTGTTCTGTCTTTATAAATGTTTTGGATTTAAATGTTTAAATTACTTCTAAAAAAGACACTCAAATATAAACCCTCCACAAGGAACCAGTAACACAATGATAGAATGAGATTCAGATCAGATAAACTAAAATACATACTTTATTAACAAGTTAAAATATAATTAAAAATGACATATAAAAACAAATTGAAATAAGTCCCAGAAGGA
This sequence comes from Discoglossus pictus, assembly GCA_027410445.1. Taxonomy (NCBI): domain Eukaryota; kingdom Metazoa; phylum Chordata; class Amphibia; order Anura; family Alytidae; genus Discoglossus; species Discoglossus pictus. The sequence goes on along the minus strand of CM050167.1, from coordinate 46,512,144 downwards.
GAATCAGCAGTATATCTTCTGAAGATACAAAACATATAACCCAAAGTGATAATGATCAACAATAACATTAATAAATGGTGAAAATAATAATAATAAAAAAAATAATAATCCCCATACATATATAAGGTGCTATATTATAGTACAAGAACGTGCAAGTATATGTGCAAAACAAGTGCAAAATGTAAGAGGATCAATGACCCAATAAATTTGATGACATACTGGAGGTCTCGCTGGGTTTATATTTGAATGTCTTTTTTTGTTCAAGTTAGTAGTGTTTATTACACTTATTACATAGTGAATTGGTCACCATGTTGTATAGTATATTTACTCTATGAGATTATCATTAATATCGGTGAGATAATATGGTATACCAGCTTTCACTAGCTTCAATCCAATTTAATTTATGTTTAAATTACTTAACTGTGTTTGACTCCACCACTTCCATTGGAAGGCTGTTCCAATTGCCTACCACTCTTTCTGTAAAGTAGTACCTTTTCACATTACCCATAAATCTCCTACCATCTAACATCAAATCACAAAATCTTGTTCTTGCATTCCTCTTTGAACTTTATTAAACCTTTTGATATATTTGAAGGTTTCTGTCATATAACTCCTCCCTTCTGCCCTCTAGTCTGTTCACATTCACGTTTTTAAGTATTTTCTTTTAAATCTAGTGTTTTAGAGCATACTCTATTTTAGTTACTCTTCTTTCAGTGGTTTCTAACTTGTTAAGGTCCCTTTTAGATACGGTCTCCAGACCTGGGCACAGTGTATTAGGGCAGAGTTTGACATTGATTAGCCAATCATATCAACAGGCAGGGATGTAAAGTCAAACCATTTAAAAAAAACAACAACTACATTATAAAATAAAAAATTAAACAAGTAGATGGAGTCGAAAAGAATCCTGGTTGGGGAGGTAAAGTTAGACGTTCCTCCAGTGGACAGAGCCATGAGATACCCAGATACAGGTGTATAATGGTGCCAAGACTCACATGGTAAAATTGCCACACTATATTAATACCAGGTGGACCCTGATTGACCTTACATAGGGCAAATCAGCAGATATTGGTCATATCCCGACCTGCTGATAAGGAAAGGAACTGCAAATTAAAACTGTATAATAAATAAAAATCAAATAAGGAGTCTGAGATTAAATTAAATCTGTTTCGGAGCTTCCAAGCAGCCCACTGGGAGGTAAATTAACACATCCTCCCATTGGAGAAAGCCAGATGGTACTCTGCCCAGATACAGGAACGCACGAGTGGCCGGAACATGGCCTCACATGGAGAACTGGACGCAGTGTTCTAGGTGAGGTCTAAAGAGGGAACTATAGTGAGTCATTAGTACATCTCTTGTTCTGCTACTAATTACTAATACATCCAGTGGGTGCTGGGTTTTCATGTATCTTTGTTCCATTGCCTGCCTACTTTTAAATCAACCAAAATAATAACCACCAAGTCTTTTTCCTTGTCTGCTGCCATCATAATTTTATCATTAAGTAAATATTCTACTGTTGGGTTTTTGTAACCTAAGTGCATGATTGCATTTATCAATGTTTAATTTGAGATCCCATATAGTTGTTCTAGTTTTATTAAATCATAAAACATTAGACTTATACTTTTTGGTAATGTCTATCCTGTTACATATTTTTGTGTCATCTGCAAGGAGGCAAAATTTCCCTTGAAGCACACTAGGAACATCACTAATAAATATACTAAACAAAACAAGCCACAGCACTGAGCCCTGTAGCACTGCACTGGTAACCTTCCCTTCCTCTGACTGTATTCCATTAACTATGAGCCCTATTCTATTAGAAACACGCAAATGCATCTAACCCGAAATTTTGGCTCATTTTTTTCTCTAAATGCTTAGATATATTCTATTGACACAGGCTTGCCATTTCCTCCTTAAGACTAAACACGTAAACCCTCCCTTTGAAAGTAGGATTTCAGGGGGCGTGATCATATGATATGACAATATTTAAGCAAGTCCATAATTTACTTCTTAGACACAGCCAATAGTAAATTAGACCATAATCATGACGTCAGTAAAACATGGAAGTTATACGTTATCTGCAATCGGTGGCTAATAATTAGTTAGTGCCAATAAGTAATATATGCCGATCAAGCTAACAATCAAGCAATTTAGCAATCTATAAAATACATTAGATCATCTGTTCTAGTCCATGTGGGTTTCATGATATGTATTAACCCCTTAAGTCATGGGATGGGTATTTGTGCGTTTCAGACTGTTCTGCAATTAATTATAATGTCTTTCCATGCTTTTAAAGTACAGTATTGTTTGTAATTGCTGCTACAACTATATTTTGAGTTTGAAAAAGCCCTTGCAAGTCCTATTTAGTACTCACAATACTTTTGACAGAAACTTGATACTTTTTTCAGTTTTGAGTCAGACTTTATTTGCGAGCTAGAGCTACAGGTCTAATAGAACATCGATTTTGTGTATCTTTAATTATTTAGAGGTTGTAATATTCGTGCTGTGCTAAAACCAAGGGAGTCCTAAGGCCACATCTGCGGCTTTTGCTGGACCGTAGTAATTGTGGGTGGGTAACTCATAATCGGATTGCGGGTAGCTAATAGAATATGTGACAATATTCAGAGATATTTTAAGTATGTATAAAATTATGAATTGACGAATAGAAAAGGGCCCTATCACACTCTGACCCCTATCCTTCAGCCAGTGTCCTATTCACTGAAGTGAAAATGTTTGTATCTAGTTCCACACTATGAAATTTACCAATTTGTTTATTGTGTGTGTGAGAGAGGGAAAGAGGAGAAATACACACACATATATATATATATATATATATATATATATATATATATATATACCGTATTTATCGGCGTATAACACGCACTTTTTCTCCCAGAAAATAGGGGGCAAATCATAGGTGCGTGTTATACGCCGATATTCCCTGCCCCCTCCTCATCCTCAACCTCCCTCCTCACTCTAAACCCCCTCCGCATTCTAACCCCCCCTCCTCAACCTAAACCCCCCTCCTCCTCAACCCCCGGTATATGCTAATGACGTGGCGCGCTGGCGCACATGTGACGTCACCGGATCAAGGAGCAGAGCGGAGGCCGGAGCAGAAGCAGGTAAGTGAGGGGGGTGTATTTAGGGGGGTTTAGGTTGAGGAGGAGGGGGGTTTAGGTTGAGGAGGGGGGGTTAGAATGCGGAGGGGGTTTAGAGTGAGGAGGGAGGTTGAGGAGGGGGGTTGAGGTTGAGGATAGGGGGGTTGAGGATAGGGGGGTTGAGGAGGGAGGATGAGAATGGGGGGTTGAGGAGGGGGTTTGAGGAGGGAGGGTGAGGATAGGGGGGTTGAGGAGGGAGGTTGAGGAGGGGGTTGAGGATGGGGGGTTGAGGAGGGAGGATGAGGAGGGAGGTTGAGGAGGGGGTTGAGGATGAGGAGGGAGGTTGAGGATGAGGAAGGAGGATGAGGATTGGGGGGTTGAGGAGGGGGTTTGAGGAGGGAGGTTGAGGGGGGGTTGAGGAGGGAGGATGAAGAGGGAGGTTGAGGAGGGGGTTGAGGATGAGGAGGGGGGTTGAGGATGAGGAGGGGGGTTGAGGATGAGGAGGCGGTTGAGGATGAGGAGGGAGGTTGAGGTTGAGGAGGGGAGTTGAGAAAGGAGGATGAGGATGGGGGGTGGAGGAGGGGGTTGAGGATGGGGGGTTTGAGGAGGGGGTTGAGGATGGAGGATGAGGAGGGAGGTTGAGGAGGGGGTTGAGGATGAGGAGGGAGGTTGAGGATTTTGCTTCAAAGTTCTTTATTCAAACTTTTTTTTCCCCCTGAAATTCCCTTCTTAAAATGAGGTGCGTGTTATACGCTGTGCGTGTTATATGCCGATAAATACGGTATATATATATGTATATATATAAATATATGAGTCCTAAATCAGCCTTCGCTACGCATCGCTGATCATGCTTTCCATAAGTCCAAATCGGCTTTCAGTTTGTCCAGACCAGATGAACTTGAAATACACATTTACTAACACAGAAAGATACATTCATTCAATGCCCTTTACATGCAGAAATAACAAAATAAAGTTAACAAATTCATCAGTGTTGAGTATGTGTCGTCTGTGGTTAAACATAATATGGTATGCTGTATGGCATTTGCTATGCATGAAAGCTATGTTATGATGGCAGACATATGCTGAAAGGAGCCATGTATAAAGTGTTTTTGGATTAAAGAGTGAGAACTCATTGTGGTCTCATTTGCAGTTTCCCAGAGTGCAATGCAATAACCATATTTCTCGAAATTCTGAGCGGGAAATACGTTTTTTTTTTAACCTTACTATTCATTTACTGTAGGGTGGAGGGCTTTACTGTTCTCTGTAGGGTGGAGGGCTTCTATCACACTTTTGCCCACCATAAGATAAATAATGTTGTATTTTTGATTAAACAGATACTGTCATCCCAACAAAAGTTGATTTAATCTTAATAAGCATTAACTATTAGTGCAGTGTACTAGCTGTTTTCCTTTACAGTAAATCATTCCTGAGACAAACAACCAAGATTGTTCTGCTCCTTTATGCTAATGTGTGGCTCAATATGCTAATTTGTTTTTCAGAGTGCTTGATAAGGGTGCAGAGAGGACCTAACTGCGTGATAGTCTTTGTTTTTGCTACTACAGAAACAGATAAGCAGACTGTAATCCTAATTAGTACATCAAAACAGTTAGTTAGTATTAAGCAGAAGCAATGTGTTTCTCAGTAATGATTCACTTTAGAAACATATGTCTAGCACAATGTATAGCTAGCTTTTCATGGTCTTTAAGAATAACTTTAAAAAAAACTACTGGATTTTCAGATACCAAGTCCCTTTAAAAGAAAGTAAAAGAGACACTTTTCTAAGATACCTCAACATACAAATGTACCCTGTACATAACATTTGAAAAATGTATTAAGTCTTCGAGGGAGGTAGTATGTAGTTATTATTAATACTCTTTTCCTTATCATTATTTATCAGAATTCTTGAGCTTCTTTGACCTGGCTTCAGTTTTGTTTGACTATGGTAAGATTTACGATTTAGGAGAAAGAAAGAAAAGATAATTCTGAGTACACTTACATTATTATTATTATTATTATTATTATTATTATTATTATTATTATTTTTATCTTTATTTATATAGCGCCAACATATTCCGTATCGCTGTACAGGGGTTTAGTACATGGCAAAAAACAAACTTAACACCTTATAAAGAATGGAGGGCCCTGTTTTTGAGCTTAGAAATAAATGTACATAGAGCTTGTTTCCAAGACACGGACACATGATTGAAAACTCGCAAACTTACAATCTACAGGTTTAGGTGTGTTACATGTCAAGCAGGCCAGAAGACCTTTTTCTTTATATAGAAACTAGCGAATTGCCCGTCAAAAAATGACGGCAATAAAATTGTAAGTGAGCTAATGCTGTTTGGTGTATGGTAATCAAATAAATAATATATTAATAAATTAATATACTTTACCTATTTTCAAGTAATATATGCAGGAAGCATTGTGTTGAAGAGCTGGCAATCTGTTTTGATGTTGCTGCAGCATTAGTGGTGTGGAGCTGCTGTGTAAGCGTGATGAATGTGTGCAGTGTAATAAAATACTTTATTTCATGTTTAATTTCCGTGTTATAACGATCCCGGCAATCAATGTGTTAATACATATAATGGAACTCTCATGTTATAGAATATCATATTTACGGCTTTATCAATATGGCATCATATCTGGAATGTGGGTCTGATCGTAACTCATAATTGAAACCCGTAAGACTTTGAAATACCACCTCCTTTTTTCAGTGACGTGATTATGACGATCTCTGTTGCCATTGGCTCCATCGAACCCCGTAACTATAGGTTTGTCTAATTGATTACGTTCATGGCCGCGCATCCATCCTTCAACAAATGGTTTACGGGTTTGTGTCTCAAGCCCGTAACTCACAGCATGTTCTAATTTAATAGCTGTGCGGTTCTCACATTGCACATAGGGGCTTGGAATTTAATGTAGCTCATATTCAATATCAGTATTAAAACCTTGCAAAGGATGTTAAATACATTCTGGGTAGTGATATGCAAATCAGGTTAAAAACAAGTTATCCATTAAAATGTCTCTATAGAGGACTTAATAAAATTAAAGATTATCAATACATTCACTTGATAGAGAAGACTTCTGATAGTGGACCTCTCCACCCCTACCCGGGCATTTTAGAGCAATCTACTTCCTCAGGGTTAAAATAATTGTACGCTTGGAAACAAAAGGAGAAACAGAAATCCTTTTATTGCACTTGCAAGCCCACTGATAGTAAATGTATTAAGTAAAAAAAAAAGAAAACACATTTAATGTATACTTAAAATTCAGATGACACTGGATAGAGCAATATCCAAAAACATCTCAGAATGTTTTGAAAATGCGACAGAAGTAACCAGTTTCAACAAATTAGCATAGATCGGCTTCTTAAAGTTATTTTTGTTATTATGTGGCTGAAGTCACCACTATACTGTATAAGTGAAAAAAAGCTTTGACCTAATAAATCCTAAAGATATCCTCATGTATAGCCCTGAGATGCTTCAATGCCTTTAGTATATTTGTCCTTAATACTTCAGCTGGGAGGCTTTTCTAAATATCTTCTTTTCTTTTTATTAAGTAGGAAACTTTACAGATATAACTATTTCCCCCTTAAAATTCAAATCGAAGGCTTGTGTCGTCTTTTTCTGAAAGGTACATCCATCCGGAACATTACTAAATCCCTTAAAATATTTAAGTGTTTTTGTTTAAGCATCATGCTCCTATTTATTGCTCTATCTTGAGTTGTTTTTTAATTTATTAATATCCTAATGGATTAATATCCTTATCCTCTAGATTATAAATTTGCAAGTTTTCAATCTTGCATGGCACTTTGTGGAAAGCACTATGGACACTGGAGTCTAAGCTCAAGACAGGGTCCTCCGTTCTTTGCAATGTGTATATTATTTTGTCTCTGCCTGAAACTTAACCCATGTATAGCGCCAGGGGTGTAGGAGCCAGGATAATTCTGGGGAGGATACAGGTCATTGTATACACATTCTGTAAAATAGCTTATATATACATACATTCTTTCATTCAAACATAGATAAATCTGGGGGGGGATTTGTTCCCCCCAAAGCCCCCCCCCCCCCCCCCCCAGTTCCTACACTACACCCATGTATAGCGCTACGGAATATGTTGGCGCATTACAAATAAATGCAAACAATAATGGATTGCTACCTTGCGTGGTCAAGGGACTTGTGTATCTCCATGAAGGCGTGAGAAGAAACTGGCAACCCACTGCAGAATCTTGGCCATGAAAACCCAATCGATTGGCACAACCGGAAACAAGATGCGTCTGGCGTGCTGCAGTCCATAGTGTCACTGACAGTCGGACACGACTGATCAACTAAACCACAACAACAATGTATTCATATTATTATTATTATTATTACTAACCTTTATATAACGCCAACATTTTACATAATGCGAGTATTTTAGAGATATTTATCTTGATATATGTATGTGTATAATTTAAAATGGTGTATTTGTATGTGTGCTAGAAGCGCACCCTTGTGTTTCTTAGTTGTGTGTGTACTGTACATTACACGACTCAATGTGTCAGTTTATTACCATGCCTGTATGTGTGTGTATGTCTTCAGACCCCTCTCCCCTTATAGCAGTATCTGGAAATCTACACAGGCCTGCTTCCTCCATCCATCTGCCTACATGTTTATTCTATTGTAAGAGGGGTTAATATTACAAGCTCATCCCCATTCTGTGCCAATCACCTGTGTGTGTGAGAGATACAGAGAGACACAGGGAGCGAGCGAGAGAGAGCGAGAGAGAGCGAGAGAGAGCGAGCAGGGAGCAGAGAGCATCTCTCAGGCAGGCAGCCCCTCACATCAGTGCTGGGCATACAATCTGACGGAGCCAGATAGAGACTGAGAGCCCAGAGCAACAGGATGAAGAGGTACAAAGAACATCATCTGCAGCAGGTAAGAAGCCGCTTCATCTCATTGCTAGTCCAGGAGGCTGAACCTCTGGATTTCCTCATAATGTGGGTTCCCAAGCAGGATAAAATAATAATTCATCTATCTATATCACCAATAAACATCTCCTACATTTCAGAACATTCATTTTTTATCTGTTTGCCATACATTCAACAATTGTCTTTATTCCAGAAATGTGTGCTGAAAGACATATATCCAATGAGGGTAGAAAAATATCAATATATATCATATGCTATGTTTTAATGGGTGCTTAATTAGAAATGTAATATTTTAAGTAATACATAAGAGCACCTTCACACTTTCTATGGGATGCATAAAATGAAAATGTGAGTGATATCAACCTTTATATATATATATGGAATAAACCACATTTTTGAATGTAGAGGAAAAGGAATTAAACAATTATCCTATGTCCTGAAATGCAGGGAAGCCAAAATAAGGTTAATGTGATTTAACCTGATTGCTATATGGCATCTCATATTGTGGGCGAGAATAAAACAAATACTAATTGTTCTGTTTATAGCGTGGACAGAAAAGGGATATTTTCTATTGTTCATACACTTGAGGGAGTGAAGATACAAGTGGCTGTTTATATGTGTGTGGGAGGGGGTTGTTTCAGCTGGTATGTGTGCTGGGCTTTTACAGAGCAAGTTTGGACTCTCTGATTAACCCCTTCTTGGTTTAAATAGGCCTGAAATCTCGCTTGTTATTGGTGCGTTAACTTTAAAATTAATTTATGGAACTGTGCTGTGAAGCAGCCTAATCCGTTATAATGAACTGTTTCAATTACTACATGGCATAAATCTGTTATGTTGTGTCCTTATTTGTACTAAACTGAAAATGACATCTATCTATCTATCTATCTCTATTGTTCTCTGTCTATCCATCAGTATTTTTCTCTGTCTATTGATATGTTTATCTATCTATATCAATTTATCTATTTCACTTGAAGGTTTGCAAATCTATCTCTATCTGTGTATATCTATCTATCTATCTATCTATATCTATCAATATCTATCTATCTATCTATCTATCTATCTATCTATCTATCTATCTATCTATCTATCTATCTATCTATCTATCTCTATCTGTGTATATCTATCTATCTATCTATCTATCTATCTATATCTATCAATATCTATCAATATCTATCTATCTATGTATCTAAATCTATCTATCTATCTATCTATCTATCTATCTATCTATATCTATCTGTGTCTATCTATCAATATCTATCTATGTATATCTATCTGTGTCTATCTATCAATATCTATCTATCTATGTATATCTATCTATGTATATCTGTGTCTATCTATCTATCTATGTATATATATCTGTGTCTATCTATCAATATCTATCTATGTATATCTATCTGTGTCTATCTATCAATATCTATCTATCTATGTATATCTATCTATGTATATCTGTGTCTATCTATCAATATCTATCTATCTACGTATATCTATCTATGTATATCTGTGTCTATCTATCTATCTATGTATATATATCTGTGTCTATCTATCAATATCTATCTATGTATATCTATCTGTGTCTATCTATCAATATCTATCTATCTATCTATCTATCTATCTATCTATCTATCTATCTATCTATCTATCTACCCACCTCTCAGTTGATATGTCTCTGCCTATGTCTACTTTCAATACCTTCCAATATTCCATTCCTGATATATTAAAGTTATTACTAAAGGTCACTGCTAGGGACATCACATGAGGTTTTCCTAGAGAGTCTCTTTTCTGACTATAGCAATATTAATTTCAGCTCTTAATTTCAATGACATGATTCCTGATCAGTACTATCAGAGCTCAGTGAATACCCTGTAATCTTGATCCATCCTACATTCAACAATATTAATTCCCTATATCCCTGCTTCGGCTTTTTTGTCACTTCCCTCCATGCTCCTCTCTTCCTTTCCATGTCATCGCTTTCCTCCATATCTCCTCCTTCATGTGCTCAGTAAACTACTTATCATTAATAGTTATCATTTCTCTGCAGAAGCATAGTACGGACTGATGGGAATTATAGTAATCCTGAGTCTATTTTTTGTAGGGAAGGAGATTTCTCTTAAAGGGCCACTATAAGCCATACTAACTTAAAAATGTAAGCATTTAGAGACAAAATATCTGAAATAATACTTATCTCAAAGGGCCAAAGTAATATACACCCCAAAGGGTTCCATTTCTTTAGTTAGTAAATATCTAAAAATGTAGTTTTTTAAAACTAACATTTGAACATTAGTGTTTATGCTTCTCTTTACACCCTATCAGACATCCAAAGTGTTGCAGATGATCTGCCCAGTAATAGCCTTCTGGGTAGATTCTCCCTGATCCCTGTACTTTTTAAAGCCTACATTGAATTTATTTTGTTCAAATAGTGATCTGATATTGCTAATTGGTTAGTAAATAAACAAATGAATCCCAAGATTATCACTACAGCAGTGGCTCTTTAACGTCACCGCTGCATCCTACTCCATTCCTTTACTCTGATCAGCGATGTTGGTGGTTTCAGAGCAACATGATAGGCTTCCATTCAGTTAGTGGGCTTTACGTTCATATCTTGTGTGATAAGTTAATTCAGAATGTGGAAAAGGGATGTCCTCATGGGCATGGGTGTAGGAGGCAAAGAAAATCTGGGTTGGGGGGGGGGGGGGGTACCACATATAGTATAAAAATACCAAACACAGCTTCTCTACACATAAACACACAAATTGAAAAATCTGGGGAGATTTGTCCCCCTCATCCCCCCCAGTTCCTACACCCATGTTTATGTGCTATCCATAAACTCTGGTACCCATTGGGGCCATAGAAAAATGCCATTGTAACCTTCATCGAAGCAGACCGCAGCCATTGAGAAGCTTAATATAACATAGGGAACTTAGAATTCCTCTGCAAACTGAATTCACAACAATGTTAAGATTTCCTTGAAGACATCCTACAAATGCTATGTAGGGTTTGTCAGACACTGCACCAGTTGAGTTATGGAGATCTGTGGAGAAATAATTTCCCCCCTCAAAAATAAGTTGCTGCCGCTTCCAGATGGCAGTCCTCTAAAGATGGGATTCCAGTAAACTTTTTTAATTTTGGAATATTATTTTTTCATAATGTCCCATTTATATGTAAAATAGTCCAATAAATATAACGTTTTTCTAAATAGTATGTAGGATGACAATCTCACCTCCTATACACCAAAAGGAGTGAAAAAAAAAAAAAACAACACCCCATTTTTCTGGCTGAAGTAAACTATTTATATTAATAAGATTTTGTCATATTGCCCCTTTTCTGTGTGATGGACAATTGAGATGCTCTGTTATATGCTATATAAAGTATTTTTGTATACTTTTTACTACACATACAATACTGATTGATTTTACGTTTTATTCCAATATATTATATCTATGCTGATTTTATAAACTTTCAGTGGTCTATATATTTACTGTATTTATAGTGCTACCACCTAAAAATTGTCCAATCAGTACCCTCTAAATGTATTTTTACAAACTATAACATGTAGAATTGAGTTAGAATATGTTTATAGGTAAAGAAGAGAACATTTCCCGCTAAGATTGGCTCTTCAGGTAGATATTTGCTTGAAGAAGTGAACTCCACCTCAGGAAATTTTCAATTTCTTCCTTACTAGTCTCTAGATATATCACTTTTATATTCAATGTCTTGTTTTTTATTAGTATTATTATTTAACTACTGTATCCTTAGCTGACTCGCTCAAGTATTATTGCCTGTGACCTTAAAGAAACAGTTTGTGTCTTAACCCGTGATCTCAGTTTCCACAGCAACCACATACACTGTTTGCAGAGGAAGAGGCCTGGCTAACAGAGTATGGGTTGTCTGGGCCATGTTGCCTTTTTTTATTTGATGGAAGCCCACTAGGGGAATGAGAATGAATGTTTCCATATTGCCGCCCTGGCAAAAATCCCTGAGTTTGGGCCTTCTCTTCACCCCGACATATTCTGAGACCTAGGTCTTCCTTCTACTTTTCGAACACCAGGGGTCGGCGCTTTTTGCACCATATTTTACGAGCATGTTGATAGTTTACTAATGAGTTTTATGTCGCCTTAAAATTGACAGATTCATTTTCACTGTTTATTTAAGAAATCTATATACATACCATTTAGACTATGTACACATTTTATATAGATTCTGACTCATAAATGACAGATTCAAATCATTACATGCCATAAAAAAGATTTAATTATCATCTTAACTGTACTTTTTTCTCTTGCAAAAGCAAAGTGTCCTTATTTTATAAAAAAATAAAGCACTGTCTGTAAGGTATGTTTACCTGAAATAACCTTTACTTAACAAGTAGAATACACATAGAAGTTATTATTCAGTGGTTAAAATTATTTACTTGGCTATATTCACAAATCATCAAGTCAAGTCAAGTCAAATAATTCTATTTTTTTAGTTAACATTAAAAAGCTCAAGTCCAAACAGAAGCAAAGAAAGTCTTTAGCAAGAAAATGTAATTTAAAACAATAGTTTCCTCACTCATCATCACTTCTGCACTCCTCAACACCTTTTTCCTTGTCTGTATACTATTGTTCGGATGATAATCACCATAGCTTTGCATGAGTTGTGCATGCCAGATTACCTGGAGCATTCTCACGCTAGAGATGGGTTATGGAATTGCACCATAACCCCAACTTCTACAGAGCGTGCTCTAGGTAATTGGGCATACATAATAAATGCGACCTGCAGTGAATGGGTTTGAGCCACAAACTAAAACACACATGCGCGTATTGGGACCACACACAGTGGTATATATATCAAGAATGATTTACTATCGAGAACAACTGCTAGTATGATGTGTAGGTAGTTTTTAATGCTCTATAAAAAAAGCCCAACGTTTTGTTCGTCTGACTGGATTCTTTTAAGTGGTTAAGTGGTGTTCTATACACAACCAATTACATAAATGACCACAACCAGAAGGTAATTGCCTTAATATATATTGGGATCTTAATATTTATAATCGATAAGGCAAAAATAATGCTGGTACAGAAGTGGCGTATATCAGAAAACTCGAGAGAAAGAGAAGGAAGTTATTTTTCTTTCTCCCCAATTTTTCTGATAAGTGGTGTTGTATGTCTATATAAAATGTTTTAGTCAATATTAAGAAGATTTATAAGGATTCTATGAGGATTTACCTTTGCTGATTATTAATATAGTCATATAGTTACTAGGGGCCTCATTCAATTGCGATTTGGCCAATTGAATAGGGCTCTAAATAAGCACATAGCATATTTTTTAAAAATACATTTTTAGTTAGCGAACTTCTATCCAAAAGCAAGGTCTTTACTAACTAAAAACTTCTTTAAAAAAAAATATGCTATGTGCTTATTTAGAGCCCTATTCAATTGGCCAAATCGCAATTGAATTAGGCCCTAGGTATTCTGTTGTCTTATCCATATTAACATTATAAATCTCTATTACTTGCCCACACCTGGCTGGATGCTTGTAATATTTATATTTACAATTGTCCTCAACGCCAGAGACATTAGCTTAGTCAGTAAATTAATATTGGAATCCAATACCTGGTTACTATAATAATATATTATGGTGACATAGCAAAGATCCCATCTTTCGAAGAAATGTAATTAAAAATAAATATGATACTTTGAGTGGAAGTGTTAGCTACCTGAGCTTGTAAGTTAGTATTTTAATTATTTGAAAATATCCTCCATCTCTATAAGTTCCTCTATCTAAGGCAGTTAATTAACTTTCACATTAAGGAGTGATAAGGAAGAAAGGCATGCCCAGTTGGATGAAGAATAAAAGTCACAGAGACTTTCAAGTGTTAAAGTATTATCCTTAGTCTTTTCATACAATGTTGGAAAACACATTTTCCTTATTAACCCCACTGTGAGAATTAATTAATGGTCTTATATGGATACATTTAGAGAGGTAAGGACTTTAGATAACTTATACATAAAATACCTAATTTTAAAGCTTTTTTTATGTGACAATCACAGTTTTTCATTACATCCAATTGCAATTACCGTATATTTATTTGTATGTGTACTTCGTTTCCAGAATAATTGGTACATTTGCTGCGTCCCTTTAGGAGGAAACAAACTGAATTTGTTTGAATGTTTGAAATTAGAAAAGAGGGGTCTATTTGTTTTAATTAGATTAGCTGGCAGATTGTGATTTTTGTTCCTAACCTAGCAATGAGAACTTTTGTTCTAGTGAACATTTTGGTTTCTCTACCTTGTAACAATAGCACTAATTGCTTCTGAGAGCTGTAATGTGTTTTTATGTGAAGCAGATGGGTTTGTTCTGACTAAACCATCACTCTCTCTCTCTGGGTTTTCATATAATATTCCATATTTATTTTATATTGTTAGCAAATTTAGAGAATTGTCCATTATCCAAAACCATAAGGGATTATCTGAATGATCCTTAATAATAATGCATTTCAACACTATTCAAATGTCTTAATTTGATTTCCCACTAGTTTTTAATGGGCCACTGCAGTTAAAGAAAAATACACTTGTTTGTTAATTATGTACCACTAACGATATTAAGAGCTGTGTAAGCAAAAAACATTTTTTGGGGAAAATTAAATTTTTTGAAGTACAGGAATTCATTTTGTGTTTGTTACATCACTTCCACAGAGCTGAATGAGGATGTGTGTTTTGGGTATCGGGGAAAGGAGGGAAAAGAGAGTTTTTGTTAAGATAATTGTTTAAGATTGAATTTGATACCACATATGTGTGCCCTCACTGCCAAGAAGCAGATTCCTTGTTTCAGGAAATGCAACCATATCTCTCCAGAAATGTAAACGCCCCTCTCATAAACACAGCTTCCCCCAATGTATCATGGATTCCCCCAGGATCCAACAAATGCATCAACATTTATTTTTTCTAATTAAAAAATAGCTATATGGCCTTTTTTCCTGCTCCATTATGTTCTTATCCACCCTGTGGGCTTTTACTTACCCTGATCTGCTGTAGTCCAGTTCTGTGCTTCCTCTGCTCCTCCCCTGACGGGCGCGTCTTTTGCCGAGGCAGGGAACTCAGAATTACATCACTGCAGGGGAGGAGCAGAGGAACCACAGGACTGGACTACAGCCCATCAGGGTAAGTAGAAGCCGACAACTATAGGGGAGATCTGGTGAAGCTGAAGGGACATGGGGTGGGGCTGAAAGGGCATGGGGTGGCAGGGCTAGGAATGCTGTGGGGTTTTTTCTCGCCTAGGCGATTTTGGATCGTGAAAAATCGCCAAATATGACTCAAATTAACTTACAGCCTCAGTCACAGGCTCCTTGATCCCCCCCTGTGCTGTGTGCGAGTGTGTAAGTTAATTTGAGGCATATTTGGGCTTTTTTGCTGGTCTTTTCAGTTCCGTGGTTTGGCCGTTAAATTCGTGATTTCGTGCAGCCCTGCAGCTGCGTGCCTCAGTTGCATCTACGGGCTTCGGGCCTAAGTTCTACGAGGCTCGCAATGATTTGGCGCTCATTGCAGCCTAAGTCCCACGGGCCTTGCGCGAGGGCCGCAAGTACGCGGCCAACATCGCAAACGTGTCCAGCATTCTTAAGATCCACAACTCATACTCATAGTTCTATTTATAATATAGTTATAATTTAACATATATATATATATATATATATATATATATATATATATATATATATTTAAAATTTGGTAATATATACTTATAATCTATATTGCATATGAGACCACCTAGGAACACCAGGAGCTTTATGCTGTGGCCCAATGGAGAAGGAACTGGTAACCCACTCCATTATCTCTGCCATGAATACCAAGTGGATCAGCATTGCCATGCACACAAGGGTGTGTCTGGTGTGTTGCAATCCATTATGTCACGTAGAGTTGGACATGACTGAGCGACGTAAACATACAGAGTATATAATAATTAATAAGGAAAGATTTTTTTTTTTAACATTGAACATGTGTTCCTCTTAAAATGCTAAGAATAGCTTGTTATTGAATTAGTTTATATTATATGTGGAATTTCCCCGAAACTATGTTCTCTTTTCATTGTGAAAAGTTTGAAATCTGTTGAAAAGAAAAATGTATATTTTTTATTCTTAAAATATAATAGCATTAAACTTTGAGGGAAAGAAGTTTCTATTGACTTCTTTACAAACTAATGTAATTTATTTACCTAATTTATTAATTCATACATAATATAATGTTCCATTCACAGATGTTATAAATGTGGTGATGTTATCTTATTGGTTAATTTAGACGTGATGAGTCTGAAATTTTAACAATCTTTGAAAAGGCATATATATATATATATATATATATATGATAAATTATGGGTCAAAGCTTTCATGGGAAACACATACTGCTCCGAGGCCCGAAAGTTACAGTTTTGACGGGGCTGTAATGAGCGCCGAAGGCGTTTTTGGGAGGACTGAAAATGGCTAAGCAAGAAAAAAAATGGCGTCCGTAAAAACGTAACTTTTTTTCAAGCCGTAAATCGGTAACACATTTTGGGCTTGGGGAAAATTAACAATTTCCCAAGCCTGGGAATGGTTTAACAACGGGAAATGCAAACAGGAGCACAGAGGAGGGAGAGGGGGGAGAAAGACACAGTAGAGGGAGAGGGGGAGAGGGTGGAAAGAGACACAGGGGAGGGAGTGAGGTAGGAAGAGAAACAGGGGTGAGGGGGGGGAAGAGACACAGGGTAGGGAGATAAAGGGGGAAAAACCCAGGGGAGAGAGAGGGGGCAAAGAGACACAGGAGGGAGAGAGTGAGGAGAGGCTTGCAGTGAGTGCCGAAGGCTCATTGAGAGGCACGTAAGATAGAGGTGGGAGGGAGAGGCTTGAAATGAGCGCTGAAGGTGCTCATTGCAAGGCCCATGATGAGTGCCTTTGGCCCGGAAGTTACGGGGGGGATCTTCGCATTGTGTGGCAAACAGCATTGCCAGGCTTCAAATGTTATTGCCGTCATTTTGACAGGCAAGTCACTAGTAAGTATATAAGTATATTATTTCAAAGTTAAAGTGCAAGAGGGCATTAGAACTACCAGACTTTAATATTGCACATGTATCATTAAATAGGGTATGTAAGGTATTGAATGGGCGTTCCCAACATGCACCTCGATAAAGTCCACATGGATAAATCTGAAAAAGCCATGAAAAAAAGGTACAATATATATGAGAGATATTAATAACATATGTATGTCTATTGTCCATTGAAAGAGTTCCCATTGTGCAAGAGACTGATGACCTACACATAAGTAGATTTGATGGCAGATAAGAACCAAAATCTCATCTGTCTATTCTATCTATAAAAAGCTTGACACAACAAATCCTCAATATAGGAAAAGAGATATTTTCAGTGAAAAAGAAGGAACAGTGGAAAGTAAAATGTTTTTGTGTCATAGTGGAGAGAACAATGGATTGCATAAATGGAGCACCCCATGGTGCTGGAAAAAGAGACCTTCATGTGGCACAACACAGTGGATTGAATAGGTTTAGAAGGATATTTTCTACATTTATATCACTACAAGACTCAGATAGAAAAAGACCCAAGAGGAAATAATTACATTGAAGACATGAAAGAGAATAAAATGGTGTTGCCATCAGCCAAGAGGTGGTTAACGGGTTCGTAGAGTAAATGAGGATATTTTGTTTGTAAAACTAAACGAGTGGGTTCACTGTGGAATTCCCACTAAGAGGTGATATAGTGAGGAGATATAAAATTCTCCATGAGGTGTGTGCAGTCAGCCTAGAGTCAAGAGGAAGAATACAGACAATAGAAATAGTCTTACTGAAATTCTAAACTATTAAATAAAATGGGAAGTCCTCATTTCCCCCAGCCCCATGTGATATTTTACTGCATTGTATAAGTGTTAAGGGTCTGTGTTCAATACACGGCATCACTATACAATGTCCTGGTGTCCACTTCTGCCTCTTTGAAGCCAGCCTTGTGGAAAAAGTTTCCTTTAGACGGAGGGATAATCCAGGTATAAGAACATAGCAAGAGAAAAGGATGCAAAGTAAAAGCTTGAAAGGACAATGTGGTCATAATGCATTGAGAACGAAAATGCAATGGCAGTTTTACCCTATGGAAAACTGACATTTCAGCCATCCCATAGCACTTTGCGGCCTTTTTAGTGAATCTCTCCTAATTTGATATAGGATAACATTTTTGAAATCAAAATAAAGCAGTATTCATTGTTTAAAACTCATATCCAATGTTCAAAATGCATTGGCCAAGACCAGAAACCACTTTACATTTAGGTGAGGGATGAGAAACTTGTCAATACAATCTATAGTATTGTTCTTAATTTGTTTTAAAACTGGGGTCCTATACTCTTATGGTAACGCAGCACAAGGCAGCAACAGTGGCGTTGAGCATCCCGTAGATGTCGCTGTCGATATTACAGGCCCCATATCATAGAGTCAAGGCTTAAATAAACTGTTAGGGTTAGTGTGAGGGTTAGTGTTGGGGTGAGGGTTAGGGTTAGTTCAAGGGTTAGGCTAACATTATAAGCTTAGGACTTCTCTCACATATCGGCAGTGCTGCAAAATATTGGCAGCGCTATCTAGCGGTTGGAGGCCGCACTGCAGCGGCGGACCTGTCCCGACACCATAACAGGATAGATCCAAAACTGGTTATACATTGCATTTATTTTTTCTTTCTAATCAAAATACTTTCTGAGAAATATACTCCTATTTCTCAATGGCACAATGTGGTAATTAGTGGGACAGGATACCAATACGCTGTATAATACACCTAAATAGTGTGAGGTAGAAAACCTAAAGGAGTCATAACATAATGATAATTACTTTTTTTACCACAGCAGAAACTAGTTAGCAACAAGTATTTGTGTCAAATAGTAAATATAGTGTATTGCCAATAATGATTTAATTTACAAATAAATAGTTAATTGTACAACTATAACATTGCCCATGTTAATTAGGTAGGTGCACCATCCTCTAATTTGCTGAGAACACCATTGCTGAACTGACACTTCCAGAGCTATATTTAGACTGCAATAATGAAATAAACTACTTATCCAATTGACTGTTATTCAATATAAACTATAGCAGTTCAGTAATGAGTTGGTTATGGAAAGGCGACGGATGCAGCTAAATTACACTTTGCATAATGGCTAATGGCAGACAGCACAGAGTCACTTTACAATCAATTACATTTATGGAAACCTACACAAGATAAAAATAAAAAGCAATATGAGTGTTGCCTGATTAATTAAATGCATTCTTATGCTCGTGATCATGTCCCTATAAGACTATTAAGTTCTTTTTTAAATTACATTTAAAGAAATGTTTATTCAATGTATAAATGATGTATCTCTGTAAAACCAAGAGAAATATATCACCTAATATTTCATACCATAAAGATATAGTTATCATTACAAAAGCAGAGGCTGGAAGTATTTTAAGCTCACTTAAATACTTCTGAATATAATCTCTGTTGGTACAGCCTGTCATTTTGCCGTATGATAGATACCATTTAATGTCTTTCACAGAGCATCAAGAGAAGGGGGAGGATATCCTGTACTTTTTCCAAAGCTCCTCTGAAAACATCTTGAACGTTAAAACTAGTGATGTCGCGAACATCAAATTTTAGGTTCGCGAACAGCGGACGCGAACTTCCATCAAATGTTCGCGAAGTGTTTTTTTATGTCACTGTACACTACGGTTGCACCAGATATGACGTATCACTGTGCACTGGCAAAAGTTGTCAGAGTAGATGCAATAGGCTTGACACACACGCCTGTAGGCAGGCAATTGCTATTCAATCTATTACAGTCAAAAAAGTGTTGTTTTATGTCACTGTACACTACGGTTGCACCAGATGTGACGTATCGCTGTGCACTGGCAAAAGTTGGCAGAGTAGATGCAATAGGCTTCACACACACGCCTGTAGGCAGGCAATTGCTATTCAATCTATTACAGTCAAAAAAGTGTTGTTTTATTTCACTGAGCACAATATAAGCTGTGAGCCTGACACAGGCAGGCAACTGAAATTAGATTTAGTCCTTCAGGTCTGTAGTGGAAGCTAAATACACAGCCTGGCTATCTATTTCCCTATTAAATCTCCAGCAGCAACACTATCTGTCCTCTCACAACGAATGCAGCTTCAGAATGATTCTAAAATGTATGCTGTCCTTCAGATGGAAGGCCCTGGAAGGGAGTGTATGCTGCTGATTGGCTGGAATGTGTCTGCTGACTGTGAGGTGCAGGGTCAAAGATTCCTCAATGATAAAGAATAGGAGGCGAACCGAAAAGCGCATGTGTTCGCCGTCCGATGCAAACGCGAACATGCCAAAATTGCCGGGAATAGTCCACGGGCAAACTGTTGGCGTCATCTCTAGTTAAAACCATTTGCTTTATATTTTTCAAGTCTTTCAAACTATTATATAATGGTAGGACAGACTATGTATCTAGAAAATGAGTGATTTTTATATAATACGGTGAGGAATTTATATTTCAGTTCCAAGCACCCTACCAATTAGGAGCATACATTGAGTATGAGCCATCCTGGACAGGTCTTTCGTAAGAAAATTAAAGAGATGTATGAAAGATACCAGCGATAAGAAGCAAGCTTGGCCTTGGAGTACAACATGAAGCAGATCAGAGATTAGTAGAATTCTGTCAAGATAATTCCCTGGTCATAGTAAACACCCTCTTACCGTAGGCTCAGAGATGACTCTACACATGGACATCACCAGATGGACAATAAAGAAATCAGATTAACTATATAGTTTGAAGCCAAAGATGGAGTAGCTCCATGCTGTCAGCAAAAACAAGACCTTTGAGCTGACTGTGGCTTAGATCATGAGCTTCTTATTGCAAAGTTCTGAATTTAATTCAGGAAAAGAAGAAAAAAAACATCAGATCCAGCAGATAGAAATAACGAATATCCCCTGTGAATATGCAGCGGAGGTAAAGAATATATGTAAGGTAGTAGACATGGTAGATTGCCTGAAGAACTTTGAACAGAAGTTTGTGACATTGTCCAGAAAAAAGCAAAAGAAAGAAATCTAGAAAAGAAAACTGGCTGATGAGGCTTTGAAAGTAGCCCGGGAAAGAAGGAAAGTGAAAGGTAGCTGGAGATGGGAAATTATTTCTCCAAGTGAATGCAGAATTCCAGAGGATAGCAGGAAGAGACATTCTACAATGAGTGATGTAAAGATATACAAGAAGTATCTTACCAGCTCTGGTAACTTCAATAGTTTATCCAATGAGCTGGAGCCCAACATCCAGTAGAGTGTCTATATCAAAATCCCCAAAAAAGGTAGTGCTAAAGAGTGCTCCATTTATCGAACAATTGCACTCATTTCACATACCAGCAATGTAATGCTTAAGACCCTGCAAAACTCATCTCAAACTAGAAATACCAGATGTGCAAGCCAGGTTTCACAGAGGCACAAGGGATCGAATTGCCAATGTCAGATGGATAATAGATATAGCAAGGGAATTGCAGATAATGATGTACCTCTATTTCATAGACTATTCTAAAGCCTTTGACTGTGTGGATCGCAACAAAATGTGACAAGTTCTCAAAATAATGGGGGTACCAGACAATCTCATCTGCATCCTGAGGAATCTGTATGCGATCTAAAAAGCCATGGTCAAAACCGAACATGGAACAAGCATGGTATATGGTATATTGTAATCTTATTTATTAAACATATGCTTAATCATGTGCAAGGCTGAGCTGGATGAATCCAAAGCAGGAACCAATATTGCTGGGAGAAATATCAATAACCTCAGATACAGAAATGATACTACTCTGATGGCTGAAAGTGAGGAGGAACTAAAGAGCCTACTGATGAGAGTGAAAGAAAATCTGTCCAATTGCTAAATATCAAAAAGATGAAGATAATGACAAATCTAAATCTCACTTCCTGACAAATAGATGGGGAAGATCTGGAGGCAGTTACAGATTTTACTTTGCTGGGCTCCAATATCTCTATAGATGGTGACTGCAGCCATGGAATTAAAATACATTTGGTTCTGGGGAGAAAAGCTAAAGCAAGTGTGAGCAAGCTATTAAAAGGTAAGCTGAACCATAAAGAAGGCCAAATGCCTTAGAAATTATGCCTTTGAATTGTGGTGTTGGAGAAAACTGCTTAGAGTCCCTTGGACTGCAAGAAGATCCAATCAATCAAAACTACAGGAAATCAAGCCAAATTGTTCACTTTAAGGTTTGATCAAGAGGCAAATGCTCAAGTACTTGAGGAGACAGAATTCCACAGAGAAAAATCTGATGGTGATAAAGATTGAAGGCACATGGTGAAGGGGAAGACAGAGGCAGAGATGTATAGATAAGGTAATCAAAGCAATGAAAATGAGCTTGAGGGAGTTCAGAAGGGCCCTACGTGAAACATGCGTGTCTCTTAGATGACATCACATGGTGCGACTTACTGGAAGCAGATACTCTGAACTACTTATAAGATTGTAATTACAACGTATGCACAAATTGTGTATGTTTGATAATCACTTTGTCATTAATTGATAGTTATATTATGATGAGGATTCAGTGGCAACAGTGAAAATTGATACTTTATGGAATATTGTATGGTCTATAATGTGTGCACTATTTGACAAACCTTATCAGACTGGACTGTGAATGCAGCAATACTGTATACAGAGACGCACGTGTGTGCTGTTACAATGTGTGCACTTTTTGATAAGTATAATTAGACTTAAGTTATTACGCAGCAATGCTATATATTAAGATATAGAGCATGAGAAGGAATAAATACACTATATATGTGATAGCAAGTGTTTTTTTTATGACTGGATTGACATTATATGACAATAAAATGTAAGCCCTAATTCCGGATATAATGGGATATATGCACATCAAACTTGTTGAATTCTGTTGAGAATGGTCTTAAATATTATTATACACATGTGCTTTCAATTAGGGCATACTTTGGACCTCTGTTCAACAATGATACAGAATATTTGAATATGACTGATTACAATATTGTTTATGTTTAAAGAATCCTGAGCAATATTCTTGTTAAAATAGTGTAGTTAGACCATTGTATATAGTAAGGAAGCAAGTAGCGGGCCCAAACTCTGCTACAACTCACCCAGATGATATATATGATGTTATTGCTCAGAATGTTGAACTAAGTTTACATCTGTATATGCCCTAGAATTATTTACAGTGACATAATGTAGTGGTGACAAATTTGATCTGATTATATAGGAGTAATGATATATGAGTATTGAATTATAATGAATTTGTTGGAATGAATCACATTGTTAATATTATTGCATCAAGAGATAACCGAAAAATAATGTATATTATATATTTTTTAATCAGCGTAATTTTATTTTGTGAATTCTTTAATGATAAATCAGTAAATGTTAAATATTATGATTGTATCGTGCCTATCAAAGTTATTAGCCAAGTGGATTGTGGGATTATCTTGCTGTGGCTTGTTTAAAAGGTGTCTTTCTATTCTTTTTTTCTATATATAAATTGTATATTTACACTACTAGTGGATGGTAACCGTGCACCACTATAGAATGAATACTATCATGATGGTGCAACAATTCAAAAATAATGATGACTCTTTTACACAGCATTGAAAATGGCTGTATATTGTCCCAGTAGTTTTTTGTATAGTGGGTAATTCTTGAGATATACACTTTTTACTGAGCAGCTCTGATATGCTAATGAACAACTTCATATTTCAATTTGTGGCTGAAGCTCAGGAGGGATCTGGCTTAAATGAAAAGGCAGGGTTAGGTCATCTTGCCACAGCAGAAATAAATTAGCATATTATCACACAAATTATCATATTGGAGCTGCTCATTCACATATTGTGAGCCCTCTATCTCTCTGTGCACTGTCTCTCTCTGTGCGCCCTGTCTCTTTCTGTGCGCCCTGTCTCTCTCTGTGCGCCCTGTCTCTCTCTGTGCACCCTCTCACTCTGTGCACCCTCTCACTCTGTGCACCCTCTCTCTCTGCACCCTTTCTCTGTGTGTGCGCTCTCTCTCTGTGCCCTCTGTCTATCCATGCGCACTCTTTCTGCGCTCTGTGTGCTCTCTGTCTCTCTCCCCCCCTCTCTCTCCCTTTCTCTTTCTCTCCCCTCCCTCTCTGTCTTCCTTCCTCTCTCTCCCTCTATCTCCCCCTCCCTCTCTCTCCTTACCTCTCTCCCTCCATCTCTCTCTGCCTGCCTCCCTCTCTCACATACAGCACAACTGCGCATGCGCATTTGCGGGTTTACCTCATAGCATCGACAATCAGCATATGAGTTGCGCCTGCGCAGTACACATTGCGCAGGCGTTACTCACATACTATAAACTATTATAGTGGATATACATACAATATTCAATGTAAAGAACCATTGTAGTTCCGTTCTTACAGTTTGCAAAAACTTGACTTGTTAACATTCAAAATGTATCTAGAAACTAATTTTGCACTATTTAGTCCAAAAGACTATACGAGGAGCAGGTAATATTTTTGTTTACTAATGTACACATGTCTTTGTGAAGTCAAAAGAGAAGGCAAATTAAAACATTACAGCCAATGCAATATATAACAATGGAATGCGGTATATAGCAATGATGCATCACATACCGTCCCCATATTTACTAAGCACTGTTTCCTAATAATAAATTAGCAGGGTGCATATCATTGTGATTGCTGAGTATCACATTTGTAAAACACTTCTAGAATCCTTAACACCATATTTACTAAGCTGTCTCTCTGCTCTCTGTCCCCTTTATGCATCAAGCCTGCATCCATCACTTCTCCAATCCTGAAAATCTTCCTATACCAAAATCTTATGGTTTATATTTACAATAAACATGCTTGGAGGAGTTACAACACTTTGCAAAGTCCACCCCCTATGATGTGAAGTGGACATTACTAAGAATTAATGAGCGTCCACAGGACTCTCTTATACAACTAGGGGGGTATAGTGCCCCTATCGCCCTCTAATGCATTGTGTTGTGGATATATAAATAAAATAAGTAGAAGTTCCCAGGATCCACATATTAAATGGAGGTGCAGTTTGTCACTCTATACATCCCCACCATATGGTGCCTTGGTGAGAGCAATATAAGTAAATGCTATAAAGTATGTAGGCCCACCTAGCCAATACTTACTTATTTGGGTGTGATGCCCACAGGATCTATTCTCATGCACCTCAATGTATCAACAAAGGTGGAGGAAGGCCCCTCTTTTTCATAAGGGGGGCTGTGAAACCTTACTTCTTTTATATATTACCCCCATCCAAAAGCCCCAGGGAGTCGGGTAAAGGAGGTGCGTACCTGCTCCAGGTAACATAATTCCTGTCATTTTCAATCCCCTGCTTGCTATGTTACCAAACATTTTATATAGAAATTAACGCTTTTTAGTTATAGAGAAATAATAATAATTATAATAATGACATTTAAATGGCACAGTTAGGATGTGTCTATATAAAATACACTATTAAACGAACAGTTTATTAATACATATTAAAGCATGAGGGGACATTATTAGTAACTGTAATGAGGCAGCAAAGGTATGAAAAAGGCCCAGACTCGGCCTGTGGTTCACCTACTGACTATTCCTCATCTATGGTAAATGAATTACTGTATTAATTCATAAAATAATATAATCTACACATATTATGTGTTTGAGTAAATATAAAGGATATATATATAAGTATAGACACACGTGTGAAGTCGGCTGTTTGAATATATCTCTGTTTCCATGGAAACAAAGCAGCAGGCGGCACAGCTGTAGCACAACCTGCTGTTAAAAGGGCAGCCTCACAACCGTAGGGAGAATCTGCAAGAAACTGAACATTTCTATTTAATAAAACTGACTCTGAGCCCCTGAAGCAGGAAAGACATCATTAGCATCATTTATAGCGTTGTCACTGCAGTGGAGCAGGATTTTACAGTGAGTCCATGTTTGTCTTTCTCTCCTCTATTGCTGATAATCTCAAGAATTTTACAATTTTCAAGGGGCATGGAATGCAATTCTGTTTTTTTTCATCCATTTAAAAGAGCATGCTTTAAACATTAACAAAATTGTGTTTTGCATGAAAAAATATTAAGTAAAACCTGTTTAAACGTCATTGAAAGAAACAGGAAATGCACATCTGTAGATTTCATTGATAGACAGGTATGACTCTATATTACTGCTCATTGGCTGACAGTTAAATATTTGAATAGTTTTTTTCTGTTCTGAGAACCTCATGTTTTGGAAAAAGAAAGCACACAGTGGCATATTATTAAAAACCCTCTTTTAGAAACAATAAAGAAAAAAATGCTTTCAATGACCCTTTAACCTCCCTGGCGGTCTGATTATGTAAAAAATTACGAACAAAAACAGGGCCCCCTTGTTGCACCTTCCCCCCCCCCCCCCACAAAAAAAAAAACAGGCCCCCCTCAGGAGCATCATTCAACCCCTCAAAACCCCCAGGGACCCCTTGTGGCACCATTCATCCCTTCCATGCACTTCATAAACCCCCCTCCTCTTACTTGTGCACGGCAGTCCCTGTCCCGGATCCCATTGCTCAGAGGTTGGGTATCCATCCTCTGCTGGAGCTTCATACTGCAGGGTCAGATGACATCACTAGGATTTCCCTTCCCCTGCAGTATCTAGCTCCGGCAGAGGAAGGATACCCAACCTGCGAGCAATGGGATCCCGGACAGGGACGGCAAGGCACAAGAAATAGTGTGAATAGTGTGACATGGAGGTTTTGAGGGGATGAATGATGCTGCTAAGGGGCCCCTCACAGAGTAAGGGCCCTGGTGTAGATCCGTCCCTGACAGTGTAATCCCGAGCATGGCTCAGGGTTACCGCTTTTGGTACTGAAAATTATCTCAGAGCCACGCTTGGGATTACTGCTAAGGCGGTTAAGTGAATTTCAAGGACCAGCTTACTGCAGCATTATCTGACAATAGATGATAGCAGGTGTATGGGAACTGCTATTATGGGAAATGTATTTGGGCTCTCTGGTGGTCCAGTTTTTATGGGTTTGGTACTTTCAGCACTGCGATCAACCTGGGTTTGATTCCAGTCATTGAGCCAAGAGGTCATACCACCCTGATCAGTACTTGGATGGGGCCTGATCAGTACTTGGATGGGGAAATACCAGGAGCTGTATGTTGAGGCCCACTGGAGAAGGATCTGGCAACCCACTCCAGTATCTCTGCTGTGAAGACCAAGTGGATAAGCATGACCATGGACAGAAAAATGTCCTGGTGTGTTACAGTCCATGAGGTCACAGAGAGTCAGAAACAACTGAACAACACAAACAAAAGCTGGGTGTAGTTAGAAAAAAATATTGGTGCCTATCTGGCATCCTGCCCTGTTCACTGATAGATAAGATAACCACAGTCACTAAGGCTCCAAGCTTCCAGAAAGTGTTGAAGCCATGCAAAATATATATCTGACAACAATTTATTTTAGATGAAGTAGATAGTGATCAGATGTAGCTGCTCCATCTTTTTAAGGTTTTTTAAAATCTCTGTATCTCATCTGTAAAGTACAATTTTTGCTCTGACCAACTGACCATTATTTATTTCTCCAACAGCCCATAACTCCGGATTTGTTGATGACCCCCAGTGATCGTGATGATGGAGAGCTGGACATAGAATACCCAGAGGACAGAGGGAACTGGACTGGAAAGCTGGACTTCCTGCTCTCCTGCATCGGATACTGTGTTGGCCTTGGGAATGTCTGGAGATTTCCATACAGAGCGTATACCAATGGGGGAGGTATGGACCACGTATAATTGAATTTGCAGAAGAGTTCATATAGACACTGGGTCTATATAAACCTTGGAAGATATATAATTTTGCTCTGAAAAATACCCCTGACATCACCTTTAAAGGGCCATTATAGTAATTTATTTAAAATGTACTCTTTTTGAAGAACTACACCTAAAGGACCACTGTAGTTCAATAAATGAAGTTTTAAAAATTACATTAAATTTCTCTCTGAAAATACTTATAGCCATTAAGAGACAACTATAGTTCAAGAAAAACACCACCTGTTTGTGAATTATGTAACTAACAGCATAAGAGACATGTCAACATTTTTGAAGACTGTTTATGAATAGTGGAATCCACTTTGTCTTTGTTTGCTACAGTTTAAGGGCAGACAATTTTGAATACTGTATACAAGCATCACAGATAGTAATATAGGCTCCCATGCTTTTATGTAATTGGTATTTAAAATAACTACACTAGAACACTAGATATGGGGCAAAATGTTTTTAGAAACAAATAAATACAAATAAAAAAAATAAAAAATAAGTGCCAGCACCCCCAGAACTATAAAAATAAAATTACAATATGTCACATTTCAAATATTAAAATAACCACACATTAGTTTTTAAATAACCACATCTATATAGTTTTTTAAATAACTAAACATAATAATGGGCAAAATTATTATAGAAAGCAAATAAATAATTAAATAATAAACAAAACATGTACATTAACAACATTATATGCAATGAATTTGTCCTATAGAGTTCCATTTTCTTTTCTCATCTGATTCAATCTGTTAATTACTCAGAAGAGTGTGTGGTTGTAAACTAACGAGCTTCTCATATTAACAGTATTAGATCCCCCTTTTCCATTGTGTTTAAAAAGTTTGAATCAAAGCTATGCAGGAAAAGTAATCCAGCTAGATTTTAATTAGAAACACAGTTTTGATGGACCCTGAGCATTTATTATACCCTGTTGGATGTTGATTGTTTGAGAGAGGAATTTACATTTCTGGAGAGCAGGGCTTGCATTTATTTATGCAAGCTTATCTGCATCTAAGCATGTGCTGGGGAATGGGTTGGTGTCAAAGTCACTGTGATCCATTTAACAAATCCTCCTCACCTCTCCATCTCTCAATCCCTACCCCTCCCTCCACACCGATAATGCTTGAGCTTTTAGGAAATGATGAAACAAAGACAAGAGATATTCTTTTATACATAAACCTTGTTTTTTGATTTTCTCTAAATGTGTTTATGACTTACAAATCTGCAATGTTGTCAGTTTGTTACATATCTCCCAAACAAGTGGCAATCTACATGTGTCCTTAAAAAGCTGATTTAAGAGAGGAATTAAATGCGACTTTTAAAACATACATTTGAACTTGTGTTTTATACTTCAGCAGCTATATATATCTCCACCTTATAGCAAGTGTCCAGAGGGTGGATGAAAATCTGCCTAGGAAGAGAATTTATCTGCCTCCTTCTATGTATTGGCACTGCAGGCAACCCTCAATAAGTCAGAAAAAAATTAGGACAGTCTCCTGGGCAGATACCTTCACACCCACTGGACATCAAATAGAATGTGGAGAAAATCCACTCTGAAACACTAAAGTTAAAATGTAAGTTTTGAATTGAATCTATTTACTTTAAATACTAAATTTATTGCTACTCATTAAAATAAACCATATTGTACATTATCCTTTAAGGCTTTAGTAATCATATGTTCTTGTTCTGTGCTATAAAATACTCATCTCTTCTTCTAGGAGCCTTCCTCATTCCATATTTCATCATGCTAGCTATTTGTGGGATACCTCTGTTCTTCATGGAGCTGTCCCTTGGACAGTTCTCCAGTCTTGGCCCCCTGGCTGTATGGAAGATAAGCCCACTTTTCAAAGGTAAGCTTTTCATTTGCTATACATAACCAATTTTTTATTTCAAAATATTACTTAAACAGACACGTAATGGGTCAGAACAAATAAATTGCACATTTTAATTATTGTAAATGAATACTATTTACTAACTGAAAACATATTTTGAAAATGGTATTTTGTATAATTTATCATTTTAGTGGTTCTCAGACACCCACATTATCAGTCCTCTAGACCAATCAAACATTTGCAAACTATGATAAAGTATTCTTCATTGAGAAAAATACAATGATCCATTAAAGTTGTGTCAAGTCTTTTAATATGTAAAACTAAAAAAAATCATAGTTCCTGGAAAGTTGTTGAGACGTTGTTTGCTTAACCGAGTAACACAATATATGTATAGATTAATAAGAGTATTGCAATATAATTTGATACCTTTTGGATTGGACAAACGTTTTATTTATAATGACAAGCTTTCGAGAGGCTCAACCTCTCTTTATCAAGTCTGAAGCAATACAAACATGAAATGGAGCCCTCAGTTTGAATAATTACAGCAGATTCAGACAGAGTGGAAACAGCATCTGACATCATCAGGTAAATACATACGGTATATGGGGAATAAACGCAACATAGTAAAGGAAACAAATATACACATATTATATACACATATACATCAATATATACATGAAAAAAACAGAGCACTGTAGTCCACAGTGATATATTTCCTGTTGGACAAACATCTCACTAAGAGTGCTAAGCCTGTTATGCTATCATAAGAAAAAAACATGACATTCTGATAATGTGTTAGAAAACCCAAGTCCATATTAAGTCCTGTATTTTTAGTGTTGAAGAAAGTGATCCTCTTTATTTCAAATGCTTTTCTCTCTTGGATGTTTTTAAATTTTCCTCTGAGCATTTTGACTTTTAAGTTTTGAATGAAGTGATTATTCTGGCTAAAATGGTGTCTCACTGGGCTACAATAACTGTCTTCATTATGTTTTCTTATTGAATGCCTGTGTAAATTCATTCTTAAATGCATTTTTGGGACGGTTTCTCCAATGTAACAGCCTGTGTCACATATATTACACTGTATTATATAAACCACATTGGACAATGTACATGAATACGATCCTTTGATGTTATAGGTCTTGTTGTTATGTGTGGCTGTGTCATCATTACAAATTAGTTGACTTAATTTACAGGCACGTTTGCTACAAGGTTTAGTTCCATTTTTTATATTCAGTTGTTAATTGGCCAATTTTCTGCTGACACGTTTTTGTTTCAGGTTTGGTGGTTGTTTAAATGCAAGGATGGGAGGTTTTGGGAATATATCTTTTAATTCAGTATTTTCAATTAGTAATGGTTGTAAATCTTTGATTATTTTCCAAATTTTCTCTAAAATTGGATGGTATGTGGTCACTAGAGGTATACGTGAAGTAGTTTCTTTTGTACTCTAACAGGTGTTCACAGCGTATTTTGATGGCATATTTATATCATTTAAAAAAATATATATATTACTTCTGTAGTGTAGTGCCGCCCCCCCCCCCCCCCCCCCCCCCCCCCCCACACACACACACAAACACACACCTTATTGTGGGCTTCTTAGAGGGAATTCATTGGTGGTTCAGCAGGTAGGGATATCGCTCCCCTGCCAGCGCTTCTCAGGGGCAGGGAATCCCGGATGAAGTCCCGAATGAATTTCACTTGGATACCCAGTGAGAAGCTCAAATTAAGATAGGAGGCTGGTGCAGCCGAGTTGGCCGCAGGGACCAAGGCGCCAACTACTCTACAGAAAAAAATATGGAAATGCCTGCACCAGTGGTAGTCCAGCCCCTACGATGAAAGATAAAGCCTAGCACATCGGTATATGTAAACATGACTGTATATAGTAATCTGGTTCAATTGGTTAAAATGGTTAGTTATAATAAATGTTTAATTTTGTCCTCTGCCATACATATCCTTAGATGAGGTACATTATTTTGCTCAGGGTTCCATAAAACTGTTAATTAAACCAGTTTTAGGATGCAAGGACCTTTTCAATTAAGCCAGTGACAAGGTCACTGATGTGGACAAAATGTAAGGAATATTTCTCTGGAATCTCTGATGTGTCTTCCTCTGTCCTTCACAGGTGTTGGAATGGGCATGCTTCTAATTGTAGCCTTGGTGGCCATCTACTACAACATGATTATAGCCTACGTCTTATTCTACCTCTTTGCCTCTTTGACTAGCAGCTTGCCGTGGGAGCATTGTGGCAACTGGTGGAACACTGAGCTCTGTCTTGACCACCATGTTATTCAGTCAAGCAACTCAGGAATCATCATCAATATGACTAATACAGTTAGCCCGAGTGAGGAGTATTGGAGGTGAGAGTACTGTAGAGTCAGGGTACTCTGAGTCAGATTCTATGTTTCTTATTGCTTAAATGTGGGTACATCAGATGTGCAGTAAATTAAGTTAAAGTTTGGCCATTATCTAAATTAACAACTTATAGTATAGCCACAAAATGTTATTTTAAGTGATAAATAATTATTTTAAGAATTCTCCCTTGTATGATTCTATATATCCATCATCGTTTCATCATCGAACTCATCAGTTAACATTTATCCATCCATTAATCCATAATACAACCATCATTTAATCACACATCAATTAATTAATCAATATAATTAATTCATCATCCACCTATTCACCTATCTATCATCCATTTATCTGTTCACCATCCATTCATCAATGATCCATGCCTCCACCAATCATCATCCACCCATCACTTGTCTATCAAGAATCTATCAGTCATCCATCACGGATTCGTTCAATATACTAACCATCATGCACATTTCCTTTAATTCACACATTCATACAGTTCATTCATTCTTCCAACATCAATCGACCATCCAGGCACCCATCCATCCAAGACATGTAATAATATAAACATTTCTATGTACATGATACTTTGCTGATTACTTTGATTGTAGTCGTTACGTTCTACACATACAAGGAAGTTCTGGAATTGGTGATCCAGGGCACATTCGATGGAATTTATGTCTGTGTCTACTTCTCTCCTGGATCATTGTGTACCTGTGCATCCTAAAGGGAGTGAAATCATCTGGCAAAGTAAGTGATGTCATGACACTGTTTTAAACTAAATCTTGGAGAAATATTATCACATATAATGGATTGGATTATCACAAAGCATTTATATAATATGTCTAGGATTAATACTCCATAGTAAAACAATACTACTACAAACCACTCCCTTTAAATTGTATTGTACTCTAATAATAATCATTACAATCATTATAAGCCTATGGGTGGTGGGAAGAGTGCAATGATGTAAAGGCTCACATTATATTTTACAAGTGGAGTACTGTATAAGTTACAGGTGGCTGTAAGTTGAGAGCACACTTGTCAGAAACAAAATGTCAGAAACACATAGCTGGGATGTTAAGGGGTAAAAAATTCCTCACCACTGTCTGCTTTCTTTGACCAAGGACTATGGCCCCTATTTAATTGCAAGCCCGTAATTACCTTCAAACTGGACTTTTGCCTGCGGGTTCCACATTTTTTACATATATACATGTATTTATTTGACTCAAGCCCGCAATTACAGTCTCACAGCCCCAACACACAAACCACGATCCCGTAAGTAGCATTTCAGGGCATGATCATGATTAATTAAGCAAGCCAGTAAGTTACAATTTAGACGATACTAGATATCCTCAAATACAGGCCTGTGTGGGGCTCTCCTGGACTGGACTTGATCACCCCTGCTCTATATGATTTGTGACTATGCGACGACTGGTAATATCCATTTAGCAATGAACAATGAAAAAGGAAGGGCAAATTATTAGATACTAACAGCATTATTAAATTGCGATTTGGCCAATTGAATAGGGCTCTATATAAGCACATCACATTTTTTTTTACCAACGTTTTTAGTTAGTGAACTTCTATCCAAAAGCAAGGTCTTCACTAACTAAAAACTTCTGTAAAAAAATATGCGATGTGCTTAAATAGAGCCCTTTTAAATTTGCCTAATCGCAATTTAATAAGGCTGTCCGCTTTTAAAATTTAAGAAAAAAAACTGCCTTTTGTCTTGCTTTAGAAAAAACTAGCGTGACCTGCTGAGTGACTTTCTGTTTTTTTGTATACTTTTTAAATAATAATCAAACATGCTACATATATACATGCTATATTGTATATCAAGTTATAATTATTTAATAAATATACTTTGTATTAGACTATATCTTAAATTGCCTTGGCGGTGGCACCATTGTATTATATATTTTGTGGTTCTAGATGATCATTACAAGTTGTTTACAATAATTGCATGTGACTCATAATACTGATAATGTGTTTTCTGGTTAACCCTTTCACACGCACACCCACCTTAGGGTATCTCTTGTAGGGTCCCCGTCACAATAGTTTAGGTTACAATTGGCTCTATAAAGTTTAGAGGTTGCTAGTATACAAGTTCTTACACACTTGCTCTCTTCACACAGGTTGTATATTTCACAGCCACCTTTCCCTATGTCATTCTGATCATGCTGCTGATTCGTGGAGTTACCCTGGAGGGAGCCTGGATAGGAATCAAGTTTTACCTCACCCCACAGTTTGACCACTTATTGACGTCTAAGGTAATCTGATAGCAAATTATACTCAATCTAATTATTATATTGTGCAGGATTTAAAATACAAGTTATTTATCAAAGAAAGATTTAAAAAAGAAGGGTTAGCTATTTATGTTTTTCTGGAAAGTCTATATGACAACATGTGTAAAGCTATATAGTTTTTGTTTAATATGGCCTTAAAACATCATAGCAAGTACAGATACTAACTGCTTTTTATTTTTCTTGATACTCTCTCTAGGAAGCTGCTAAAACTTTGGCATTAGGTTATAAGGCCAATAATAAAAAAAGATAAATAATGAAATAAAGATACTAAGGCTATAAATGACAAGACAAATTATTAAAGGCCAAAAAAGCTTCACATGTTGGTTACTTATCTAACAAATTACCAACATTAGCAGTTTTGTAAATTGCACAACATTATTAAATATTGTGGCTCTGTGAAAGTTACAGTTTTTAAAAAGTAATAGAGATGTAATCCCTAAAGTTATATTTACTAATGCAGAATCTGGACATGGTTCAGCCTGGAAATAGTTTCTTACTCATTAGCGTATCCTATGTCCGTCTTTGATCTTGTTCCAGGTATGGATAGAAGCAGCCTTACAAATATTTTACTCTCTTGGAGTTGGATTTGGGGGTCTTCTTACTTTTGCCTCTTATAATACATTCCATCAAAACATTTATAGGTAAGTCTTTAACTCAGTGGTTTATATTTATCAAAATCGGAATAAGTGGGTGTATCAAACAGATTTAAAATGTATCCAACTTGATAAAAAGGAGTCCATAGAAAACACAGGAAGTGGAGATATTTTATGTGTTGACTCATCTTTAATCCTCTTTTCCCTGTTTAACCTAATTTTTTACCGAATTGGATACAAATACCCCAATGTCTCTAATTATACATTAATGAACAAATGAATAAATAAATAACTCTCTCTCTCTATATATATATTTATATATATTATTATACAGGGATTTTATACAGGGATATACAGGGATATACAGTGGATATAAAAAGTCTACACACCCCTGTTAAAATGTCAGCTTTCTGTGCTGTAAAAAAATGAGACAAAGATATGTCATTTCACTTTTTCCACCTTTAATGTGACCTATAAACAAACTGAAATCTTTTAGGTAGAGGGAAGAAAAAATATAAAAACAAAATAATATGGTTGCATAAGTATGCACACCCTTAAACTAATACTTTGTTGAAGCACCTTTTGATTTTATTACAGCACTCAGTCTTTTTGGGTATGAGTCTATCAGCATGGCACATTTTGACTTGGCAAGATTTGCCCACTCTTCTTTGCAAAAACACTCCAAATCTGTCAGATTGCGAGGGCATCTCCTGTGCACCGCCCTCTTCAGATCACCCCACAGATTTT
Source organism: Discoglossus pictus (assembly GCA_027410445.1). Lineage (NCBI taxonomy): Eukaryota > Metazoa > Chordata > Amphibia > Anura > Alytidae > Discoglossus > Discoglossus pictus. The sequence continues at coordinate 46,476,517 of CM050167.1, read as the reverse complement.
CAATCGGATTCAGGTCTGGGCTCTGGCTGGGCCATTCCAAAACTTTAATCTTCTTCTGGTGAAGCCAATCCTTTGTTGATTTGGATGTATGCTTTGAGTCGTTGTCATGCTGAAAGATGAAGTTCATCTTCATGTTCAGCTTTCTAGCAGAAGCCTGAAGGTTTTGTGCCAATATTGACTGGTATTTGGAACTGTTCATAATTCCCTCTATCTTAACTAAGGCCCCATTTCCAGCTGAAGAAAAACAGCCCCAAAGCATGATGCTGCCACCACCATGCTTCTCTATGGTGTTCTTTTGGTGATGTGCAGTGTTGTTTTTGCGGCAAACATATCTTTTGGAATTATGGCCAAAAAGTTCAACCTTGGTTTCATCAGACCATAACACCTTATCCCACATGCTTTTGGGAGACTTCAGATGTGTTTTTGCAAAATGTAGCCTGGCTTGGATGTTTTTCTTCATAAGAAAAGGCTTTCGTCTTGCCACTCTACCCCATAGCCCAGACAAATGAAGAATACTGGAGATTGTTGTCACATGTACCACACAGCTAGTACTTGCCATGTATTCCTGCAGCTCCTTTAATGTTGCTGTAGGCCTCTCGGTAGCCACCCAGACCAGTTTTCTTCTCGTCTTTTCATCAATTTTGGAGGGAGCTCCAGTTCTTGGTAATGTCACTGTTGTGCCATATTTTCTCCACTTGATGATGACTGTCTTCACTATGTTCCATGGTATATCTAATGCCTTGGAAATTCTTTTGTACTTTTCTCCTGACTGATACCTTTTAACAATGAGATCCCTCTGATACTTTGGAAGCTCTCTGTGGACCATGGCTTTTGCTGTGGGATGCGACTAAGAACATTTCAGGAAAGACCAACTAGAGCAGCTGAACTTTTATTTGGGGTTATCAGAGGCACTTTAAATGATGGCAGGTGTATGCTGACTCCTATTTAACACGATTTGGTATGTGATTTCTTAATTCTGAACACAGCTACATCCCCAGTTATAAGAGGGTGTGCAGACTTATGCAACCACATTATTTTTATTTTTTATTTTTCTTCCCTCCACCTAAAATATTTCAGTTTGTTTTTCAATTGAGTTCTACAGTTTATAGGTCACATTAAAGGTAAAAAAAGTTCTGAAATGATTTATCGTTGTCTCATTTTTTTTACAGCACAGAAACCTGACATTTTAACAGCGGTGTGTAGACTTTTTATATCCACTGTATATGTATATATATATATGAGCAAAATAGAAAGTTAATATAATCTAGACTAAAATAGCTGTTCTGTAATAGAAGAATCAAACTAAGATCTAACAGGAAAACAGTGGATATTAGTTTAATTTAAATATTATTTTGCTTTGAATTCTCAGAGGGCTGGAGTATTCAGATTAATATATTCCGATATGCACAATTTGGCAACAAGCTGTTTATTCTCCTGTGCAACTGTATGTGCCTCCATATTTGCTTTATATTTTAGTTGCTCTTTAATTCAAGCTCCTCGCTTGTGTATCACAGGGACACCTTTATAGTCACGGTGGGGAATGCCATTACAAGTATACTGGCTGGATTTGCCATCTTCTCAGTGTTGGGCTACATGTCAAACGAACTGGGAGTTCCGGTTGGCCAAGTTGCAAAAGCAGGTAAGAAAAATTAATTTCTGTTCTTTAGGTCAAGGGTAAGCAACCTTTTGGAAAAAAGAGGCAAGTTTTTATTTATTCTTTCTAATTCAAGGCACTGAGTACCGATAATAAATGTCAAAGTTTAAAAAGGTATTTCCGTATATATTTAAACAATTGTATGGGAAAATATATAAATGGTTAATACATAAATTAAAGAGTTTGAATTGTATCTCTCACTGTTTAGCATGGTACTGTAATTGTTATTTTTCCTACATATGTACCATTACTTTAACTCATTACTGTTTATCCTCATCTCATTTATTTTATTACCGTATTGGTCCGAATATAAGCCGCACCCGCATATAAGCCGCACCCGTAAAGTTCAAGGTGAAAAAATAGAAAAAAGATAGTACTCAAATATAAGCCGCACCCGTAAAATTGGAGAGAAAAAGACTCTCAAAGTGATCCGCCATTGCAAGAAACAGGCTTTTTTGCAGGTTACAGGCTTTACAGGATGTTAGAATCACTAAAACTGTAAATCGCTATACAATACCGCAGTGTAAAGCACGAAAATCGTCACCCATAACTCGCAATCGCGCAAATCGGCAGTCATTTTGCATTCGTGAATAGAATTTGCACACGTTACAAGCAAAGTTCGCAAATCGGCAATGATTTTTTGACGGTTGCAAAGATAAGCCGCACCCTTAACTCGCAAGCTCAAAAATCGGAAAAAAGGTGCGGCTTATATTCGGACCAATACGGTACATGCCTTCCCCCCCACATCGCTCACCACCTTATCCTTTCAGGTCAAGTTACAGTTATCATTTATCTTCTCGACTACATACACTGGTAGCTTGAAGCCCCTCCGCTGTAGGTGTGGCCTTAGGCCACAGTTGTGAAATATGGCGCCCTACATAAGTGAAAACAGTAACTGTAATAGTAACACATTTACTTCCTCAGCAGTAGCTCCCGGAAGGTTGTGGTCATTATTGCATGTACCGCTCTTTATGTTCATATGACCACCCAAGCATCAGGGGGGTTGGTTATAGTAAGGAGAGAGTAGGAGAGTGACATATGGAGGTTGTCAGTCATTGGTGACATCACAAGCTCCTCTTCCAAATCTCATTCTAGACAGTTCTAATGTCTGCCCAAATTTGCTGAAGCTTGAAACCAGGACATACAGGAGTTGGCACAAACCTCTGCAGTGCAAGGGAGCCATATCTTTTAAAGACCCTTTTATGGGACTTTAATCGAATGTTCATTGTTTTGTATTTTAAATGTACTGTTTGGAACACCATTGAACCAATAGGAGATATGCAAATTAGCATAGCCTGACAAAAATCTATGGACCAAGCTCTGCCCCATAATCCGCCCCATAATTTGATTTGTATTACATTTTTGGCTTTAATGCCACACTCCACCATTCACGTTCACCCCAGGCCATCGTGTCTTGCTGTACTATTGCTCTCTATTTTTACATACAAGCAGCTGGAAATTCCAACAAACATAATTTATCAGTATGAGATTGAAGTGGGTAATTATAAAGACAAACGAGAACTAGGAATCTGATGCAATGAATATGAGAATGAGAGAATGAGAATAATAGTGAAGAGGTGAGAAGAAAAAATCTGTAATGTGGAATATTTAGGGGTGATGTGTATTACTTTCAAAACAGGTAAGAGAAACAGACATCTGGTGGACAAATGTGAGCATGCCTCAGACAAGCATATTGTAGTATATAACATAAAAAATAAAACATACAAAATATTTTGGGGTAATTAACTCTTCAGTAGTGGGGTTTCTATTACGTTGAACAACGATATTGCTATTGTGCTCCTTAGATTGTCTTCCATATTAAATGTGTTGCAAGTATGTTAACCCCTTCTTTGTGTTGCTACCTATTTTGGTATTGAATTATCTTGTTTAGGTTCCTAGAAGGGTTTATTCTTCTTCTTTATGTATTATAGCATTATTATTATTAACCTGTGTGTTGTATAGAAAGTAGCTACCAATTAAGGCTGCTAAGATCGTTTAGGCCTATTGTTTTTAAAATAGTTTAAAATAATTTTTTAGCTTTACTAATGGAATTTTATTGTCCCTGGGCTGTCATAGCAGCCCTTCTTATCTAGATTGTTAGAAGTTTTTCCCTTACTAGGGGCCTCATTCAATTGCGATTTGGCCAATTGAATAGGGCTCTATATAAGCACAGAGCATATTTTATTTACAGAAGTTTTTAGTTAGTGAAGATCTTGCTTTTGGATAGAAGTTCACTAACTAAAAACTTCTGTAAAAAATATATGCTCTGTGCTTATATAGAGCCCTATTCAATTGGCCAAATCACAATTGAATGAGGCCCTAGTAAATTACAATTATAGGAGGTATTTTGGCATATTATTTGGTGGTCATATTTCTTTATTTAGTGTGTTCACAAGTACTTTTATATTAGGCTTATTAGCCAGTTTTGGGGCATTTTACGTTAGTTATAAGCCTTCCAGTTAGGAGGTCTTTTTTGAGGGCACAAGGTTCATCTTTGTTTTTTTTTTTGTGTCAACAGTTTGTGTGTGTCAGTTGTCTTATTAGATACTTAGATAAAATGTTATTTGTGCATTTTTTATTCCTTTGTAATAGGGTCAACAATCAACTTTGGAGTAGGGATTATTGGTTTTCAGTTAGGAAGACTCCCCGTTTAGATTTTATCCTCCTTCCTTCTTTTTTTTCTCTCCTTACGTTATCTATGTATGTCACCTTCCTCTTCTTTTTTGAAGTGTTAGGGCAAATATTCAGCTTTTTGGGGGTTTCTGATATTAAGTCCCCATTGAGCACAATGGGCAACTAATTAATTGCTGCATAGTTCTCTTGTTATTTAATAAAGTTGTCCAATAATTTAGTTTTTTTCGAATGTTGAGTTTGCAGTGGTGCAATAGGACATTAAAAAACACATAAGCTCTATGAGCTATACCTATTAATGTTGTAGCTCACATATATCTGTAATGCTATGTTGCTAAATAATTAGCAGTTGCTGGAGGCTGAATTAGGCTGGATTGTGTGGAAGTGCCTGGAACATAATGATGAAAACCTTATGGTGCCTCATGATCCCTTACATGTTGGAACAGTATGTTGCTGAGCCTCCAGCAGCCAATGTATTAACTGAAGCTTCAATCAATACTTTTCCACTAGAATAGAAAAGAAGGTTTTCCGTTCCTATTTTTAGTGTGGTATTATGTTACTTTCCTTCGCTGTCTGGAAGAGATATGAAACATGCAACAAAGATATGGATGCAGAAGGGGCCCGTTGATCCATCTAGGTTTGAGTTTCAAAGAGTCAAATAATTTGATATTTGGACAGCTTTCATACAGAAAGTCTTTATTGAGTTGTGTGTGTGTTGGCATCGTTCAGTCATGTCCAGCTCTCCGTGACCTCATGGACTGCAGCACACCATGATGATACACTTGGTATTCATGGCAGAGATACTGGAATGAGTTGCCAATCCCTACTCCAGTGGTCAACAGCGTACAGCTCTTTTTGGTCTCCCATGCAAGGCCCAACTCTCCTTGGCTTCATGGTGGTGTGACCTCTTAGTTCCCTGACTGGAATCAAACCCAGGTAGCAGCAGTGAAAGCACCAAATCCTAACCACTGTACCACCAGGGAACCAAATATAATTTCACCCAGAAAGCAACCTCTCTAATGCCAACATCTGCAGATACCTCCTGACTGTCTGAATTAGCATTAACCCTCAAAAATACAAGTATATAAACCCTTTTTATATACAGAAACACAAGGCAAGATGGATTCCAAATAAAATGTCTCTCACACATCTTGTGTTTTTGTTTTTCTCTTTTGAAATTGATTTTATTGAAATTGTCTAATTCCTGTAATATTTACAAAAACCCAAACTAACAAAGACCATTAAAAAATGGCTGTTCTATATACAAGCCAATTTTCGAAATTGAATAAATCTTGAGCTATGCACAATTTTCTGTGGTGTGTGACACAGTGTTTTAATTAGTGCCATGCTTTATTAGTGTTTAGAAGGGTGATTTATACTATGATCTGAAAGTTAACAGTTTATAGGTCATATCAGGTCATCACCAAAACTAACTGGTAAAATATCCCACTCAGAGTAAAGGCTATTTGTATTCACTAGCAAAACTTTGTCACTAATTAGCATACTGCGACAAACAGAGAAACATTTCTCAAGAATTGAATAAGCATGTTTAGCTTATTTTAGCGCCATTTGAGATTATTGGTTTGTTTCAAACGTGACAGTTTAATACAATTTAATGTATTCTATCTATCTCTTGTATTTTGCAATATTTTCTGTTTAACCTGAGCCCTATTCTATTAGAAGCCCGCAAATGTCTCTAACACGTAATTTTGGCTGTGGGTGTCTTTTTTCTCTAAATGTTTAGATGTATTCTATTGACCCTAACTCACAATTTACCTCCTTAAGCCTAAACTCATAAACCCTGCCTTTTTAAGTAGGATGTCAGGGGTGTGATCATATGATCTGACAGTATTTAAGCAAGCCCATAATTTACTTCTTAGACACAGCCAATAGTAAATGAGACAGTCGTCATTTCAGTAAAACATGGAAGTTAGACGTAATCTGCAATCGGAGGCTACAAATTAATTAGTGCCGATAAGTAATATTTGCCGATTGACTCGCAATCAAGCAATCTATAAAATGCATTTGATAAACTGTTCTAGTCCATATGGGTTTCAGGATATGTATTAACCCCTTGAGTCCTGGGATCGATATTACTCAGAAATAACATTAAAAAATAATACTTTTTAATTGCATATTTGTGGGTTTGAGATTGTGCTACAATTAATTTGAATGTATTTCTATTCATCCCCATGCTTTTAAAGTACAGTATTGTGTGTTTAATAGCTGTTACAGCTCTAACAAGTGTTTCAAAAAGCCATTGTGAGTTCAATTTAGTACTTGTAAAAATTTTAACAGAAAAGTGATCCTTTTTTTTCAGTTGCGGGTTAGACTTCGTTTGAGAGCTAGAGCTTCAGGTTTAATACAATATCAATTTATTTTTGTAACTTTAATTATTTAGCTATCGTAATGTTTGAGCTGTGCTAAAACCAGTGGAGTTCTAAGGCAGAAATTGCGTCTTTGGCTGGCCCGTAGTGATTGTGGGCGGGTAACTCATAATCAGATTGCGATAGAATGTGTGGCAATATTAAGAGCAGTTTTAAATGTGTATAAATTTACGAATTGGGCAATAGAATAGGACCCCTTGTTGGGAGTTCAGTGTGCAAAGCTGATCACTTTCACTATTTAAATGGTCACCTCTACCATCAAAGTCAATAATATACACGACTATATATGAAAATCTCACTTCTACTGGTAGTTTTAATAAAAAATTACCTATTGCTTTTATAGTTCTTACAAATCAACATATAGTAAGAATAATTCCATGATTAAGTCCTTAACTATAGTCCAAAAGCGGGATGGAGCTTTTTTCATAATGTCCCTTTGTCTAATACCATTTATCCAATCCAGCTAATATTTAATAACCAGCCAGTCACCCAACTTACACCATATAAGTACTTCACGGGTTAATGGTCCAAGTGCAATGGGCAGAATAGCATTACCCTTCCAGTGCTCCCTCCTTGATTTCTCCAGCCATATTACATTACTCAATACAATTCCCTTTAGAATTTTGTTTAAAGTATGTCACTGCACTATTGGACAAGTATTGGTTAGTAATGGCTTCGTGATGTAACGAATACCAAATGGATTCCTGCACTTGTAATGAGAGACTTTAAAAATCCATATTTTTTTTCTAAAAAATGTTTATGTCCATGGCTCACACATGGGCATATAGTTATTTTTAAGTGAAATAAGCCATATTTGGTTAAAAAATTAGTCTAAGAGCATAGTTATGCAGAAAAGAAGTCATGCAGCTAGTTTTTAAATAGAAAAATAAAATGTGATGCCCCTAATGGACCCTGGGGGAATCCATGATATATCCAGTTATGGAGAAAAGGTTTTTGATATCCTGAAGCAAGTCTGTTTCTGGGCCAGTGAATGGGTATGGGTATGGTGTCAATGTCAAGCTTTTCAACAAAGGCTCTCTGTTCCCACATTTTCCCCCCTCTCTCTAAAACACACAGCCTTGTGATTAAGCTATGATGAAATGATGTAAGAAACACAAAATGGATTACTCTACTCATAAACAAAGTAGTCAAAAATACAGATTTTTCCCAAAACTGTTTGAAGCAGCTTCTAATATTGTTAGTTTGGTACATACTTCACAAACAGGTGCATTTTCTTCTTCAACTACTGGACTCATTGCTACTGAAGCTCTCTGCTGACATTATATCCTGTAGTGCTGGATTGTTATGCAATTAATGTCATTAAATCTTATCTGCAAGCTTGGAAACATTGAGTTCCATGCTGTGAGTTGGAAGCTGTGTGGAGAAATAGGGTAATCAATAGGACACTTAACTCTTCCTGTGGTTTGTAGTGCAGACATAAGTGAAGAGAATAAGAATTAGATAAATATCGCTCATTTTTTCAGATTTTTACCCTGAACTTGAGAGTGCAATCACATTTTTAGGAGGGTCATATAGAGGCCAAGTAGGTCCAGGGTTACTTTTATTGATGAGAGGCCTCAGGCCACAAGCATTGCTGACCACTGATTTAGCTCCCACAATGGTCTTAATTATATTTACGCAATGTCTGAGCTGAATTAACAAACACAGGCAAAGATTTCATTGTTTCACTGAAGTTAATAACTGCCTCAGTTGCTCTGATTAACTTACTCGTGCACAGCAAGGAAACCCTCAAATTATGGTCTGTCTTTGGGACTGACATTGATTGTCTTTGGTTCAAGATTGTTTGTGCTTTGTGATCCCAAAATATAACTGTATTTTTGTGCTGTTGGTCGTAAAATATATCTATCATATGGACCCCCATGGTAACTAGTTATAAGTAGATTACCATGGGGGTCCCCAGGGACCCTACTGGTAACAGATTAATATTTGGTGCCATGGTTATACTTTACTTGGGTACGATACTCATGGTCATAGGGGGTAGCAGTATTAACCCCTTAATTGTGTAGGATTTGAGCAATCAAGCCTCAAATCTAACACAATTAAGGTTTAGCGCCTTCATAACGTCTGGTTTGAGACATCCAGGCTTCATTATTGTGCCTTCATTTTATAGTTCTTACAAATCAACATATAGTAATAATAATTCCATGATTGAGTCCTTAACTAAATTCCAAAAGCGGGATGGAGCTTTTTTCAAAATGTCCCTTTGTCTAATACCAATTATCCAATCCAGCTAATATAGGGGGGTTGAAAGCACCAATATGCTCTTTTAACATTTCGGGCACTGGGAATAACTTCCAGGTAAACTTTCAGAAGATTGATATCATTATAGGAAGCATTGCAAATCATACAGAATGATGATAAAACTAGTTGTGGGGCCAGTGTACATACGTTTCATGTTATACCTTTTTTTTATTTCACCTTTAATTAACATTAAATATAGAGGTGCAAACAGCAGCGAAGCAATTTAAAACAACGTTTACCTGATTGATGGTTGTTCCTGTACCCCAGCAGTCAACCAGTAGCAGTTTAGGCATTGATCTAACAATATTACAATTTGGTCCTGTAACTGTCTGCATCCCACATGGGATGCCTGTTGTTCTACACATTCAGCAGGCCAGATGGTTCCTATCTTCCTCGGTCTGATTTTGCTGGAATTGGTGATGGGATATTTGGCAGCCTCTGCATCTCCTTCCAGTTATTTCTACATAGCTGTATGTGATGACTGAACAGAAAGGAAGTAGCTTTGTCACAACAGCAGGCAGATCCATAGAAGAAAACTGTATATTGAACAATTCATGTCAACCTTGTGAACACATATTGAGTATTAATGTAATTATACATACAACTTGCCTTCTCTGTCTATATAATTATGAACCTTAAAGGGACACTGAAGCCACCATATGTGCTCTGCACAGGATGGAAAATCCCGTGGAAAGATTATTTAACAATAATTAAGATAGACATTGTATTTTAACATATGATTGGTGAATGGCTCCCTGGATTAACTGCTTTCTTTTGAATATTTCTTCCAAGGTGTCAATCTGTGCACAGACAGATTGTATTAATACTTTGTACACCTTATACAAAAGGAAGCCATTAGGCAAGCAATGAGGTGTCTAGGAACTGATAGCCCTTGACTTGACTGACAAAATCTAGTAAATGCAAATATGTCTCTTCTATTACTAAATTACATTTTAAATAACTATCCATATTTTATTGGTACTAAACTATCCTACAATAATTGGGACCCCTGACTTGCCCCTTTAAAGGGACCCCAAAGTCACCATATGCGCTGTGCACATTAGGTAAAGGGTGGAAAAGCATAGGAAAAAATGCCTTCCTTTTTAAAATTGCCGCTAAAATAATTTGTGTTTGAAGTTAGTGGATTTAAGCTATTTTAAGATATTGTCAGAATACACAATGAGCTGCACTGGCTTGTGGTACAAATTATAATTTAGTTGTGGAAGTTATTTACAATGTAATTTTGTAATAGAAAAACAGCTTTGCATTTACTACATTTTGACTGTCACTCAGTTCAAGGAATGTGTAATCAGTACCTAGTTACATCATTGCCTGCTTAATGGCTTCCTTTTCCATAAGGCTTACAAAGTATTAATAAAATCTGACTGGTCACAGATTGATTCCTCAAAATAAATATACAAAAGAAAGCAATTAATTCAGGGAGCCATTCACCAATCATATGGTAATTAGGTACTGATAGGAAGATTGTTTGGTCAGAGGATTTCTTGAGCTGAGTAACAGCTAAAATGTAGTAATTTCAAATCTGTGTTTCTATTGCTTTGTTGTTTTCTTTCCATTACTGTTATTTGTGTGTTCCACAAATAAATATGTACCAAAGAAGAAGGCATGAAGAAAACATTTCAGTGTAATGAAAACACTTCTGTTCTACCTCTATTTTACAGCTTATTTTTACTTCTATTTCCTAATGTTTTTGATATATAGAGTATGATAGTATTCCTATCTTATGATTATACCAGCTCTGTATATGACTTGTGAAAATGAAACTTGACCTTCAGCTTAACCATGACATTAACCACAGTGAAATTCCAGATGATGTCAACTGGCTCCTTATTTACCTGGACTAATAAGTTATATGGGGCACAAATTCTTAGGCCTTGCCAAGGGCACCAGTTCAGCTTGAGCCACCCGTACACATGGGCCATTATGTTTATTTCTACAGAAGTCAAGAAAAAATAAGTTGGTCTAAAAATTGTTGCTCCATTGACCTTTGTTTTACTGCTCACTAATATAGAAAATCGAGCAAAATAGCTTTTCAGTTGATCTGGTAGGACACATTTAGCGTGGGACGTCATGAGGCTATGTAGAAGTTTTATTCTATAAAAAAATTAATATTTTTAATTACTATTCATTAAAAGTACCAAAAGTCCAATACATGTGGCAAAATATTATGCACCTTGCTACAGAAATAGAAGTCCAACTTGAACCGATTATTGATACCTGCCTCTTAAGAATATCTCCTTTAGCCTTATCTACCTCACAAAATAAATTGCTGCAATTTCTAATATTGGCTAGTAATAGCCAGTAAATGGAAATCTGGTACACTTAAAGCCTTATCAAATTGCGATTCGGCCAATTGAATAGGGCTCTATATAAGCACATAGCATACTTTTTTTTACAGAAGTTTTTAGTTAGTGAACTTCTATCCAAAAGCAAGGTCTTCACTAACTAAAAACTTCTATAAAAAAATATGCTATGTGCTTAAATAGAGCCCTATTCAATTTGCCGAATTGCAATTTAATAAGGCTGTTAATTTATAAACAATTCAAAATAAATTAAACTATATCCTAAGAAATGAAAGACTCACCCATCTCTTAGCAGATTATATCCCCATCTTTTAAAATCCTGGGATCCCTGTATGAAATATAACATAATCTAGATTTGTATACCATTTTATGTCTCCACTCCTAATAACAAGTGACTGAAAATAAAAGTACATACAACAACATAAACTATTATTTTATTACATTTATGACAATGTCCATAAGGTTTCTTGGCAAAGATACTGGAGTGGGTTGCCAGTTCCTCCTCCAGTGGACTGTGATTTGTCAGAACTTCTCTATGACCCGCCCATCTTTGGTGACCCTACATGCTATAGCTCACAGCTTCATTGAAGTACACACACTTCGCCACAACAAAGTAGCAATCCAGAAAGGAAAGATACCTCATTGGTAGAAAATTTTCTTTGAAGAGTAATAATAATGCTTTCAAATTCTACAGTATGCTGCACACTACAAGATAAAACATTACTAGAAATGTTGTTAGAATTTTAATTTGCTTAGTGTAATTTTAATAATAAAACAGTAATTTGTACTTCTAATTATTCTAAATAATAATTTGCATGCTTTCATAACATTTCTGCAGCTTCATCTTATCAGTATCAATGACATTTTGGTAAAGGCTGGATGTACGAGAGCTGTTTTTACATCAGTAGCAGGGCTTGTAGTTTGGGTTGTTATTGCCCATTTCTGAGCATGTGCTTTGGTAGATGTCAAATGCTACGAGATGCAATGATATAAAAAACTCCTTTACCTCCATTGATGTGATAGGTAAGCCCTTCAATTTCCAAACTAGCAGAACGTGCTGAAGCCAGGCAAGATGGACAATCTATACATAAAATCTTCAATAATTAAGATTTTGTCTAAAATGATTTTATGCTCATAGTTTACATAGCTGCTCACATTGTTAGTTTGTTATATATGTCACATGTGATCGTCCCCCCCCCCCCCACAGTGGTCTATTATATATATGTAGTACTAGTCAGATTAAATGGGCCAATTGGTACCATCAAAATCTATGTGTCTGTTGCAACAAGCAGCTCTAAAAATAAGACCGTACCTGTCAGGGACAAGTTGTCACATTGAAATCCGGAAGGTTTGTTTTCTGTAAGTCATGTGCAATTCATTTACACCTGTTTGTTTGCATGACTCAGTACTGAGTAATTAGCGTATGATATCTGCTTACACTCCCCCATCACAACTGTTTAATATAGGAGCAAATGGAATAATCATATACTTATGGTGAATGCACAGGATTAAAGGAAGAGAAAAACATACGGTACATTTTGCTAGTTTGCATAAAAAATAAGATGTGTACGCTGGCATGGAAAATTAGTTATCTATAGTTTAGAAAACTTTTAGAAAAAAGTTGCCATGGTTTTTTTTTGCCTACCATTTTGCCCAGACATGGTAATAAATAAAAATGGCCAGATTTATTAAAGTTCTTAGACACTGCAAATATGCAACAATGCATGTTTTCTCTTGCACAGAGAAGTCCACAATCATGGGCATAAGAGCATAAAAAATCCATGGGGGATAATTTAACTCTACTCCCAAGGACAAGAAGCAGGAGCAGATCTTTGTTTAATTTCTCAATGCCCCTGGCCCCCTAAATATAATGAAAAATTATATATGTCTTTATGCCAACTTATTATGTATATATGTATGTGTGTGTGTATATATATATATATATATATATATATATATATATATATATATATATATAGATATATGTATATAAATAAATAAATAAATATATATATAAAATAAAATTATGGGTCAAAGCATTCATGGGAAAGACATACTGCTCCAGAGCGCTGGTAAATCTGGTAATGCATAATTTAGTTTAATTTTGCAATTTTTTGTGTCTCCTATTCATTCAATCTGAAGGGTGCGGGGGTGGGATTTGTCCTCCCCCCCCATCCCCCCAGTTCCTATGCCCCTGACCACAATATAATTCCTTTGCAGTATCAGTGTCAAAAGTCATTGGCAAGCATAAATACACGTATTCCATTTGCTGAGTCTGATTAAGAGCATAATCTTCCAGGAAAGATGTAATTAAGCTGTTTTTAATTAGATATGTTGATGTACCTGCTGGACATTGGAGGCATCCATATTAATTGGTGAAAGTTGTGTGTATGAGAGTGAATTTTACATTTCTGTTTGCTTCTATTGTTGTTAGATGGTTTACAATTTTTTCTTCCAGAATTACAGTGATCCTTTAATCAGGAATACATTTGGCATTTGACTTATATTCTGTTACCCGTGCATTGTCATATTTCTCAAAGAGGTATAGTTTACATACAGATTGAAGGCTGAAGAGCACTTCTGATAATCTGAGAGCTAATGACACTGCCAGTTGAGTAATATTGTGAATCATAGCAAGATCTGGATGTGTTACAGCCGACCTGAGGTCAGTGACACACACCGAGCAAACAGAGGCGTTAATTAAATCTCTTCAGTAACACTTTTATCTGGTAAATCACTGCCGTGTTGTAGGATGTATGCACACTAAGCTAGCTAGAAATAAAGAGAGAGATGGGAGTAGAGAGGTTGCAAAGGGGAGTGATACAAGTGATAAGAGGGGAAGGGGAGATAGAAAGAGATGGGAAATCACTGGGAATTAAGAGAATGAGGCAGGGCAGGGCCGGATAAGGACTTTGTAGGTCCCTGGGGTACAGGTACTGTGAGGCCCCTAGTGATATTGGATTGGGCATACTGTAAGTCACTTGACAAAACTTAATTTTAATATACCTACTACGATACTTGATTGGAAGGGATACGTCCTCTTTAGTGCTACAATTCCTTTCTCCTCAGTCCAACAGAAGACTTTGGCCAAAAGCTTATCATTCCCTACTAGACCATTCGGCATGTCACCATGTGTCACCGTTTCCTACAGAACTTCCCCCAGGACCAGCCAGCGCAATGTTTTGATGTCTACAGTTTTGCAGAGTCCCGCAAAATGTTTTAAGGATCATCAATAAAATTGAAACATCAACTTTCTTGAGGCTTTTAGGACTTTTTCAGCTTTTCCTCTTTTTCCTTGAGCCCCCCCCCCCCCAGCAGCTTTAATCGGACCCTTGGAACAGAAGAGAGTTAAATGGTCATTATAGAGCTCATACAACAGGGTTTCATTTGTTCATTTAATATGTGATTAGCAATAAATTCATTACCTAAATAAAAAATATCAATGTAGCTCTAAATGCTTACATCTGAACTTTAGAGTCTTCAATGCATAACAGATCTGAATCTCTCCATCCATCAAGTAGTTCCGGGGATGTCAGAGGATCTGCTCATGATGTTGTCCTTTATCTGACTTTTTCCTAGCAAATACTTTTGTAGGCAAATCCAGACCAGTCTAGTACAAATTTTAGGGCAATCTCCTCTACACCTTGATTATGGAGAGAAGCAGATCTGATAGAATCTGCAATACTAACGTTTCAGTGTAAGTTGTAAAGGCTATATTGACATGTTTAGATTTTGATTAACTGATTTTATTGTTTTTCTGTTCATAAATAACAACATTTAATAAAAAGAAAATAACTAATTAAATGATGGGGGTTTGAGGAGGTGTGCAGATTAAAGACACTTTGGATCTGGAAATTTGAGACATTATTAAAAAGGGGGCAAGACTTTAAGTTGTCCAATCTACCACTTAACATCTATGGTACATTCATCATAATATGCCATAGAAACCACTGAAGAAGCCTTCCTATATATATTTGATACTCAAACTATAATCACCCCATTTCCAAATGGACTCAAGCTGGCGAAGAATAAGCAGCATTGATAGACCACCCCCATTTTCTCTAAGCAAAAGCTAAATAATCTCAAGTTACATTTTGCCAAAACTGGAGATTCCCAAGAATAAGACCAATATTATTAAATTTCAGCTTCTTTTAAGACAAATAAGGTGGTACTTGGTGATATGTACCATTTTAATGTAAAGCCTGACATCTCCAACCCTGGGGAACATATAAGTAAATGAGTGTTCGCCTATCCCAACTGCCATTTATTTGCCTTTTGTTATACACATCACTTGCACCCGATTAGTAAGCAACAACTGTTAAAAGATACCCTAATCACAGATTGTCCCAAACCCACCTATCCTGGTTGGCTTTTCACCCTCTCCCTACCATGTTTTGACTTTTGTAATGTTTAAAATGTGCTCTTTTAATTGCATTAATAAGACAGTTGTATACCATGTCCCTTTAAATTTCATCCTGCAGTACAGATCCATCTGCTCCAGAAATCTGGCAAATCCTTATCCAATCAGAATCTATAAACAAGTCCTTGTCTACCCACCCAGATTCTGTACATTTGTACACAAATGGGAAACCGATGCATTGCTGTCAATGATAGTAGAGAAGCCACGTTACCTTTAGTGAAATTCCAAAAATATTCCAAAAATATTATTTTATTATTTTATTTATTGTATAATGTTATTTATTGCATATTTATACTCATCATCACAATTATTTCATCTATTGCTTAAATGCATTACAGTTGTTACTATTGTTCCTTTAAGAGAAAGCTTGGCAAACAACAGAGATTTTGGATCAGCATGTAGTTAAAATAACCGAGGAGCAATATATAATATGTTTTATATCACAGTGTGGTGGTTTCTCTGGCAGCAGAGAGGTAAAGTCTGAATGTATAAATTGAATCAGTTCAAAGCTAACTGTAGTGCACAAAACGGATGAAACAGATTCTTGAAGCTAAATGATTTTAGATTTCAAAGTGACTTATGGAGAGAAACACAAAATGACTTTATCTGATCATGGCTTAGAGTTTCATTCCAGGCTGAGATCTCTGTTGATCCAAATAAAAACGATAGCCTTCTGTGGAAAACCAGGCAAAATTGCATTATGCGCCTCACAAAAATCAAAACCCAAAACAAATATTCACTTTATACCCCATTTTGATTACTGCCAACTGGCCTCCCTCTTGTTTAAATATTCTAGCTCCAATTAATTTCTTTTGCTATAGTCACCCGCCTTACCAATTCTTCATCATCTACTTTGTGCCACAAATCTGACTCCACTCTGCATCCTATGTTTAATATATGATTCAAAATCTTAAGTTCTCTGCATATTTGTCTATATTATTGTCACAACCCAGACCCAGGATCACCCCAAAACCTTCCGCCTTCTGCTACAGGAAGTTCTCCAGGTTGGGATTTTGTGATTATCTAACGGCCCAGCTCTGACTCAGAAGCATCTCTCAGATGAACTCAGGACATCACAGGTTACAGGTTCAGCCAAAGGTTACTAACTTATTAAAAATAGTAAAACTCTTTTCTATCCATTTAAAGAAGCACACACCATTTGATTAGTGTATCAAACAGAGATTCAACTTTATTCTTCTTGCACAGATATTTCAAACAGTACAAAGACTAAACTCCCACAAGCCCCCTGACTGGACGACCAACTTTACAGCCAATCATTGACATCTGGTCTGATACTAAGAATCTGATTTTGATTGACAGGATGATGACCCCTGTCATTTCCCTTAGACAGAACTTTCTGTTGTCAATAGGTTAGAGGGGGTCAGATTTCTCCCGGTCTCCAGACCTGACCTGTTTCTCATGGTCCACTTTTTTTTTAACTCCACAGGGGACAAGAAACTCCAGGGTCTGATTTTACAATACTTCTTGTTTAATGTGCCATTCAAGTTAAAAGTTCACTCATTCATTTACCCCCACTATATTGCACCCTAAAAAACAATGAGCCAAATTCAATTGCAAGCCCGCATCTCATGGGATACAGGCTGTATGTCTGCGGGCATGCTGAGGGCTCATCTCCGATTCCGGTGCTATTCAATTGAACAAGCCCGCAAGTTACGTGCCGAATGCCGAAGTCGTAATCCATGCACTCGTGCCTAGCATTTCAGGGTGGGAACATGATCAATTAAGCAAGGCCGTAAAAACCCATTTCAAAACAGCCATTACGGCATCATTCCTGCAGTAAAACATGGAGGTTACATGTCAATTCATTATGTTTGGGCGTCCAAAATGCGATGGGACTCGCAAACCCTCAAAGTAATAAAAATGAAAGCCAATACTGTTCTAGTCCATATGGGTGGCCTGATATGTATTAACTCATTGATTCCCAAGATCGATATAACCCCAAAATGACAGATAAAAAAATATGATTTTTTATTACCAATTTGCTAGCTTGAGACTGTTGTGCAATTAATTATAATGTCTTTCATCTCTTTCCCCGTCATTTACATTGCAGTATTGATTTTCTATTTGCATTTACAGTGCTGCGGACAGGGGTTAAACCCCCTTGTGGGTCCTCTCTAGTACTCATAGGAATTTCTCCTACATTTGCCGTTTACGGATGTGAAAACATTTGTGGACTTTGGGTAATTGTAGCAATTGTGATTTTAGCGATCCAAACTGTTGTGGACAGGAAAGATCAAAGGCATTGGGAGGCTTTAAGTTCCAGGTATAACAAGCGCAAAGTTTTCAAGGCCGTAACCCGTAAACCGTTTGGAGCCCGAAAAAGATGCCAATTGAATAGCAAATTAACTTACGGGCTCCAGTAACTTACAATTGCTCAATTGAATCGGGTTCAATGATAGGAAATATACGCACAAATTAACTAAGCAACAAGTTAATAACATATTTGCAGTTACTATTGGTACTAACTAACTAGGGAATATACAAACTTACAATCAATTAAGTCACTATGATAGCACATTCTGAACACATAAGGAGCCTCATTCTATTGCTCCATTTTGGAGATCCGGGCTCGCAAGTAGACGTCGCAAGTTACTTTGCTATTCAATTGGCAACTTCTTACCGGCTCCGATCGAGTTACTGGCTACAAGCTGCGATTCATATACATTTTTTTAAATCGCAACTTTCTTCCCTCCGAGCCTTTGATCTTTCACAGCCGCAAGAGTTGAGATCGCTAAAATCGCTATTCAACTGCTCTGATTTTACCTCGCTAACCACTCCGTCAAGCCCGCAAATGGCTAAACTCGAACCACAGGTTAATGGTACCAAGGAGGTCTTGCAAAGGGCTTAATGACAAATCGGAGCATTTTAAAAGCAAATATAAAATCAATCCAGCACTGTAAATGATGGGGAACACAATAGGTGACTTTACAATTAAAAGCACAACATTATCAAGCTCGCACATCGCCAAAATAGAATACTTTATTTCATGTTTAATTTCCAACCAAAGTCCTACAGGCTTCAAGCCCGTAGGACTTTGGAATCTAACCTACATATCTCATTGAAGTTCTACGGGCTTGAATAACGAGTTATGGGCTTGGAGGTTATTCAAGCCCGAGAAACAATGCTTGAGAATGTTGTGCTTTTGATTCTAATGTCACTGATTGTGTTCCCTATCATTTACAGTGTTGGATTGATTTTATATTTGCTTTTAAAGTGCTCGGGCTTGAACCACGAGTTATGGGCTTGCGTCCGCGATCATGTTCAAGCCTGCAAATGCTACTGTCGAGAGCATGGTTTCCGATTTGCGACCAGGGCCTAATTTGCGGGCCCTGCCAATTGAATCGCATCTCAAAAGGAGCTCGCAACTCAATTGCAGGCATTTGGCTTTCTGCAATTGAGTTGCGAGCCCTGAATTGAATGAGGCTCATTATTTCTTTAAACATTGCACATAAATGAAAGGCAAATTGTCACAGACCTTAAAACACATCTCATGTCCATTTTGATAACCTTTTGACGTTAGCAATCACATGTGTTAGGGTCCCAAGAACAGAGTCCAGGATTTCAGCGGCTGTGACAGTTTGGCTTTGGGCCATAAAGAGCCCTTGCTTGTGGGGTTCAGGAGAGTCCCACCCTGACCTCAAAAGTCATTCATGACAATTACTGTATATTGCACAACTAAATTCAACACATGATCGTCAAATACTCCCCTAACTGCCTCATTCATTCTTCACCATTTGCTGCTACACATTTACCAGTCCATACTCTGTTTTTCTTATATCAGATATAATCTCTTAATACTCCAGTAATTGCGTTATTTATTCTTCATCATTCACACTCAACTATCTCTGCTATAGCTTTCATGATGCTCCAACATTTAATTTAAAATCTTGATCATTACATACAAATACCCCCCTAACTGCCCCTATTGTTTTTCCCAATCTATGCCCATTTTTGTCATTATTTTCTTGTCCTACTGTCACCTACATAAATGATCTTCTTCGCTCGTGGAGACTTACCCAATTCATTTTTTGCTTTGATATCGCTCTGAAACCTCATCTATTCAGAAATGCATATAACTCACTTATAACTCTCTTATCATGCACCTCCATGTTAGACCAACTTCTTTTAACTCGCTGATTCATCTACTTCCTCCTGAAAATGTTATCTCTCAACAGCTCCCTGAACCTTTTGTATTGCTCAACACCTGCACTGCCAGGAGAGAAGGACCCGTTATTTCTAAGTTTCCAACAGGTTACTTATAGCAAATCTACTGCTACTCAGTAACTCAATATTTTGTCACCAATACGGAAGTTCTATATACAAATCTACAAATTACTGATGAAGTAAATAGTCTTGTAATCTATTTAAATTTTTTGCAATATATCCCAAGGACTCATAGGGCCTTATTGAATTGAGCAATTGCTGGTTACTGGAGCCTGTAATGTAGCACGTAAACTAATTTGCTATTCAATTGGCATCTTGTAGCTACCCGCAACTGATCTGTGGTTTACAGGCTGCAAATCCCTGCCGTTGTCAAAATCGTAACTCCGACCCATTGAAGCCTTTGATCACAAATTGCTATTCAATTGCTACAATTTCCTCCCGCAAATGTTTTCACTCCGTAAATGGCATATTTAGAAGAAAATCCTACGAGTACCGGATAGGATTCGCAAGGGGGTTAAACACCTGTTTGTAGTACTGTAAATGCAAATAAAACATCAATACTGCACTTTAATAGACAAGGAAAGCGATGATAGACATTAGAATTAATTGCACAACAGTCTCAAGCTCGCAAATCTGCAATAACAAATTTTTTTTTCATGTTTTATTTTCGTGTTATATCAATTTCGGGAATCTAGGAGTTAATATATATGTCAGGCCACCCACATGGACTAGAACATTTCCTTCATTCATTTTTATTATTTTGTACATTGCCGGATTGTGAGTCCGATTGCATATGGGACTTCTAAATGCTAATTGATTGATGCTTAACCTCCATGTTTTAATGATGTCATGATGACAGCCTCATTTACTATTGGATGTTTCTAAATCGGTAGTTATGGCCTTGCTTAATTTATCATGATCACAATCTGAAATGCTACTTACCGGTGCATGGTTTACGGTTTAGGCTTTTGGCTAGGTTGTTAAATTGAATTGCTCTTTAAGTGTTGCAAGTTTCAATTACAATTGAATAGGGCCCAAAGTCTTAGTCTTGTTTTATTTAATGGGACCCTGAAGTACCTCTGAACATTCTCTATATTTATACTGTAAGCTCTCACAAGAGCAAAGCCCTCAACTACTTCCATACCAGTATGCTTTCTTTCGTTTTTTCTTTTGTATCCACTGTTTACAAAGGATTTCGCTCTATGGAAAATGTTGATGCGTCATAAATAATTGATAATAATAATAAACTGTTAAAAAAAAATTATATTCATAATTTTTATTAGCTAGTGGACCTTTTATTGGTCTGAGGTTGCTCACACAAAGAAAACATTTGAAATTCTACACCTATAGAATATATGTCATATGATAATGGTCCTAGGCATATAAATACCACTGAGTAAACAGAAAAATATAATGATAATTTTGCGGTAAGGCCTGCTAACGTATTTATTTAATTAACAGAGACAAGCCATGTACACATAATATGCAGGCATAACTAACTGGTAGTGTAAGAATTGAATAAAATTCATGGAGGCAAAAAGGGCACATTTAAACTAGTAGGTAAATGCACCTACTAGTTTAAAGGGAATCACTAAGGCAGTTTGCAGGCCTCGTCCAACCCGCCACTTTCATGCCTCGCAATAAGCACCTTCGGCGCTCATTGCAAGCCTCTCCCATTGTCTACTTTATGGGCTGCTCATTGCAGGCCTCGGCCAACCTGCCACTTTCATGCCTCTCCAACCGTCTACTCTCCCCCCTCTCCCTCTCCTGTGTCTTTCTCCTCTCTGTCTCTGTTCAAGCCTTGCGTGCCTCGTGATGAGCGCCGTTGCTTGTATTTTCAAAGTGTTGCGGGGCTCGCATTGATGGGCTAAGTGTTACAGGCTTCGGCCTTGTTTTGAGCCTTTTTGAAAACATTTACGTCTTTACGGCCGCCATTTTTTTCCTCGCTTAGCCGATTTTTAATCTCCAAAAAACGCCACTTAAGTCTCAAATTAGTTTGCAACCTCACTCACAGGCTCGCTGCCTATCTGCCTGTGCTGTGTGTGTGGTTGTAAGTTAATTTTTTTTATTATTTTGCGTCTTTTGGTGGTCTTCCAACGGCTTCCGAGTTACAGGCTTGAAAAATATTGTCCGTTAAATTCGTAATTTTTTCAAAGTCTTGCGTGCCTCGCGATCAGCGCCAAGTCCTACGCCATGAGTGCCTTCAATCTGTTTCTATCCTCCATCGTTGGAGCATCCTCGGGCAAATAAGACTATGACGGGACAGATGACCCTTAGAGGGACCCTGAAAGGCCACAATTGCGAGGCGCTCATTGCAGCAAAGTTGTGCCGGCCGTAGGCGCTCATCGCAAGGTGCTCATTGCACATGCACAAGCCCATAACATTCAAAATTGCGTGACTAACATTCGTAACTTACCACAACTATTACGGTATATGTGATTGGAGCTGCGAGTAGTTTAAATTGTTATTAAATGCTTATAGGGGGTAAGTAGCAGGCCCCTAACCTTGACCACAGCAGTATCTGTAGGGATTTCAGAGCTAGGTTTAATTAGATATTTTATTGTGTAGAACTAATTAGGTGAATGGCATGGCTTAATATTTGACTAATGATCTATATATTCGATAACAATTTTTTCATACTAATTAAGAATATTATGATAGTTCATTACTGTTTACATCATATTTTGTAATGTAATTCATTCTAATTCTTATGTTAGTTCTCCCTGAGTATACACAGTAAATTTGTCAGTTGTACAAGATATGTATTTATCTGTATCTGCACATTTTGATTATGATATATATATATGATTAATCATATAGAAATGATTATGGTATTTAATCTAATTTCATAGAAACAATCTGTTCCATCCTTTCTGTGTTCTTACTCATAGATATAATATATCATATTAGTGTTGTTACCCTCCTTAATATACACCATACAATATGTGGCTTTCTGGATCCATATGATTTGGTTATATTTAAGTAACCTTGTAGAACTTATTAGGTAATTGTATTAACTTCTATAGTTACCAGTCTGCTCCGTATTGTCTGGTGACACATTTATAAGGACATAAAACTGCATTTGTGACATGTTTTTTTGGCTAATAGCATTTGTTCTACATAATATTGTGCTGACATTCATCTGAATATTTGGGATTTGACAGCTGTTTTTTTATTATGGAGTTTTTTATTATGGAATATTTTATCATTACCCTAGCCATTTCATCATCTTAGCCCTGTGTCGTTGTCCATTTCCACTTCTTAACCTGTCTTTGTTGGTAAATTTTAAAGATGCCTTTTTTCTCTCCATGAATTTTAGAAAGAAAAAAAAAGTTATTAATTTACATACCTCAAATACAAATACAATACCATTTTTAGCAATTTTTGATATGTCCTATAATGAAAAATAAAGAAACAATTGCACATGGATATGCAAAGGATAAATAAATATCTAGGCACATTACTCATTAAATTAGTAATGTGGTGACTCTGTAACCTTCTGGACCATTGTGGAAGTGCCTAATAGCTGCAAAACTATGCTGGGAGAGTCATAAGTGGGTTGTAATGGACTCCATGGGAATATACCACCAAGACAGCTGAAGCAGTTATTGCAATAATAATAATTATAGTCATTATATCTCTTGTAGGTCCAGGCCTGGCTTTTGTTGTATACCCACAGGCTATGACCATGCTTCCCCTGTCTCCATTCTGGTCATTCCTCTTCTTCTTCATGCTGCTGACCCTTGGTTTGGACAGCCAGGTAAATGCTTGTTTGTAAGTAGTTTCTGATGACATGTTGTAGAATCTCAGTGAATGTTCATCCCGGTGATTCTCTGTCCTTTCACAGTTTGCCTTTATGGAGACCATTGTAACAGCCATCACAGATGAGTTCCCCTATTATCTGAGACCTAAGAAGGCTGTTTTTTCTGCGATTATTTGCATTATTCTATTCCTGTTGGGGTTAATCCTTACAACTGAGGTGAGTTGTTTCTTTGCTGAATAATAAAAGCTGTTTGTTCAACATCACGTCTCCTCTTGCGCTAGACTTATACCCAGTGTCCCAAGCCAATTATCTAGTACTGCCTGCTATATGGTCTATATTGATTCAGTAGAAAAGACACTTGGACAATGTTAGTAATACCTTTTGAGAGGAGCGGTATAATAGATAATCAGGAGAGAAGATCGGATCTGTGGTTCACCTAGGAACATTTTCATAAATTGAATTACTGAGATATTGGCTCCATTGTCTTCCTTGAAGTTGGCTGAAAAAAAGGCCAGGCATGCTCATACCAAGGCAGGGGTGTAGGAGCCAGAATAATTCCGGCAGGGGGGGATACAGTTCATTGTGTTCCCAGTCCATAAAATAACTTATATATACATACATACAAACATAGAAACATCTGGGGGGGATTTGTCCCCCCATCCCCCCGAGTTCCTACACCCATGTACCAAGGTGACTGTATGGCACCCTTTTGGACCCAATGCCTCAGAGGCTCATTTTCAGTTAATGTTATTGGGAATGCAATGTTAAATACATTTAATTATTCTATGCATGCAGTGGAAGATGTGCTGTTCTGCTTCTACAGATGGAAAGGGTAACTGTTAATGCATAGAGGCTTTCAGTTGTGTCCATTCAAATTCTCAATCATTAGGAACTGGGGTTATACAGGGGACAGATACCCCCCAGATTTTCCTATGTTTGTATTTATGTATATATATCTATTTTATGGCCTGTGTATACAATGATCTGTACCCCCCCCCCCCCCCCCCCCGAATTATCCTGGCTCATATACCCCTGGATATCCAACTTAATCAATTACATGCTGAATTTAAGTTTCTTTTCTAAAACATTTTGGCCATTTTAAAGTGTAATTCTTAAAATGCCTTTGTCATTGGCTATACATGGTAATAGCCATTTTTCTGCTTGTCTGTCTCTATAGTGTTTGAAACAATACCCCCAAGATATTCCCCATAAAATTAAATCCCCTTTCCTGACCTTTACAAACACTCTTAGCACATTAGCCACATTAGCATGCAGGAGCTTCATTAATAATTCTTAATATCTCAGGAATTACTTAATATAAAGAAAAATGGGCAATACAATTTATACACATTGTTTCATGCTCTTTAATATGAAATCAACTTCCCGTTGGGGTGACAGTGTCCCTTTGATGTCCATGTATACAACATGCCCTTTTTATGTGCCTTTAAATATGAATGTGATCTTTCTACCCCCAGGGTGGCATGTACTGGTTGGTCCTACTGGATGATTACAGCGCTGGATTTGGTCTCCTAGTTTTAGTGATTACCTTTTGCGTTGTGGTGTCTAGAGTTTACGGTAAGACCTCACTGCTCATTTTATGCTGAAGAAACAACTTTTTACCAGTTTATCAGAGGTTTACCTACAAGTAAATGTAACATGGTTGATGGTAAGGAATAGGATGGTTTATTTTAAGCAAAATATTATGGGCTCAATTACATGGCTCCTGTAGGATCTGATATGTAGCTACAGATGTTTTACGGGATAATTTAAGTAGCTACTACATGGCACCCGCAGAATGGTTCTCATACAAACTTATATGTAGCCAGGGGGTTTGTCAGCCAGGGAAATAGTTTGTGAGAGCTTGTAAGAGTGTATATGCCATATGTAAGCAGCTTATTGATGAATCTGCGAGTCAGAGCTAAGGACCCCCAGCATTCCCTGTGGCAACTCCAGTAAAATCATATAACATTGAGTCTATAGAAGCCTGTATATCCTTCTCTAAATTGACTGTGTTAAGCTGCTAAGCTTACCCATAGGCCCCAGGAGCGAGCTGTGGGTAGGCAAATACAAGTTTGCTATTAGGTTTGTCCTTTGGTTACACTTTTTATTATGCTTACATTCAACGGTAATATGGCCAAGATATTTATACCAAGATATTCGAAATAATCAATATAAGTTATTAGAGTATACCGTCTAATTATAGATAAATATAGCTTTTAAATAAAAAAGCATTTATTGACAATAACACAAAATATATACTATAATAATGATAATAATCAGCAATATATCATTCACAGATATTAATAACCAAATCAAACTGGTTTTCTACAGTGGAATATAATAGTAAATCACTCACAAGATTCCTTATTGGAGCCATGTAATACAGCCCTATATTGTGTGCTTTCCAACACTGGGATTAGACTTACATTTATTTTATGTGTCTAGAAAAGGTTATGGCTTCATGTTGGAAGTTATAATATTCTAGGTATATTTTAGATAGCTTTCCTTTACAGAATTAATGACTGATAAGTAGAACATTATTCCAGCACTAGTGGTCAGAACAACTATAGTATAAGAAATAAAAAAATGTCTGGGGTATGTATAAGTATGGACTGAAGATTTAAATGTATTGCTTTTCATGTAGATACAATGCACAAACTAGACGGACCTATTCTATATTTCCAGGAATCAAGAACTTTTGCAGAGATATCCACATGATGCTCGGGTTCAAACCTGGTTTCTACTTCAAAGCATGTTGGACATTTCTAGCACCGGTGACACTGCTGGTAAGTTCTGACTGAGATTTGTTATCCTTTCCAAGAGGCCAGAGCTGACATATTGGAGACCTCCCGGAGAACAGTCCCATTGTTATTTTTTCATATACAGTAGACTCTCAGTTAATCGGAACTCAAGCAACCAGAACTCTCAAGCAACCAAAAAGAAAAAATCAATCCTGTGCTTTAAATAAAAATAAAAATTTACAGGGCTCAACAATTGCCAGGAGCCAGGTTGCCATGCCACAAAATGCTTACAGGCACCTAGATTTCATCCACTGAACGTCTCTACAATTCAATGTTACCTGGAAGCAGAGAGACATGAGTAACTGAGCCAGTGCAGTGTTGGTGTTACATTCCCCGGGGTCAGCACCACACTCTCCAGCTGAACGTACCTGTGTGTAAGTGAGGAGTGAAAGCTGCTGCTGCTAGAACAGTTCTCACTGACAAATATACTTAGCAGAGCATCCTATGTGCAGCCAATCTAGGCCTCTTTTAATAGTAACTTCAAGCGACCAGAAACTACATTTATCCGGCATCTACCAATCCCCATGAGAGTCTATTGTATACTGAAATTTCACATTTACAAGGGCTTGCATAGGTTTCAGGCTTCATCTAAATATTGTTTGAAAGCTTTGAGTTTGGCTAACAGCATAAATAAGCAGCAAAAAAATGAAAAGTGATGCCTCTACAGGACCTCTGAGGGATCCGTGATACATTGGTGGAAGCTGCGTATGTGAGGGGAGTTTTTATTTCTGGAAAGTTACTCTTACATCCTTTGATGTAACATTCTGCTTTTGTTCCAGTAAAAGGCAAGGGGTTTGGTGTCAATTCCAATCTTATCCGGTTATCGAACAAACGCTCTGGCCTTCTGCCTGTTCCCTCTGCCCATACCCTTCGCTCCACTGATAACAACAAACAAACACACACCCTTAATCCAGCTCTCAGTATGTGATGTAACAAATAGAAAAAGTTTTGGTATTACAAACATTTTTAATACAACATTTTTATTAAAACACTACAGTTGCCCTTTTAAACATTTCTGCAAGCATTAAATATTGACACTTCCTTTCAAACACCCCCATGTATGCGTATTGTTTTTGCAGACATAGCTCTGCTGGTTCACATATAGCCCGCTCTGTTCATAGACACCCATTCTACCCATATATAAAACTTTGAGCAGTCCATATACTACATTTCATATACTTAAAAAACACTTCTCTGCACAAAGACACTAAAAAATAATACCAAGTGAGTATGTTGGGGAACACATCTTAGTACAAACATTCACAATATCACAAATGTTAAGATAGAAGGGAAAAGGTTGGTTCTGGGGAGCCTTACACAGACCAGTATTATAGGGTTTTCCTACTGTGCACAGGTATGTCAATCAGAATGACCAATGTTGGGATTGCTCCACTTGTGCAAAGCAAGAAATTCCTAAAATCCTGGCCGGTGTGCATATCTCCTGTACTGACTTGCTTACTCCTGATTTAGAAAATAATTGAACTGTGTAATATATATAGCTTTGCAAATGAGGGAATTGTTACAGATAAAAGAGGAGATGTGTAGGACAGTGGAGGATGTAGGAGGGAAGCCCCTGTGACAGTGGATGTGACAGCTTGTAATATCCCTAGGGTTGAAGATATCCCTCCTCTGAACACACACACATTGCAGCATCCTTCTTAAAATAAACATGGCTTTGGACAATTGATTAATTGCATCATTTACACATTATAATTTGCAAGAAGCAGCAGCAATCATACAACAGAGCGTAATATGCCACTTGTATTCCATGGGGAAAATATCTACAGTATATCAAAGGCCCTCGCACCTTGTATCACTATCACTTTAATTCTTATCGTGTTGCTAATGTGCTTTTCTCTCCCTTCAACATTCCTGTACAGACTATGAACATAAAATCATTTTTGGAGAAAATGTTAATATTTGCAGGTTGTGTGTAGTGTATAGAATGTCCCATCTTGTCTGAATCAGCACTTCCCGAGGGCAAGTACTTATCTAGTGAACAATAGAGAGGGGTTGGGGATTTGTTATATCATTGAAACGGATAGTATTTGAGACTTACCTCCTTCCTTGGCACTTGCTCAAAAGCAGGCAGCTTGCACAGTTAACTGCAAGCCTGAAATGAAAATTGTAAAAAGTATCATGGATGTCTCCAAGAACCAGCAGAGGCATCAACAATATTTTTACCTACTAACATTTCCCCCACCTAGCTGTAATTTTGGTCATGCTTACATTATAGAAACATATACCGTATTGGTCCAAATATAAGCCGCACCTTTTTTCCGATTTTTGAGCTTGCGAGTTACGGGTGTGGCTTATATTCGCGAACTTAAAAAAAAATCATTGCCGATTTGCGAACTTTGCTTGTTACGTGTGTGGCTTCTATTCGCGAACGCAAAATTACTGCCAATTTGCGCGATTGCGAGTTAAGGGTGCCGATTTTCGTGCTTTAGACTGCGGTATTGAATACCGATTTACGGGTTTAGTGATTCTAACATCCTGTAAAGCCTGTAACCTGCAAAAAAGCTACAGTGCTAATTAGAAAGCCTGTTTCTTGCAATGGCTGATCACTTGGAGAGTCTTTTTCTCTCCAATTTTACGGGTGCGGCTTATATTTGAGTACTATCTTTTTTCTATTTTTTCCCCTTGAACTTTACGGGTGCGGCTTATATTCGGACCAATATGGTATTTTTTTATTTAGTTCTTTAATATTAGTTTTCTAAACTTAAAATCTGTTCTTTTTCATGCAACAACAACTTATGTATAAAACAGATATTTAAGTACATGATAAAAACTTTGGTAGTCCAGTGTTTTATTTGTAGTGCATTGGTGTAAATACTATAACCCTGTACTGAATGGAACAAATGGTCAGGTATATCAGGAACCAACTGGCTGTAGATCAGTTCAACCAGTAACCTCTCTACCAGTGGTACCATGTTATTTATAAAGTGGAATTGTTTATTCTGTGTATAAATAATGTTCTTGGCACCACAAAGCAATGTGCTTACATTAGCACTGATCTACTCATAGCTGTTCTATGTATAGCCTTTCCAAGTATTTTTATATATTTGTACTGTACATATGAGAGGCTCACGCTGCTCTGTACCTGTTCTACATATTGATGGCTGAGGGATAGTGTGTGTGCTGGATATATTTACCAGGAAATGCCTTTTGCTCTTAATTCACCTGTTGTGAATATAATTTACTACAACATAGTTATGTGTCTTATACTATCGATGTTTGAAGCAGTTGTATAGTGTGTGACTTAGTGATTTTATATAGAAAGGCATGGCAGCCATCAGGTGAGGACCAGGAGCATACGGGGTCCCATGAAGAAGAGGATAGCTTATTTGTTTCACTAATATGTAATTAAAGGCAGTCATTAGGCATTATTTTGTTTTAATACAAATATTTTAACTAGAGTAATTTGTTTCATCAAATATCCATTTGATCAGCAATGAAAAAAATGCTTCCCATGTTCCTTTAAGATTAGTGATCTTTTACCGAAAGCTTTATTTTCTTTATGCTTTTAAAGTAAACTGAAATTACACACACTAGACTATAAGCTGGGCCCTCACAACTTGAATTTGCCAATGTGTTAATTGAATTTTTTTTAATTACTATTCTACACGGTGTGCTATTCCATGCTGTTGATTATGTTCACACATCATTAAAAAAAATTCAAATAATAATAATATTGGTGATAAAATGAATGGAATCTATTGCAACGACTCACATTGACTCTTTGATTTTTGTCCTCAGGCCCTGCTTGCTTACAGTATCCTAAAATATCAGCCCTCACAATATGGAAGTTATCAATTCCCCTTTTGGGCAGAGGCGCTGGGCATTCTCATGGGTCTGCTCTCCTGCATGATGATTCCCATTGGCATGTTGGTTGCAGTGCTCAAAGAAGAAGGAACACTGTGGGAGGTGAGATACTGAATCAATAGATAACAAGCAAATTCGTAAGTAGAAGTTGATAGGCTCATTGTTTTCTTATATTTATTGTATACATTAAAGGGAGAAGGAGGTGGAGAGATGGTGCATCCACTCTTGGAGAAAATCACTATGGTATGGACTACCCTTATTCCATGTATATACCAAATAGAGATTCAACTCTCACCTTAACAGACCTCATATTTATGAGGTATAAAACTTGCTTCCCAACACACTCCTGGTTTCTAGTTGGTGCGCCCTCATTTGCCATCATTGTATGTGTCGTGGCAGTGTGCTATATATGATTCCAGGTGTGTGGTATATACGTAGGGGTGGAGTGTCTTAGTATTGTTAGCCAATACTATATAACAATGTCGCCGTGATTTCTACCAAGATATTCTCTTTGATTTAATAAAATATCCTTTTGTGTGAAGCAATCAAATTTGTTAAGAACTTGTGGAGCTAAACAATATGCCATTTATTGTACTATTAAACAATTGATATCAACAATAAAAAATCGATAGTTTGTGTGTGTCTTGAACAGACGCGTTTCTCCACTTTGTGTATCTTTATCACTGATATTGCTCCTGTTGCTAACTTCTGTAAAGCTCAAGGCAATAAAACCAGTCGTTAGTAGGAGTGTAGGTGATGTTATCATATATATGAGGTCCGTGAAGGTGAGATTTGAATTTCTATTGGGTATATACGTGGGACAGGGGTAGTGCTTACCATAGTGATTTTCACAAGAATGGATGCGCTATCTCCCTCTCTTCTTTCTTTTATCTATTTAGACACAACCGTGAACAGTGTTTTGAGAGAAGCCGCACACTTGGATCAAAGATCAAGATCTCATTTATTGGCTCACGAGGATATTGATTGGTGCATTTTCTTATGTCCTATGTGTTTCCTGCTCCAAATAACTTCTAAATTGCATGCCTACTTAATATATTTTTTTCCCGATATTACTCCAGAGCGCTACAGAATACTTACCAGAGCAAATTATACCTGGTAAAGCTCTACAATTTTTCAATTTGGAATACATTAAAGGGACACATTTATCACTGCTACCTTACATAAAAAGAGCACTGAAAACCAAGATAAAGAGACAAATATAAAGTGTATGTATATACAGGGGTGGAAAAATCAAAGGAGCCCTGGCTCATACAAAAGTGTTTCTTGCGCCTAAATATTTTACAAAAGTATATTGTATCTCTACGAACTTGTTTTCTCCCAGGCTATACCAGCCTAGGTGCCAGGTCGATCTCCTAAGGAACAGATGTTTCTAGGGAGGGAGCAAGGGAAAAAGCACATGTGATAAGGACTAAGGTCTATGTAATCAATGACAGGTGCCACAACAATGCCACAAGTCTGCATATGTAATGTATAATTGGGGACCATTACATGGCTCCAGTGGGATCAGCCTTAGTCTGAAAATTAGCGATGGGAGTATATACTAGAGAATTTAGTTTGCAAAATCAGAATTGTGCTTGGTATGTGGATAAAGGAAGCACACAGCAATTGAGATGCAATCTCATTTAGTAAACTGTATTCTATGTGTATCTCCAATTTAAAGGTTTGAATATCCGGCAGTAATTTCAGATAAATTGAGCTATAACCACATGGACATCCGGGCCACATGCTGATATGTATTACTTATTACAGCAAGTTCATCTCCTGCCACCTGTATATAAAAAGCCTCGCCATCCCCCATTAAGGATCACATTCCAGCTCTATGCTGGTCCATGCGCGCCGTTGCCATGGTAGCCACACATGAGGCAGGCCTTCTGCCATCGCTCTGTTTTTTTATGAATCATAATAGAAGTGTGACTTGCAGTGTGAATTATTCCAGCACATCCTCCAGGAAAGGAAGAAACGCAGAGGAATGTTACACCTTCATCTATTGTGATGCTTTGAAGACACAAGTGCAATGGATCACAAATAGGTTTTGGTCATTATTTTAGCCACCTCTTGTTCATGGTACATTGCATTCATACTTAAAAATATTATCACTATGGGAATTTGCTAATTCACAATGCCTGTATTGTGTGGTATGGGTTCAGACATACTTTTCTGGTGCCCCTAGGCTTGGGTGACCATACCCCCATAGGGATTATGCAGCCCTCTAAATCGACCATACTATTGTCTCTAGGGTGATTTTGAGATTATGAAATTGTACTTCAAGGAAAACCTTTTTTTTTAGAAATGAATATAATACTTTGGCCCCCATTCAATTGGCAAAATTGTAATTACTGGAGCCCACAATCCATTTCCGAGTTACAGGCTCAAAATGAAAAAAACCTAACTCCGTCCTATCTCCTCCTTTGATGTTTCAAACCCGCAAATGTTACCAGTTCAAATCCATATTCAATTACTACAATTCAACAAGCCTGCAATTGCCTTCAAACCCGTAAATGGCAAATGTATAAAAAAATTCTACAGGTGCTAGAGAGGACTCTCAAGGGAGTAGTGTAAAAGCAAATATAAACACACTACTGTACTTCAAAATACTGGGAAAGTAATGAAAGGCATTATAATTAATTGCACAACAGTCTCACGCTCGCAAATCTGCAATATAAAATAATTTCCGTGCTAGATCAATCCCAGGAATCACGGAGTTAATACATATCAGGTTACCAACATGGACTAGCACAGTTTCTTCATTCTTCATTCATTTTTATGTGATTTCTACATTGCGGGATTGCTAATACGATCACATATCGGACTTCTAAACACTAATTGATTGTAGTTTAAACTCCATGGGCCTCATTCATTTGCTACATTTTAGAGATCTGGGCTCCCAAATGGAGGTTGCAAGCTCCTTCGCTATTCCATTGCCTTCTGTTTGCGGGCTCTGATCGAGTTACGTGCTGCAAGCTATGATTCAAAGCCTCTGAGAGTTGCGGCTGCAAAAAATCCCGATTTGCTATTCAAATGCTCTGATTTACCCTCCATCAAGCTCGTAAATGGGTAAACTCGAAGCACAGGTTACATGGGCCAAGGAGGTGTCACAAAGGGCTTACTTACAAATCGCAGCACTTTAAAAGCAAATAAAAAAGCAATTTGGTACTTTTATTAAAAGTGAAAGTGATGTTTGGTTTTAGAATTAGTAGCACAACATTCTCAAGCTCACAAATCAGCAAAAATAAATAACTTTATTTCATGTTCAATTTTCATCATAAAGTCCTACAAGCTTCAACCTCCAAGCCCGTAGGACTTTGGAATCCAACCTCCATATTTCATTGCAGTCCTTTGGGCTTGAATAACAAGTTACGGGCTTGGAGGTCATTTAAGCACTTAGGACTTTGGACGGTAATTAAACATGAAATAAAGTATTTGATTTTGGCAATGTGCAAGCTTGAGAATGTTGTGCTTTTAGTCCTAATGTCACCCATTGTGTTCCCCATCATTTACAGTGCTTTACAGTGCACTATTGAATTTATATTTGCATTTACAGTGCTCCGAGTTTGCAGGCTTAAACAAGAGTTAAGGCCTTGCGGCCGCGATCATGTTCAAGCATGCAAATGATTACTGCTGATAGCATGGTTTGTGATTAACGGGAAGAAGGACTAATTTGCGGGCCCAGCCAATTGAATAGCAACGTAAACGCAGAGCAACGCAAGGACGTAACTCGATCGCAGGAAAACGGCAATTTGCGAGTGCGTTATGGCCCCTAATTAAATGAGGCCCCATGTTTTACTGATGTCATGATGACGGTCTCATTTACTACTGGCTCTATCTAAATTGTAACTTACGGGCTTGCTTAATGGATCATGATCATGCACTGAATTGCTACGTATCGGTTCGTGGTTTACACTTTTAGGCTGTAATTGCGGCCTTGAGTCAATTGAATACAGCCAGAATTGTAACAAATGTCTAACCCGCAGACATGCAGCCTGTATGAAGGTGATTACAGGCTTGGAATTAAATGAGGGCCATAGTCTTCAATTTAATTATGATACAGTAGGAGACACCATTGTTGTTTCTACTGATCTGCTTTTACAAGTGAGAGGGGACCTTGAATACAAAGAGGTTTGCAACTACTACAATAGAAAAGTGAAAGTACCTTTAATAGGAATAATGGAAAGCTCATCCTTTCCACTACTTCAAGCAATATATGGCTGCGTGCAGTAAAAAATAATTACATACAGCCCTATTAAATTGTGATTTGGCAAATTTAAAAGGGTTCTATTTAAGTACATAGCATATTTTTTTTACAGAAGTTTTTAGTTAGTGAAGACCTTGCTTTTGAAAAGAAGTTCACTAACTAAAAACTTCTGTAAAGAAAATATGCTATGTGCTTAAATAGAGCCCTTTTACATTTGCTGAATAGCAATTTAATAAGGCTGATAATTTATAAAGTAAATATTGTATTTATTTGTATTTTACTTTCTAAAATATTTAAGATATCAAGTTTTGTACTTGAAAAAAATAATTTTATAACATGCAATGGCAGGGGCCATTTTAGATATTCTAGATCAGTGGCTGTCAATCTAAAATTATAAAGACTCCAGAGCAGATTGTTTGATGCACATTTAGTACGGCTTTTGAATTGAAAGAAACGTAAAAATAAGCCTTTTGAAGCATATTATATGTTTTTGGTTATCAAGTTGTAAATTCAAAGGGATTGTAATGAATCACTGTCTTGGTATTTTGTATAATATATCAGGTACAAAGGAGAAGAAATTATTCAACATTGTCTCATTTTAATATAAATTATAGAGATTACTAAGAACATACCAAGTTTGTGTTATTTAAACTAATCTTTTTCCCTTATTCTGCATGTTATCTTCTGCTTATACGTTTTTTTCGCTGGGGAAACAGTGCTAGCACATGCTCTTAGTGATTTAGGCAGTTGGCTGTGGGACTCTGGTTCCCAACTCCAGTCCTCTGGTTAGAGTTTTGGTATATCACATTCTGTTGTTTTGAAGATCTCATAAAAATGCCTTATACTTTAGAAAATATTTAGGCAGTACAGATAGGAGAGGAGAAGGGAAGAAGGTCATTAGCAAAGAGGGTGGGTGAGAAAGTATTTTGAGACGAGAGATATAGGAGGGTGCATTATTATTAAGGGCCTTATACTTTTGGGTCATGATTTTGCATTTATTCTGGAGGCTATGGGAAGCCAATGGAGTGATTGACAGAGAGGTGCCGCAGACAGTGAGCGTTGAGTTTGGTAGATGAGTCTAGTGGATGCGTTCAATATGGATTGGAGTGGAGACAGACGGGTGATGGTGGGGTCAGCAAGGAGAGAGTTGCAGTAGTTGAGGCGATATGATGAGAGAGTGAGTTGGAATTGTAGTTGTGTCTTTTGAAAGGTAGTGACATATTTTGAAGAATATGGAATAAAACCAAATGTCCTTATAGAAACATCTGCTTGAATTTCCTCTGCTATAATACTATTCCACTTATACACTACCCTTCTGTACTGCAGTATTTACATAGCTGTAGCTCCTACCTTCTATCTATCTTCTTATTCTTGCATTTCTTTCGGAAAGATACTTCCCCCTCATTAACTTTTTTTTAACTAAATCCATTTAGATATTTTCTATAAAATATAACAAGTAGCTGCCAACAATTTACTGGAATATCCCACAGTTACTAATTTTGTAAAATGTCTCTTATCGCTTCATGGGCTCAGCAGGAAGGTCTTCCATCAGTGAATGTTGTTATGAATAGGACAATAGATAAATATCCAGCATGGTGCATGTTCAGTTACGGGTAATGGGTCTGTGATTTGACGTGTCCTATTTTAATGAGCCATTGTGGAAACAGTAAGCAGAGGGAGGAAAAAGGACAGATCAGATTGTTCTAATCAGAAGTTGGGCATGACACCGAAGCTCTAGTCTAAAAAAAGCAAAATGCAAACCACAGAAATGGTGACTCATACCGAACTCCAACTTCTCATTAGACAGTCTCCAAACCTACATACATTGGACATCTTCCAGAAACCCCTTCTTCTCTCTCTATACATGTAAAGTACCTTGGCTAAAGGTCCTATATACAAATGTAAATAAATAAGTAAATGTCTTGAGTCATATTTACAGCATAAAGATCTATGCTGTAATGCAGGGTTTCCCAAACTAATTTGGCCAACTTTTTTGTGCCTGTCCATACCTTTAGTAAACATTTGGTTAACATAAAATATATGTACATCTTCTGATACTTATTGTACACAAATATTTAAATTTGTTTTATCATATTAAACTGGATTATGGAGAACACTGTTATGCACACAATCCATTGATGTGACGCACATCGTCACATGGATGGATTAAATGTTTTTGTGAAACCCCTGGAAATCAGAGACTGTATGGTGACACTGGTTTTAGAGATATGTATACACTTGGAGAAAGTAGTCAGGACCTTTCCGATTACCTGCCCTCCAGTAGTGGTGGCCTGTGGCCACTAGGTGGGACAAAGACAGCTCGCAGACCTTAGGGTTTTAGGAGTTAGGGTTTAGGGTTAGGGTTTAATCTAACACTTACACTAAGAAGGAATTGAAGAAAATCTTAGCTAACAACCATCACACCACCTAGTGGCCACAGGCAGGCAGATAGTAGGAACGTTTCAGGAGTCACAGGGCTGAAATGGAAAGAAAAAGGGGAAAAGTAATACAGTAGTTACTTTGTCTTAATGAATGACTTTGCAGAGGTTATTCAGCAGATATAAGGAACAGATTAAAGAAAGAGACCTGACACAAGCCTCTGATAGAGGAGACGTAAGCATATCTAATTATGTGATATTTTCTAGCACATTTTATCAAATATTACAGTTACAACGCAATTTTTAAAAAAAAATGTAACAGTTTTTTTGAGTCAAAACAATAACTAGTTGTTCTATACCAGTGGTGACCTACTTGTGGCCTGACTCAGGCCTCCTATCTCTATGGTAAGCAATTAACAAAGATTGAATGCTGCTACCAAAATAAGATTTCCCAAGAATGTGGATATCCCCAATGACTAACATTGGACACGCCAGCTCTATAGTAGTAAGTGACATCAGTTTCTTTAGGCTTATAATAATTATTTACATGTTTATTCATTTTACCCATAGAGAATACGACAAGCCAGCAGACCAGCTATGGATTGGGGTCCATCCTTAGAGGAAAACAGGACTGGAATGTATGTGAACACCCTGGCAGGCAGTCAGTCTCCTAAACCCTTGATGGTTCACATGAGGAAATATGGTGGAATCACAAGTTATGAAAACACAGCCATTGAAGTGGACAAAGAAATAGAAGAAGAATCCATGATGTGATGTTAAGGAGGGAGGCAGGTGGAAATGAGCGAGACAGAGAGTCCTCTCTCCCTCCGGGGCTTAGAAATGCTTCCCCGACACAGGACGGTGGTCCTTGTCCCAGTGCCCATCCTGGCCCCCCTAAAAGAGGACCTAGATTAAGATGTGCTATCATTTGATAGCTCTTGGTGTTGGACTCCATGCAGAGTTGTATTTGTGGATGTTATGTTTGGGTAATGTCACACACTTTGTGTATATATGTCCCTGTGCTTGGGTGACCCTGTTTCTCTATGTACCTGCTGAGGATTGCAAATGAAAAGACTGCATATTGATGGTATTCATGAACCTTAATGGGGCTGTGGTACTAAGAAAATTATAAAAAGGTTTAAATATTGATGTGAAGACATGGAGAGCCCCAAGTAATCTACGGAAACAACTTAAGACACAGGACTTTGTTAGAGAGTCTTGTTACATCCTCAGCTGTAGTGTTATGGTGGATTATGTTGTTATAGTATCTGTCCCTTAAAAAAAAGATAAAAACATATGATATGAATGTATCAGAGCCATCCAGATCCAAGGGCTTAATTAACTGAGAAGGTTGGGATTTAGAGACGATAATATTTCTGATTTTAATGAGTAAGACACCACTGTGGCTGCGAGTGATTCAGTCTCCCAGTGATAGACAAAAGGCACTGTTTTCCTTTGCCCATTATATTCATCTTGGAGGTATTTATATAATAATATAAATTAAATGTAAATCTAACACAAACCCCAAATCAGAGCTACAGTAGATCAGTGAAAGATGATCTTAAAGGTATCTGTTATAAACCTTGGGTTACATCAACAAAGAAATGTATTGACTCTTTTGAAGTGAAGACAAGGCAATAAATTATATATTTCATACAACTCTTTTTATTTTTTGCTACAGCAGAACATTTGTTGACATCTGTTGTGTTTTCTATGTGCAAATATGGCATAGAGCAAACATATCCTGGTGCATAGCAGTCTAAGTTGATCCACAAGTATAGTCCAGCCCTGAAATTACATACTAATCTTCTTTGCATGAGGCATTGCCATGGTCCTCGGCCATGGTCACACTGTGGTTTTTACACCTTTCTGTTTTGTGCAGCGCCGTAGGGTGCACCTACAATGCGTCTGTTGCTTGCGTATGTGCCTGAGTTTAGGCTTGCATCATGTGCAGTGTTTTCCAGCTCCGGAAATTTAGATTGTACAAAGTGCATGGTGCAAAACTATAATCCAGGCCAGATATTGCATGCACAGGCTCCATTCTGGTTTTTGCACTGATCTGGTTCAGAAATGTGTTTTTGCAGTTATCAGGACAAGTGCAAAACAGGCATATATAAGGCTGTAGCAAATGAGCAGTACTCAGTTCAGTCTTAATCTGACTCTCTGTTATAACTCTTGGCTTGTACCCGGATTTCTCTCACTTCTTGCCTTCCTCTGTTTTTGGCAAAATTCTGGACTATGAACAACTACGATTTTGCCTATGGCCTCTTTGGTATTATGACCTGGCATCAGGGGTGTAGGAACTGGGGTGGTGGTGGTGGGGGGATAAATCCCCCCAGATTATATGAATAGGGAACACACAAAAATAGTGAAATTAAACTTAATCGTGCAATACCAGAGTTTGTCACTAGAGGGCTATGGAGCAGTATGTCTCTCCAAGGTAAGCTTTGGCCCAGGAAAGATTTGATTCTCTTCCTTTTAACATTTCTGGGAGGATGCAATGAACAAGGACTCAGAAGGTTAACTGGCAAGAATCAGCAGAAAGAGTATTTGCACAAAGGTACACCAGACATTAGAATAAAAAATGGCTAGTATACTTTTTCCGATATGTATTTTTGAACCACAACACATGATTTGCAATATATTCACTTTCAAATGTTTCCAACTCACTTCTACTCTTTTTATTCCTTTTTTTCAGTCTTTGCTTTTCCCCATTTCACTTTCTACTTTCTCTCTCAGCCTTCTGATTTTCGCTCTTCCCTAATTCCTCTTCCCTTCCCTTTCTTTACCATTATCACCCATATCTCACTTTCTCTCACCCACACTATTTTCCCCTTCAAAAGTATTATTGAGGGTAATGAGGAGGAAGGAAGCCTGTATGTGGCAATGATATGATAATGAGGTGGGAGGAAGCCTGTGTTATGCAGTGATATGATAGTGAGGAGGGAGCCGGTGTTATGCAGTGATGATAGTGAGGAGAGGGAAGCCTGTGTTATGCAGTGCTATGATAGTGAGAATGGAGAAAGCCTGTGTTATGAAATGATGTGATACTGAGGAGGGAGGAAGCCTGGATTCTGAAGTGATATGATAATGAGGTGAGAGGAAGGGTGTGTAATGCAGTGATAGTAAGGTGGGAGGAAGCTTTTGTTATGCATTGATATGATAGCAATGTGAGAGGAAGCCTGTGTTATGCAGTGATATCATCGTGAGGAGGGAGCCTGTTTTATGCAGTGATGATAGTGAGGAGAGGGAAGCCTGTGTTATGCAGTGCTATGATAGTGAGAAGGGAGAAAGCCTGTGTTATGAAATGATGTGATACTGAGGAGGGAGGAAGCCTGGGTTCTGAAGTGATATGATAATGAGGTGGGAGGAAGGGTGTGTAATGCAGTGATAGTAAGGTGGGAGGAAGCTTTTGTTATGCATTGATATAATAGCAATGTGAGAGGAAGCCTGTGTTATGCAGTGATATGATCGTGAGGAGGGAGCCTGTTTTATGCAGTGATGATAGTGAGGAGAGTAAAGCCTGTGTTATGCAGTGCTATGATAGTGAGAAGGGAGAAAGCCTGTGTTATGAAATGATGTGATACTGAGGAGGGAGGAAGCCTGGGTTCTGAAGTGATATGATAATGAGGTGGGAGGAAGGGTGTGTTATACAGTGATAGTAAGATGGGAGGAAGCTTGTGGTATGCATTGATATGATAGTGAAGTGGGAGGAAGCCTGTGTTATGCAATGAGTGGACTAATACATTAGCTAAGCACAACAGTAGATTACAAAGCATTATTACTACAGCACATATATATTGACATTTCTTTGCAAATTCACACATTATTCCATGACACTGCACCGGCATCTTCATCATTCTGCTGCCCTAGGCCTTGTTGGCTTAGGCAGAAATACATCCCTGGTCCATTTTCCAGTTTCAGACACAAAATGTACTTACACAAATATCTCCATTTGTTGGAGACTTTCTGTTTTAGAGGTTACCCTTGGGAACAAGCATTTGCATGGTGTTGGCCTATCAATGATGATTTTATATTCTTATCATATGTGATTGTTGTTGAAACCTTTAGACCTGTCTTTCAGCCAACCCTTCCAACCATCTCCTTAAAGGGCCATTTACCTCACTGTAAGTGCTCTTCAAGGTGTGAAAGAGCACAAGATTTTATGTTAAAAGTATCTACTTTTTTAAATACCCTAATAGCAGCTAAAAAATCTAAAGTTTTAAGTCTGTTTTCAAACACAGTCTATCCTGCTTACTGGCTGTAGCATGATTAATAACACACAGGAGAGTTGCACAATGAAGACAGTGATTGATAGAAGTTTTTCTCTGAACTTAGGTATGCACAAAACAGATAACCCATAACCGACCTGTTTAGGTGATTCCAGCATTCCAAACTCTGCACAGATGTATTATTTAATGGTTAACTTTTTTTTTCTTTTGCTCACTACACAGAGTTGAAGCGTGGGTCTGGCAGAGGGCATCTCAGAGACTCATGTAAACACAAATTTAATGTATTAATTTCTAGTTCAAAAATTCTAAAAATATTTCAACATGCTTTTATTAGATCCTTTACTGAGCTGAATTAAGTGGCCCTTTAATGACTTTATCGGGGTGGAGACACACACTTAGCTGATATTCTAAAAAGATTCTAAAAAAATATATGTTTTTTTATTAATGATCAGTGCATAATGAAAATAACTAGCTCTTCTGCCTTAGGCATTTCAGTGACCCTTTAATAATATTGGGAGCTATGTAAGTCAAGGGCACAAAAACATTGTATTTATTTTATTTTTATGAAAACATTTTGCTCATTATAAAGTCAGGTACTTCATGGGAGTATGCTATAAATATGATACTTCAGTATCCCTTTAATAAGTACTTTGTGGGATTTTTACAATGGAAAAGTGCAGTGGCCATACACATCAGAGAAACATCTATAAAGTTGCTTGCTGAGTCAAATGTTGCCTTAACAAATGCATATACAGTATGTTTACAAGCAAGTATATTGATTTTTTTGTGTAATGAAAAGTTATTTTTTCCACTGTGACGGCCCCATAATATGTTTATTCGCTATGAATCCGTGTGTTTGTGTGGTCAATGTTTTCCACAGTTAAAAATGATAAGAAAGAAAAGAAAAAAACTTAACTTTTTCACTTTTTAAATGCAATTCTACTTTACTACAGGCTTACATTTTCTTTACAAAGTCTAATTCTTGCAGCTGTCTGTTAGACCTAATAAATGCACTGGCAGTTGTAGATGCCAGATGGAATACATGCATTATGCTGTAGCCAGAGCATATCTGCTAAAAATACAGAGTTGGGAAGAAGGTGGACTTGTGTGTTTCTTAAGGCAGATAATCTATAAAAACTTCTGTAGTAATTCAACAAAGTAATCTGTTTATCACAGGTGAATATAATGCAACCTTAGGCCATCCAATCCTCACTTACTTCATGGTGAGTTTGTGGGATACATGTTAAAGAAAAATAATTTAATCTGTGAAACCTAGGCATGGGCGGGCTTCTCCAAGGCCGGATTTAATATTAGGATTTACTATCATTACCATTGCCCTAACTTTAGACAAATGACTGATAATCTGTCAGACTATCTTGATAGATAGATAGATAGATAGATAGATAGAATTCCTTTGTGTGCCATATTTTTTCTTGGCAGGTAACATACTTTCGATGGGCCATATTAAATTCCAGCCTTGTAAGTCCAACATGTAACGCGTAAGGGCTGCTTGCTTCACATTTGTCCTACTTACATTGATATTAAATTAGAGGGCTGCGAGCTACGAGCGAGAGACGCTATTTCTTAAACCAGTTCTCGGCCGTCGGGGTTGCATGCTCTAACGCAAACAATTAAGCAATCACATAGTTACGAGTTCAGATGGAGCCAATGGAAAAAGAGATGTTTATCGTTATGCGTTATGTCACTAAAAAAAGGGGATGGGAGATTTCTAAGTCCTAAGTGCTT
Source organism: Discoglossus pictus (assembly GCA_027410445.1). Classification (NCBI taxonomy): domain Eukaryota; kingdom Metazoa; phylum Chordata; class Amphibia; order Anura; family Alytidae; genus Discoglossus; species Discoglossus pictus. The sequence continues at coordinate 46,433,696 of CM050167.1, read as the reverse complement.
CAAATCGAGTTTGCGATCGTACCCACAGGGCAGATATAATGCAATATTAATAAAGCAGTAAATATGATCTTCTATTACATGCGGGTTATTGTCGTAACACATTGGTTGCAGGGATCGATATAACACAAAATATAATCATGGAATAAAGTATTTTTTGGGGCCAATTAGCAGGCTATAATATTGAATATTGTGCTATTACAGTAAACTCCCTGTTTCCAGCACCCACTATTGTCGGATAAGTGTAGTTTCTGGTTAATCGTGAGTCCCTGGAAAAAACGACCCTTAACCCCCCCCCCAAAACCCTTAAAATGCCTTTAAAAATGCATTAGCCCCAAAACTAGGCCATTTAGGCCCCGAAAAAATAAAAAAAAAGTTGGTATTTTTTTTTTGCAGTCTTGAACTGTCGTATATTGGTTATGGCAGTTTAGCTGGAGTTTTTTTTTAAATGGGGAATTGATGCCGGTGCCGTTTGCTTGAGAGTCCCGGTTAGTTGAGTGCTGGATAAATTGGAGTTTACTGTAATTCTAAGACCTAACACCACTTTCTCTTTTAATAAATGTACAGTAGTGTGTTATTTGATTTACAAGTGCTACGTATTGTACTTTACCCCCCTTGCGGGTGCTCTAGAGCACATGTTGACCTTTGTGCTCCATTAGAGTGTTGCATGCTTGCTCGCAAGTGACCACATTGCAATTTAATAGCTGAATTGAACAAGTAGCAGTTACGGGCTCGTCAGATCAAAGGATTTATGTTCAACGTTGCTCAGAACATAGCCTTTTCTCTGCCCTCCTGCATGTTAGCACACAAAGCCTGCTGCGAGCAACGTTACAAGGCTAATTTAATACCCGTAACACGTAAAATCAGAGTTTTAGCTACGTTTTAACACGTAGCCCCAATTTAATAGAGCTGTAAGTTTGCAAATATATTTAATTAGAACAATGTAGACAAAAGTAGATTTAAATATTTAAATACAGATACAGGTATATAATGATAGATATGCCTGAAATAGAGTGCACTCTGGAAATTCTGCACATTGAGAATCAAATGGGTATATATAAGTATATACATATATATATATATATTGTGGGGGCATCTAACGAGTCTTTACCTAGGGGCACCTCAAATGTAAATGTGACCCTGGGCTACCCCTTCCTCCAACTAAACTAAGCTGTAGCCCCTTCTGCCCTATTAGTCCCATATATCATAATTTGAGTATTGCGTATTTGCTGATTTGGATTTGCAAAAGTTGTATCCAAGCAATTCCCATAAAAGAAGAATGAAAAAATGCTAAGGCAAAACAGTGGACCCAAGGTTCTCGTTGTCAGTTTTGGAACTCGACAAATCTCCCTGGAAAAAAATTACGACATGCTCACGACACCCTACATACTATCTTTCAGGAAGTGGAATAAAGTTCTGGACTGTGGCGTAGAGTAGCCCTACAAGAGCCCAAGAACAGTCTGTGCATGCAAGAACCAAAGAGCAACCTGTGCCTACAAGGTCCAAAGAGTAGCCTGTACCTATAAGAACCAAAGTTCTCCCTCCCTCTCTTCCTCTATATCGCCACCATCCTATTGGGCCCTCAAGTCCTCTCAGTACAGCTAAAGTGAAGTTAAAATGTATGTTATTTGATGTCGTTTTTTTTCTTTATATCTGTTTAGTTTTAAGGTTTTGTATCAAAAAATAAGACCATTAGTTCAAAATAAAATGGGAAATTTCTTAGGTTTGGAATGGATTATTTCAATTTACATTGATTCCTATGGGAAATACTACCTTGTAACTTGACCATTTGGAACTCAACCTGCCTTCCGGAACAGATTAACGATGAGAACAAAGGTACCACTGTATATCAGTGCCATCAAAATAATATTGCACCTTACTAAAACAATGCTACAGCTGGGACCTGGTTCATTGCACCACTTGCACCACTGCTAGATCCGCCCCTGGCTAGATCCCTTTCCAGGAATGGATTATATTGCAGTGATGTTCTTGGCATTAAACGTTCACCTGACAAATAATTATACTGACCCCGGATGCATTGACCCTAGATGCATTTATATAAGTTACTCAAATCACCTTGTAGGCAATATTATTCTAGGGAAAACATATCTGGTATATTTGGTTAGCTTTTCCTAATACCTTAATGCCCCCATTATCTTTATTAATTATGTTGCTCTTCTCCGAACTTCTTCTTGCTCTAAATGCCTTTTTTACTGAAATAGAGTCTAAAACGTTATTACAAATTCTAGGTGAGTATCCCAATAAAAGGTATTTACCTTGCTAGGTCAATAAATTTAAAACTGGAAACAGAGGAAATCTAAAAATGTTGGTCTTGACAGAAATATGACTTGTCAATCTAAGACTTCATATTATTCCCTTATGAGACTTTCTGAACAAAAAGTAAAACAGAATATGCCCGTATATGTCTATTATGGTAAATATAAAGTATACTTATTTCTTTATTATATTAAAACTAGCGACTTGCCCGTCAAAAATGACGCAGCAATAAAATTGTAAGGCAGGTAATGCTGTTTGCCACAGACATTAATTTTTTTGTGGAAAGAGATCCTTCGGCGCTCATTGCGAGCCTCATTGTAAGGTCTGCACTGATCTGCTTTTTGCGCTTATTGCAAGGCTGTCCCCTGGTTTGTTTGTGTGCTATGAGCAGCGTTGGCGCTCTTTGTGAGGCGCGCAGTGAATGGCTTTTGCGTTTATTGTGATAGTGGTTTTTTTTGTGTATATGTATTTTTGTATGCTAAGTAAATAAGTAATAAATGAATAAATGAATATACTTTACCTATTTGGAAGTAATACATGCAGGAAGCATTGTGCTGAAGAGCTGACAATCTGTTTTGATGATCCTGCAGCATAAAATGTCGGTTTGCAGTGTTGTGGAGCTGAGGTGTAAGTGTCAGCAATGTGTGCAGTGTGTAGTGTAAATAGGCTGCGTGCACGAGGGGAAGCCATTAGGGTAGCAGGGTACTTCCTCATTCTGTAAGTTAGTGTTGTAAAATGGTGGCGAATGTGTATGTGGTACGCGGGTGTGGATGATTTAGCGTCCTTGCTAAAAGTATATCTTGTACCTCGTACGGCTTTTTTGAAAAGCTGTATGTGCTTGTTGGTGTTTTGCGGATTTAGGGTTGTGTAGCCTCGTTTTCATTTTTTTCCGGTGGCCATTTTTTCTCTCGCTTAGGGGATTTTAGTGTGTCTAAAGTCGGTAAATTGGACTTAAATTGAGATGTAACTTCACTTGCACAGGTTCTGGGTGCCCCCCCTTGCTGTGGGTAAGGGTCATTTCTGTGTGTATTTATTATTTTTGTAATGTTTTTAGCTGGGCGTGGTTCAGCCGTTAAGGTCGTATTTTTGTGAGATTGTAATAGTCCCGCGGCTCGTATTTTGTTTGTGTAAGTCCCTATTTAGTCATTGTGTGTTAGATGTATTTTTTCAAAGTCTTGCTTCTGTGGGTGTTTGTAACCGCGTGTGAGGCGCCGTAGAGCATTTGCGGCCTGCAATGAGCCTTTGGCTCATTGCAGCCTACGTTAAAGGCCTCCACCTTCTGCAAATGCGGCTCCTCGCTTTGCGAGGGTCCGCATTTGCGGCCCGAGCTGAGTCCCTCGATTTGCGAGGGACGCAGTCCTTGCAAGTTCGCATTGCGAGCTTGCAAAGCGTGACGTTTCGTAGTTTGACAACTATTATATGTGATATTAATATTTAGAGAGCTGTGTGTCCCCTAAAATGATTTAACATACAAGCACAAAAAAAAATCATATTTGCAGTACTAATAGGAAAACTACATTCTGAGACTCATTGGGTCTCATTCTATTATTGGCCGTAAGGCTGCGATTCCTTGCGGGGGTTCTGTTAACTCGCGATTCTATTACACGGCCCCGCAAGGATCTCCTCTTACGGCCGGCCGCATATCTTGAAACCGGCCGTAAGCTCTGAAATCTAAAAAATAAAAAATAAATTCAAGCCTGCACTGTACAGCTCTGTAAATGCTAGGGATCATATTGGGGGACATGAGGATTAAAAGTAACCCCCTCTCAAGCTTGCACATCAGCCCAAACCCGAGTTCAAATTAACTGTTTATTCTCCGGCTGCGGCGTGGGCGGGTCTGAGGTGCTCCAAGCCCTATGGATTTTTTACATGTATATTTTACGTATATTAAAAAAAATATATATAATAATATTTGAGCATAGGGTAATTATGTGCTATTTTTGCTAACACCGAATATCACTTTATAGACTCCGAAAAGTGCAGGATTGCTTTATTTGAGCTATTTTATGTGCTTAATTGGTGCTAGCGGGACCTGTTTGCTGCAAGTAAGCTGCGGCTCGTTTTTAGCCTTGCAGACAGGGTTCCCGGAGCAATAGAATCGCAACCAGGTTTTTCTTACGGCCGATTTCCTTGCGGACGTTTTAGATCAAAGGCTTTCCTCCGGCGCGATCCGCCGCAAGAGATAGCAAGGCGCCGGCCGCAAGCCTGCCGGAACCCCCGGCCGGAGGGGAATAGAATAGCCGGAAAGCTTGCGGCCGGTCCTTGCGGCCCCGCAGTGGCTGCGGCCGATAATAGAATGAGGCCCATTATGAGCTGTGTCATTTCACTGGAATTTAGCAGAAAGAGACTATCTTGTAAGGAGTAGCTTCAGAGCCTGCCAACCTGGCAAGTTATGAGGAAGCAAGAAGCCAATCTAGGAAGTTGCATGATTTACACATCATGTGTCCCATAAAAGCCTTGGCTCTGAATCCATTCTTCCATAAATCTTGTATAACTGTTTACTTTTCATGTAATTTATTCCTATTGTGCTTTGCTTTAATTCTCAGAATTATGATTTATTTTCAGATGAATCATCAGACTGTCCATACCCAGCCACCTTCCAAAAATAATGCCTCCTTTACTTGCCCGAGAACATCCACCTATCGACTATTGTTTGCCTGCTTTTGAAAGGGCCACTGTAGAAATATGACACATTTTGTGAAGTATGTATTTAAACTAAAAATCTTAGAAGTAGTATTAGTATTTTTTTAGAGAAAATCTGAATTTTGAAAAACTCAATAAAGAGGGGTGTGGGCATAGGCGTAGGAGATGGAAAAATCTAGGGGGTGGGGGGGGTTAAAAATACAAAAATTCTGTGGCCCTGAGTGGTGCAGTTCAACTCTACCCCAAGACATGCAGGTCCTGCTGGGGGTGGGGGGGGGGGGGGGTCGGGGTTCTTGTGGATGGGGGGCTTAGTGTCCCTACAAACTATTTTTTTTTAATTAAAGGAAGCCATGTTTAAAATGGTAATTAATTACAAGAGTGAAGCCTTTGTGGGCACATTTGCATGTCACTGCCCAGGTTCCAACCAGAGCACAGTGTAATAACTGTATTTATCTGAATTCTGAGCAGGGAAAAAGGTTTTTAACTTGTTTTAGACGTTCAAATGTGAACACAAATGTACTATTTATTTACTATATGTATATATATATATATATATATATATATATATATATATACAAAATATTGGTCAAAGGTTTCTTGGGAAAGACATACTGTGCCATAGCCCTCTAGTGGCCCAATCTGGTAATGCATAATTAAGGTTAATTTAGCTGTTTTTTTTTTTTTTATAATTAACTTTTTTATTGAAAGAATAAACAAATAGAACATCGTAAGTTCAGCAAATCATATAACAAATCTCTCAAGTATCAACAAGATATATCAAAAAGTTTCTTTCAAAGTTTTTCTTTTTTGGTTAGAATAACACATGAACATGTAAAACATATATATAAAGTCACACAAGGTCTTGAACATATATACATTCCTCAAAGCAGACATGTGTCTAGGAGGTACAGTAAGGTGAAACCATAGATCAAACATCAGGTCAACCCATAAAAGTAGTTCACACGAACCTTATTGTGGACCTCGTAGAGTCCATAAGTACCAGCAGGAGGCCCATCGACGGTATCTTTCATCAATTTCAGCTGAAAGTGAGCTCATAGCCCGAATGAACCTGATTTTGTGAAGTACTTCAATGTGAGTAGGGGAGGTAAGTTTCCAGTGTTTAGCTATGATGCATCTCGTGGCCAAAAATATCTGTGTTGTTAAACATTGTTCTGATTTGAATAGCCCCGTAATTGGAAGGCCTAGCAAAGCTTCCTCAGGCTTTTGTGTTACTGTTGTCCCCAAAAGTGTTTCTAATAGGTCGTATGTTGCTGTCCATATGGGTCTTATTTTCGGACACTCCCACAGCATGTGAATCAGTGTACCAGTGTCTGTGCAGCCCCTAAAACATGTGTCAGGGTGTGTTTTGTTCAGAAGATGGAGTCTTGCTGGTGTAAGGTACCACCTCATTATTGTCTTAAAAGAGTTTTCTTTTAATTTAGCTGTTTTTTGTGTCCCCTGTCCATATAATCTGAGGGCCATTTGTCACCACCCCGCCACCCCCAGTAACTACGTCACTGGGTGTGGGACATGAGGGAAGATGGAGAAGCCAGCCTCCAGGGTCCAGCAGAGGCATCAACATTTATATTTTCTTATTAAATACTAGCTATTTGAGTTTTTTCCTGCCTAATTATGCTCTTTTTTGTGTGTTGTTCAGTCGTTTCCGACTCTCTATGACCTCATGGACCATAACACACAGGCACACATTTATGTCCATGATCATGCTGACCCACTCGTGGCAGATTCATGGCAGAGATACTGGTGTGGCTTGTCATTTTCTTCTACAGTGGGCCACAGTATACAGCTCCTGGTATTCCTAGATGGTCTCCCATCCAAGTAGTGACCAGGCCCAACGCTGCATAGCTTCAGGGTAGTGTGACCTCCTTGTTCCGTGACTGGAATCAAACCCAGATTGCAGTGGTTAAAGCACCAAATCCTAACCAATGGACCACAATGGAACCCTTTCCAATTATGCTCTTAGTCAAACTCATATATATATATATATATATATATATTTAGTCTAAGAACATAATGAGCATAACAATAAAAATTGGACCTAAGGGTAAATCTGCAGAAATGTTCTATTAAAAAACACAATAAAAACAGTTATTGTACCCCAAATTGACACGGTTTCATACAGAATTGGCCACTCCATCCAAAACCTGAAAATCAAAATGCTCAGAGGGACTTTCAAAAACATCCACTAGAGAAAAACATTTGAAATGAGGATGATCACATTATTCAACAGTAATTCTACAGAACTTAAAATGAACTTAAGTTTTCTGGCAAATTATCAAAATGTCTTGTGATCCTGCCACATTCTTTCTCATCTCTTATTGTTAATTTTAAATTGATAAGTATGGCTTTAAGTAATTTACAGGGTAATGGACATGTAGAAACATAATTTTCTATTTTGTCTTGTCTCCTACCTTGTGCATAGATCCACACCATTCACATACTTAAAAAATCTTCTATGACCCGGAATCATATTACCATATCAAACATCTTGTACTTGGTTAACATTCTTGTTAAAATGGGTGCTTTCCAGCTTCAAATACATCTGGAAAGAGCATGATATATTGGATGCCAACTAATTAGTGTTCCAACAAGTCTATGGAAAAGGAAATGTGTTACTTAATGACTTAAGCAGACATTTGACATAGAAAAATGGAAAACATGACACATGACCTATGCCTCTTCTGTATTCAAAAGCGTAGATCAGACAATTATACTTAAAGGGCAAGTTTCAGCTAAATTATTTTATTTTGCATTAAAGAACCCGCATAGATAATGTAAAATAACTATGAACTTGCCTAGTTTTCCAGTTACTTTGTTATTGACACTGGGCTCTGTCAGCTGATTGAGTAAAAAGTCCAGACTTCAGCTACTAAATTATGATGGTTACATTAATTTTCTGTTTTCTTCGGCAACTCACATCAGATTTCTTGAAGCAATTAAAGGACAATGCTAAAACTTTTACACGTTTGAAACTTCTATAAATGGACTATTTTATATAAGAGCAAGGCGAACCTTCCCCTTTAAGATGGCTAGTTGAGATATGGCCCTATTCTTGCTCAACACTGGTTAGTTATCTGCTTTTGCATTAATAATGTCATGGTGCTTTACCCTGGTTTATCTTCGTTTCATCCATCTGTCTGCATTATTCCCTTGGCTCACATTGCCTAGAATCGGTTTGAGGTTTGACATTCACCTCTAAGCAGATTTTACCAAATACTAAACTTAACCAATTCCTTTCAGATTACTTAGCAGACAACTAAGCTTGGACAGCAGCAAACCATGTACATGTACATACAGCACAATGCTAGTAAAATTTTTATTCTACAACCATGGATGTGGAAACTGGGGGGGGGGGGGGGGGGGGGGCGCTCATCGCAAGGTCCATAGGACTTAGGCCTGTGGGAATTGGACTTAGGCTGCAATGAGCACCGAAGGCACTCATTGCAGGGCTCACGATAAATGCTGCAGGCGCTCATCTCGAGGCCCGTAGGACTTAGACTGCAATGAGCTCACACACAGCACAGGGGAGAGCCAGGGAGCCTGTGAGTGAGGTTGCAAGTACATTTTAGTCATATTTGGCGTTTTATCATGCTCGAAAATCAAGTGAGACAAAATATGGCGGCCGAAAAAACTTAACGAAAAAAAAGCTGAAGGCAGTAAAAAAGAGCCCAAAGCCAGTAAGACTAAATCCAAGCCAGTAACATTTAACCCAAGGCAGTAACACGCGATGCAAGGCCCCTAAACTACACGGGGGGGGGGAATTGCGATGAGCGCTAAAGATGCTCAAGCGCGAGGCATATAAAGTACACAGGGAGAGAGGCTTGCAATGAGCACCGGACCTGATCATTGCAAAGCAGGAAAGTTGCAGGTTGCAAAAAATGGCACAGCGCGGCAAAGCTAGTGTTGCTAGGGCCTACACAGGGGGGAGGCTCGCAATGAGGGGCCATAGCCTCGCATTGTGTGGCAAACAGCATTGCCAGGCTTACAATTTTATTTCCAAGTATTATTATAGTTTTCAGCCACTATCCTGAGCCAGAATGGCATTAAATCTACTTATGCTCCTTTTCACTTCTTTCCTTATCTGTTTCTCCAATTAACTCTTCTCTCTTCACTCCCTTCAGGTTTCTTTCACATACAGGGGCAGAGTGTCTTAAAACATTTATAACTTTAAATATGTCCAAGATCATATGAACCTTTACTTCTGAGATTAAAAAAATAAATAATCATATATTGGAATCACTCTGTAAGATAATTAAAATAGCCACCAGTGGCCACTAGTAAAAGCCAACAGAGGTTGATAGATGACCCTTATGCCCTAGCCTTAGCTTATTAATGACCCATTTGATGCAGTGACTTGTTGGCATGCTATCCACATTACTTATTGAAATAGTGCAAAATAAAAAAAATGGAATAACCACCAACCAAAAGTGATATTGCTTAGCAAAATGGGCCAACTGGACTAAGTAAGCCGGTATGTGTATATCTACCTTCAAATACTTTTTTTAAAATATTATAGAAACAATAACAAAAACAGATGTGCTCTTTGACACTGAATCCCTACATTTGTATATTCAGCAAATGTTAGTATTCAGTATAGCTGACTTATTCAGATTGATAGGTAATAAAAGACATGTTAGGTCACCAGTGTCACTGAATTGTCAGCAGCATGAAGTCCACGATTTCTTTTGGATGCCAATGGGACCTCAGTGGGTTGGCTGCCAGGGGGTTTGGTAAGGTAGTTTGGATTTACCAACGTATTTTTGGACCAAGAGATTCTCATTCTCAGTCAATTAAAAACTTCTTAGTGGAAGTGTCTTAGTGGAAATGTTTATCTGAGATAATGGCATTGTGTGGGGTCCCAAGTACAGCAGTTATTGCTGAATGGCCTCTATTGGCCAGGTCTGATAAAAGTTATAGTGTCCTTGTTTTTTTACCTGTTTCTTAATCCATCACATGCTGCTTATATCAGACACACACATTACATGGAGTCATTCTATACACATACACTTTTTTTTTATTTAAAAGTAATCCACACCCAGAGCTGCTTACACAGGCACAGTGAACCTCCCAATAGAAACACTGCATTTAGGTACAGATTTTATCCCTTTACTAACCTTCAAACCAGCAGCAGTTCAATGCAGAGATCTACAGATCAGTGTCTAACTCCTACTTCCTTCTAAAGGGAGACTGCACATCACATGATTCCTCCCTGTACAAACTGCCATCATTGATTGTTACATTGTATAAAATTTATTTAGCGGCCTGTGATTGGCCAAAATGAATTATGAATTTTATGCTAATGTCAGCAGGGATTTTCAGGGATGTCAATTCACAAAAGCTGCTGCTTGCAAACTCAAGAGATTTAGCCAACATCAGGGTGAGTTTGTAAATGTTTATTTTGATATTTTTTCATGCAATTTTTTTTTTCATGCACTACTGATTCTCCTCTATCAGATGCATTCATAACCCAAGAGATATGCCTGTAAGAATATGTCAGTTAATTTGATGGAGCAAATGTCTTAGGAATGAGCAGTACACAAATAAATATAATTAGAATTCACTTTTTAAAGTTTTTTGTGGAAGTATTCCATAATTGAGCTTGAATTTGTGTATTTTAAGCAAAAATTACACCTCTCTCCTGGTGTAAAAAAAAAAAAAAAGATAATATTTTAACACATAAAAGTCTCTGTAACTATTATTAATTTTTAAGCTCAATTATCCAATACTTCCACTCAAAATGTGTAATAACAACAAACTGTAATTATAATTGTTTAAAGGAACACTATGGATTGGAAAACACGTCAGAGGTTTGAGGAGTTTGTAACATATTAGCAAATCTTTATTTCAGTAGACTGCTTGTGCTTGAATTATGCCATTTTTGTGTCTTCCAGACTTCCTGCTGTCTTAAAGACTGAGTGGATGGGTTCTGGTAATTTCAATTATCTGTTCATGACATATATTTTTTAAAGAAGTTTTTAGTTAGTGAAAACCTTGCTTTTGGATAGATGCTTGCTAACTAAAAACTTCTTTAAAAAATATATGTTATGTGCTTATTTAGGGCCCGATTCTATTGGCCAAATTGCAATTGAATGAGGAGGGCCTATTTGCTTATGTAGAGCCCTATTCAATTGGCCAAATCGCAATTGAATGAGGCTCATAGTTGGAGCTAGTGAATGGAAGGCCCCGGTGCACAAACAAATTGGGCTCTGCAGGTGCCAGCACATTAAGAGCCACATTTGCCCCCACCATCAGTTCCAATCACAAATTCATATTTGTAATATAATTCTCAAGACCCCTTTCCAAAGCAGTTCCCTTCCCCCAAGACCCTGCTCCCCCAGTCACTGGCCCATCTTAGTTTTCTTATCCATCCACCAAGACCCCTTCCAAAGCAACTCCCCTCCCCTTACCCTCCTTGCTGCTGCTACTCCTCCTACCTGCACCATGTTCGGCCCCTGGCTGTGTCTCCCACCACCCCCTTTGACCCAATGAGTTGACTCCCCCCCCTCCCGAGGGCCCTATACTGCAGAAAAAATGTTAAAAAAGGCAGGACAGCCCAGCCCCTATATGAGGGTCCCAATGCAGTGTATTTTCTAGTCCACAGTAATCCTTTAAATGTGTACTTTTAATTTCTGCAGTAATTGGGATGTTTGTTGAGTCACTTTGAATTTCGTCACCACTTGGTCTGCATTGAAGGCTCCCTGTTGAGTTATGTCCTTAGGCCGCTGACTAATTTTCCTACCCAGACATCAGCATCTAAATCAAACTTGTTATATGACTACCTATCCTGTCCTTGGGCCTCATTCAATTGCGATTTGGCCAATTGAATAGGGCTCTATATAAGCACAGAGTATATTTTTTTACAGAAGTTTTTAGTGAAGACCTTGCTTTTGGATAGAAGTTCACTAACTAAAAACATTTGTAAAACAAATATGCTCTGTGCTTATATAGAGCCCTATTCAATTGGCCAAATCGCAATTGAATGAGGCCCCTTGTCTTTATATTTTTCTTGCCAATGTTCTTAACGCCATCCAATAGTGTCCTCCTGTCACATGCTGCAGAATTACACAAGGCCAATGTGAGCCATCATCTGTGGTATTATCAGACCAGACAGAGCCTGACACTCCATCCCTTCCAGCCTGGAGGTGCGTGGAGAGCATCACTTTATAACTGATCCTGCTAATCACCTAGGTCCTCATTCAATTTGAAATTTATCAATTGAATAGGGCTCTATATAAGCACATAACATATTTTTTGACAGAAGTTTTTAGTTAGTGAAAACCTTGGTTTTGGATAGAGGTTCAGTAACTAAAAAGTTTGTTGAATTTTTTTTGTATGTGCTTATATAGAGCCCTATTCAATTGGGCAACTCGGAATTGAATGAGGCTCCTAATGTATCACAGACATTTACTGGGGCAGCTGTACAGTATATGTCACCCACCTGCTGCTGTTGCTGTTATTAATCCTTTCATTGCCAGATCAAAAACATTGTAGTAAATAATGTATTTAAATGCGATTAGATCTCTCCACTGCTTTTGGTCGAAGGATGCAATAGAAGCCAATCAAAACTGTAGCTGAGATTTAAATGATATTTTATGGGGGCAGGGTCATCATAAGAAATATTGGAGTCCAGTACACATCTAACAGCCAGCGTTGAGCTTTTATGCTGCCCTAAGCCCGTTCAGTTTTGTGTGCCCAGTTACTACTCAATTTCCACTATTCTACTGTTCTTACCATGGGCCTCATTCAAATGCGATCTGGCCAATTGAATAGGGCTCTATATAAGCACAGAGCATATTTTTTTTACAGAAGTTTTTAGTTAGTGAAGTCCTTGCTTTTGGATAGAAGTTCACTAACTAAAAACTTCTGTAAAAATATATACACTGTGTTCTTATATACAGCCCTATTCAATTGGCCAAATCGCATTTGAATGAGGCCCCAAGATTGAAGCACACACAACACAAGCAGAATCCGTAAATGTTCATGGCTTACATAACTATTTATGCTGCAAACATGAACATTTTCCCAAACTCTAGTGTTCCTTTAATGCTGTTTTTTGCGCCATTCAGTTGTTTTCGACACTAAGTGACCTTATGGACTGTGACACGCCAGGCACATCATGTCCATGGTCATGCTGGTCCACTTGGTATTCATGGCAGAGATACTGGAGTGGTTTGCCAGTTTTTTCTCCAGTGGGCCACAGCATACAGCTCCTGATATTCTGAGGTGGTCTCCCATCCAAGTACTGACCAGGGCCCACCCTGCTTGGATTCAAGGTGGTGTGACCTCTTGGTTCCCTGACTGGAATCAAAGCCAGATCACTGTGTTGAAAGCCCCAAATCCTAACGACTGGACCACCAGGGAACCCTTTAATGCTATACAATACTGTAAATTTAGAGGTGTATACACTGCAGGTTTTCATAACTGTTCTAAGACATTTATAGCTTCGCTTGTCAGACATTTATAGCTTCTCTTGTCGATGTTTCCTGACAATGCATTTTCTGCAGGTAAAGCTTCAGGATACAGTTTCTCAGACCGGTTCTATAAATAACACTGAACCATCTTCCAGTGGCATCTGAGAACATTTATTACAGAGATGGGGCCTCATTCAAATGCGATTTGGCCAATTGAATAGGGCTCTATACAAGCACAGAATATATTTTTTACAGAAGTTTTTAGTTAGTGAACTTCTATCCAAAAGCAAGGTCTTCACTAACTAAAAACTTCTGTAACAAAAATATGCTCTGTGCTTATATAGAGCCCTATTCAATTGGCAAAATCACAATTTAATAAGGCTGTTGATGTTTAATAAATGAGTGATGCATTGTAATTGCTCCATTTGCCTCGTAGGTTTATAGGTAATCTCTAAATAAAAAATCAAGCTGATTTCTTAAAGAGAATTAAAAACTAACTTTACATTTTATTAACCATTTGATTCAAAAGTGAATCATTCTTTGGTTAATCAGCTTCTTTTTGCTGTATTCTCATGAATATGAGCAGCTCCTACGTGCTAATTAGCAGCTGTAATGTGCTAATTAGGATTACAGCCTGCTCGTCTGTGACTGTGGTGGCAAAACCTTAGGTTAGATCCCCTCCTCCAACCTTATCAAGCATTCTGAGCCTTAAATTAGCATATTGAGCAGTATATTAGCATAATGTAACCACACCTTCAATGCTGAATAGCTCAGGCATGATTTACTGTAGTTTCAATGAAGTACAATGTATAGAAAGGGAGGAAGAGAGGGTGAGGGAGAGGATGAGAGGGACGGGGAGAGAGGGAGGGAGACAGAAAGGGAGGGAGAGTGGTGGGAGAGAGAAAAAGGTAGAGAGGGGGAGGGAGGGAGAGAGGGAGAGAAAGAGAGGGAGATAGAGAGGGAAGCGTGAGAGAAAGGGAGGGAGGGAGAGGGAAACGTGAGAGAAAGGGAGGGAGGGAGAGGGAAGCGTGAGAGAAAGGGAGGGAGGGAGAGAGAGAGGGAAGTGGAGAGGGAGCAGAAAGAGAGAGAAGGCTCACAGAGAGAGGGTGCACAGAGAGAGAGACAGAGGGCGCAAAGAGAGAGACAGCACAGAGAGACAGAACAGACAATTGAATATAACATATAATACCGTCATTTATGAAGTTACTAGTTTGTTACTATGGATAATGGCCAAGATACAGAGATTTGAAACAGTAAAAACAACTGTCCTGAGCTCTGCCTGTAATGTTATTATTAAAGAATTTCTGAAGTTTGGGAAAGTTTTGTAAACCATGAGCATAAAAACAGTTTTAGAGGAAATCTTAAACATCAGAGGCTCTGCTTGTGTTATGGGAACTTCCATCTTGCACAGCATAGTCTGTTTGTAGCCTGAGGGGGGAGTTTTATCCTACTGGGAGTTGCTGTGCTATTTGTCAAGTGGCAATCATTATTGCAGGTTTTCAATAGAACAGAATAGAGATACTACTTGAATCCAAGGTTCATCCCTTTCCTCTCATGGTCTAATCCAGTTACGGGGCAAAGTTAAGAGGTCTGCCCCCAGTATTTTTATTTATTGTGCTTAAGAATAACTATAATACCATGACTGTCAATGATTAAAAAATCTCTCGTAGAAGACACAATAAATGCCTCCTTTAAAAAAAAAAAATGAAACCTGTTTCCAGAACAGGCCAGAAATTCCTTTTTTTAAAAGACATTTTGTAAGCTCTCATCCCTAAGTTATCATAGGGGCTGTGTTGAGGTTTGAAGGGCTGAGACGGCATTTTTTTTCCTTAGGACATAGTAGATACTAGTTTCAGGTATACACATCATACATACATAAAGATACAGTCCTTTCCCTCTTCACCTTCGCCAAAGATTGGCAGAAGCAGTGCCGCCCACCAACAGCTAGATGGCACTACCGATTTTAGTGCTGCACAATGCATATAAAGCACGCCGACAAAAGAGGCCTTAAGCTATGAGAGGCGCGCCCAGGCCCTCGAGGGCCAAGTGCCCGCGCCGAACATAGCGATGGCCACATCGGAGAAGGTTATAATTAGGGCCTTCCCTGAAACCGGACAGCGCCATCTAGCGGCTACTTGCTGGCACTGCAGTTGTCAGTGCTGGGGATTTGCTGGCGATTATACAACGGGATAGATCCAAAGATACAGTAGGTGTAGATTTATACATTTCTTATTTTTATCAAACCTATCAAACATATTTAGAACACTTTTCAAATGACATTTGCATTTTGGAAAAACATTTAACAATATTTGGGGAATCTCTATGGGAATTACAGTTAGTGGATCTATCCCTCTTCACCTTTGCATTTCTTCGGCAGCACTGACAGCTGCAGTTACAGGAGCCATCCGGCAGAGGGCGCTGTCAATTTTTGGGCACCGTCATGTTTGATGTAAGGCAAAGAACTATTCTCCCCTCCGACGTGGCGCAACTCAACGGCGCTGAGTCGACAGCGGGGCCTTTGCTATGTGAGGCGTGGGCACTCGGCTCCTCCAGGGCCTCACGTGGCGCCTCTCATAGATTCTGTCGGCGCGCCTTATATGAAAATTGGCAGCTTCATCTGTCGGTTGGCAGCGGGATTGCAGCTGTCAGATTTTGCGAAGGTGAAGAGGGAAAGGACCCAGTTAGTTCTAATTTATTTAACTTTAGAATATATAGCAGTAGTTCCCAAACCTCTCCTCAGGGCTCCCCAGGTAGGTCAGGATTTCAAATTAACAGTGTGTGCACAGGTGAGGAAATTAGAGGCTCCATGGCCTGTTATATACTCAGTTCCTCACCTGCGTTCACACACTGTTAAATTGAAATCCCAACCTGTCTAGGGAGGCCTGAGGAGAGGCTTGGGAACCACTGATATATAGTGTAAACCCCTTTACTATTAAGTAATATCTTAACATTGTATCTCTATGCATTTCTCATACTGTAGATCTGTCTTAGATTTCGGAAGTGACAATGGAGTTGAATTAAAGAGGAAATCCTGTCAGATTTTATATCTGCCCATATTTGCCAATACATATGGTAATTCTGCCATGTGTGTAAGATATTACATACATTCAAGCAATTTACACCTTGTGTATGAAACTAGAGCATTTGAGGAAAATACATACATTCTGCACTTGATTGAAGTTGATACCTCACAACTAAGGCCTTGATTTTTACCAATATGATTTTACCTCACATGATAAATAATACCATAAATAAATCCATTGTAGATTAACCAGAAAAAGTTTTTTTGGTATGCTGTGTACAATCATCCTCACAGTATACCAGTAGACTTACTCATTTTTATAAATTTTTCCAATGTGAAGTCAAATTACGGACATTTTCTAATGTGAGGTAAAATGCAAATACTTTGTGTAGGCCTGCAGAAATTTAGTAGGCACGACCAGGCCTGACTAGGCCCATTTCTTTCTTGGTATGACCTTGACGAAAATACTTTTGCCAAAAGCTCAAGAAGCATAAATTATACATTGTTCTACCATATACAGCTTTGCTTTCACTGATATCACCATATAAAAATAAAATATTATGACGTACAATTACAACTGGCGCCTGCAGCTAGTTAACATACTTCTGATGGGAGCAGGTAACCCTGTGAAGTTACATATCTCCCACAATGTTTAATTAGAAAACACTGCATTTCTCAGCAGATTATAAAGGCGGAAGGTGCACAGGTTCCTTCTTTCCGAGCAGGTGATGGGAAATGCCTGGGTGTACAGGGTGGCTCTGGGAACTCATGGTAGTGCTGGGAGCTGAGGGTTTAATGATTAGCGTTGTGCCATAAAAGCATAGTTTATGGAAAGTTGCGTTTATGGCCGTGTAAGGGTAATAAAGATTTATTGGTGGAATCAAGCCCTCGCTCTGACCTTGACACTGTTTACACAGGCAGAGGCTGTAATACAGATTAGTCACATCAGAGGCCGGCCATTGGGCATCGCTAAGTCCCATGGCAAGCTCATTGGCCCATACGTGGAGACAGACACATGACAAGGGATACTAGGAAGTAGAGTATTTAATTTAATAATGGCTCTGTTGTTAGTTATCTCCTTAACCACTTCACTATCCCAGCAGTGTCATGGGGATAACTAGATACTAGAGTCATTAATTAATTTAGCTGTGCAGATATACAAAGCACAGTGCTTAAAATTGGGTCTTCTATTTATGCTCCAGATATTGGGATATATTGTTGAAAATCCCTCACAATCTTCTCATTATTTAGGAAATTAAAGGAAAGCTGAAGTATATATATATATATAGTATGTTCTTATGATGTAATCATCGCAAGGCCCGCAAGTTAGGGCCAGCATTGCAAGGCTTTACATTTTTATGTCGTCATTTTTGACGAGCAAGTCACTAGTGGTTAATATTTTTCGTCATAGGCAGCAGACATTTTGCCATAGACAAGAATCCTGTTAGGAATGGGAGGAAACTTAAATTCAGACATGATCTGTTGAAAATTCACTGCCACTGGACAATAGAACTAAATAGAAGAGTAAACCTCAGTAGAATAACCCTCCTCCTCAATATACAGGTAGACAAGCAGTTAAACATGGAATGCCCCATGACAAAGAATCAGCAACATTTAAGATTTTCTGTAAAAATGTTTTTATTCTCAAAGGAGCGAAAGTTGTTCTTTAAAGCGTCTAACTTTTATATACTTTAGGTAAAGATGAATCTGTTTTTTGTGATGAAAAAAGTAGATCTTTAAAATAGCTGTTTTTCACATCATCTTTAGGATAAAATCTACAATCGATGGGAGCAAAGTTTAGAATGTATTTTTTTGGGAGAAACCTACTAATTCGAACAATAAATTGAATAGTTGTTTACACTGATTTTTACTACTTCATTTATGAAAGCTGGACCATTACAGTAGCCGCTACATTCAGAAAGAGGTTACGCATTTGTAATTATACTGGATATTGAATTTCCTAATTACTTTATAGCCTTTTTATGCTAATTGCCTATTAATGAATATAAAAGAGTTTATTGGGTATTATATCAGCTAATCTGTGATTGTAAATTAAGTGTGGCATTTAATACAAGCAGCAATTTAAATAAACAATACATTCAAAATACTAAGACCTGTGTGTGTGTATTTATTGATTTAAAGGGGACATAGAAGCCAATTTTTTTATGCAATTGTGTTTTACATGAAACATTATTAAGTAAAATCTGTTAGAACGTAATTGAAACTAACGGGAAGTGCACAGAGCATACATACGTCTGTCACTTTCATTGACAGATAAGTATGACTCATACACCTATTTTGCTGCTGATTGGCTGAAAGGGGCAAGCCCACAGATCAGTTATACACTTGAATACGTTTTTCTGCTTTGAAAACAATATTTGAAAAAAGAACAAACACACAGTGTCCTCTTTCAGATGCAACAAAGGAAAAATGCTTTGAATGTCCCATTTAAAACCACTGTAGTGCTTTTAGAACAGGCTTTCATTCTGATTAGAAATAAAAGGAAAAACAGTATTTGAAGAAAAAAATCAATAAAAGCTTTCAAAATGTACATTTGAACTTCAGTGTTTCAGCAGCTACGCATCTCTAGGTGGGAGATGATCTGCCGAGAAAGCTGATCATTAGTTTACAAGGACACACTCTCCAGAGAAAAGTAGCAGACAGAACCAGCATGAAAAGAAAATGGAAACCCACAGAAAGTAATAAATGCATATCAAAGTTATAAATGTGCACCATATAAAGTTCAGTTATTCAAAATACCATATAATTAACAGTGGATCTTTAAGTCTCCCAGCTGGTTGAAAATTGCACTAGAATTGTCAATTGATGGGATTCTTTACCTTGGGGAATGCAATGCCTTCATTACGCTGGGTTTGCAGTATGGTGACCTATTTGGTTTAAGGGAGTTTGAGTGCTAACTCCTAAAAAATAAACAGACTATAATGTTCATAACATATCCTCCATCTGTAATGACATTGCTGGATGACGACAATATTCTTGGTATACTTCACAAACCTGGGAGGAAAAACTCAGTATATACCGAACTAAGAATATTAGTTGAAGATTTTGTGTAGAAATTGTTCAACTTGTCTAACTTTAGGGCTACCTGATAGTTTGGAGCCACGGGTTTGCTCTTATCTATTGTATAGTGCAGGGAAGAATTGGGGAGGAAAGTGTGCCATGTCATTGGAGCTTTTAGTATTTGACACCTTCCCCCTTCTATTCATGTGCTCAGAAGTAGGCAGTAGCAAGGATAACTGCAACCTCTGTTTCTGCAAAAATGTAAATGTCCTTGTCGTACATGTAACCTTCTTCAAAGTTTCATAGATGTCAGAAACCAGTAGAGGCTTCCATATTTCTTTATTTTTTCTATTTAAAAACTAGCTTACTGACACTTTCCTATCTAATTATGCTTTCAGTCAATCAGTCAATCTCTCTCTCTCTCTCTCTCTCTCTCTCTCTCTCTATATATATATATATGTATAGATATATATATAAATAAATATATGTATATATATTTATATATATATATTTATATATATATATATATATATATATATATATATATATATATATATATATATATATATATATATATATATATATATATATATATTAGACCCTTAGACCCTCAGTCAACCGGAACTCAAGCAATCAGAAAAAAAAATTGAATACAGTACTTTAAATAAAAATGGAAATTTACAGGGTTCAACAAATGCCAGGAGCCAGGTTGTCATGCCACAAAATGCTTACAGGCACCTAGATGTCATCCACTGTACGTCTCTACAATTCAGTTTTATCTGGAAGCAGACAGGCATGAGTGACTGAGCCAGGGCAGTGTTGGCATTACATTGCCCTGGTTCAGCACTGCACCCTCCAGCCAAACGTGCCTGTGTGTAAGTGAGGAGTGAAAGCTGCTGCTGCTAGAACAGTCCTCACTTACAAATATACTTAGGAGAGCATCCCATGTACAGCTAATCTAGGCCTTTTTTTATAGTAACTCTCAAGCAACCAGAAATTACATTTATCCGGAATCTACCAATCCCCATGGGTGCCGTTTAACTGTGAGTCTACTGTATATATATATATATATATATATATATATATATATATATATATATATACACTAGGGCATAGTCCCTGATGGGCTAGGACACTACCCTGCTCTTCCAGAAACTGTGCCTGCATATGCTGCAGTGGGCAGACCCATGCAGGAACGATTTGCATGATTTTAGGCAGTAAAAACAGAGATTTACAATTGCTTCTTAATAAAACAAAGTATGTACAAGTAAATTGTAATAGATATATTACATACCTAGTAAAATCCCTTCATTAAACATTTTAATTAACCTCCTTGTGCTTATTCCAGGCATGGTTGATTTATGACTTTGCTTCTTAAAAATATATTTGGACTGAATCAAACAACTTAAAAACTAAGAAAAAACTCTAGCAGAAATACCAGGAGCACATACAAAGGAAACACTTCAGAATATAAGTAATTACAAATATTTACAGCTGTTTTGCCATAAATCTCTGTGTATAGTAACACATTGCGTAATGAGGCATTTAATGCTAATCAATATACGTCAGCAGATACTGTTATGACATCTGGAGAAGACTTTTATTAACTTTGGAGCATATAGAAGGGCAGTCTATACTGAGTTACGGAAGGTGTCAAGGTCTTACTACAATATACTACCATGCTTCCTCTACATGATAGAAAAGTTTATATGTCAGACTAGACTATGAGAAAAACATAATTATGCTCCAAGTTCAGGCTTACTAATTTTGCAAAGCACTACATGTAATTAATTAAAAAAGATAAAAAAGACAACCAGAAATTATAGGACTAATTTTATGCTCTAGCAAGAGGAGCTACTTATTTTAATTATGTATTGATGAATAATAAAATTCCTATTTAATAATTTGTAATAAGTGTTTGCCTCTACCCTTAGACGGTGGGCTGAGAGACACGACTAAAGGGGTTTAAGTACATCAGATATGATAAGAGAATAAACAAGTAAGTTTGCGAGTTTTCAATCCTGCATGGTGCTTTGGTAAAGAATATGGACACTGGATTCTAAGCTCATAGACAAGACCCGCCATCTTTGTGATATATTTTGCCTTGAACACAACGTATTTATAGCGATACAGAATATGTTGGCGAGTTACAAATAAATAATAATAATCATTGATAGGCTGTCCCAACAGCTTTTTGCCAATGGAACCCTTCGGCACAATAAGTCTATAATCAATGCAGATCACTGTGTTGGTTATATCCTGCTGAAAGTATTTATGTTTCATTGCTTTACTGAACGTTGAGAAGGTTATTTTACTTGCAGCTTATTCTTGTATTTTCTATGGGGAGTAAATAAATGTACAGTATTAAGCCCTTACTTTTTATGTTTTTGAGGAAGAGTTTCTTCTTTCATCCATCCATCCTTATCAGCTGTTTATATGGGCTTGGCCATCAACTGCTGAGGTCAATTGTGAAACTGTCCTGGCCAACTAGCTCTTTGTGTCCACAATACCCTTTTTGGGAACTACTTGATTGTAATGAAATTCTTAGATTATGGCAAGACTCAACCCTTCTACATCCTGTTTTGATAATCTATAAGTAAGTGTCCATTTTATACCATAAATAAAACACGTCTTGGTTTTAACAACAGAACAAGTTATCTGATAAATGGAACACTGTAGTTTTAAGTGTATGTGCCAGAAAGGATCCCATAACAATGACCCCATTTGACTAGTATTTATATTGTCCTTGTCACCAATACTATCAATCGGTGCATTTTTAATCCTATTTCTAAAAACAAAGGAATAGAAACAAAAATTTGCCTGAATTTGATCTGAGATCTTGGCTTTATTTTTTTACATATATGGAGACATACAAAAGGGAAGTATGCCAGAACAGGAAATTGGATTTATAGTTTGAATCTTGGATTTAGTTTTTCAGCCTCAAATTTAATTCCTCCACCTAATAATATATATTTATAGTTCTATATTTCTCATTAAACCATACTTCTTAACACATTTTGCATTTTTTAAGCAGTTATATTTGCTTTGGCTCATATGAACTAAAGGGTGCAGTATTGGAACACGTTTGGGGGTGTTAGAGGCTAACATGAAGACCTTTTACGAGAATCCTCCATGCTTCTATCTTTACTGTTTCTGGCATGTTTTTAAAAATGTTCTCTTAGTTTTATATTACAGTTTTAGTTATGCAGCACTAAATAATATGTTTCCCAAATGTTCTATTATTTATTTAATCTTTTATACCTTTTCTTTATCTTGTTATTTAATTAATTGACTTTACAGTACTTACATATTAAAGGGTGACCCATACAAAAGTGTGATATTTACATAGTAAAGTGTAGTCAATATAGTATTGTCATATAAACACATAAGAATGGTATTGTGTGGGTTATGCGAACAATGTATTGTATTAGTAATCCATTATATTTTAATTATATTTTATATGATTTGTTTTTTATTTAAACTGTATATCTATCATATAAAACATTTTGTCAAAAATAACATTTGTAAATGTATAAAAAATAAAATAAAATGTCCGTATTTCATCCTTTATCTATATGTGCAGAGTCTACATTACTTTTTACTTCTATGTGACACTATTATACGTTTTAATCTCTCTCTTTATTTGCAACTTACTTATAAAATATTTTTTCTTTGTGGCACTCCTTTTACAATGAAACATACTGACAATATGGTGCAAAATACCACTTTTTCTTCTTATGCTGAAATGAGCATTTAATATAATACCATAGATCCTTTTGCAAAATATATAAAATGTTTTGAAATGCTTTAATATTAGTGTGAAAATATAATTAAAAAAAAAACATGCTGCTTCCTCACCTTGCCAGGACAGATTACACCCAGCTGGTTAGTTCTCAGTCACCATACCAAGGAAAATGCATCCTGGGATGCAACCTGTGATTGGCTAAGAAGTCAAAATGAGATTATCACTGTAAAGAAGTATTTACGTGGGGTAAAAACATATATATGGATATGTCAGGGGACCATGACTATACAAATTCAGTGTTCTTTATGGAACAGATTTTAAAAGTATTTTTTCTTATTGATGAAAAGGATTTGTCCCTATACACTACAATAATAAATTAAGATTTTAAATCTCTTTGCATCACAATGCCCTTTTAACACATACGTAATATTGAAAATATATTTTTTCTAAGCCGGGAGAAGCTTGGGATAAAATGCAATCAGAAAAAGGACTGATGGGAGGAGAGAAGTAGATCTGTGTGTACGTGTGCATTATCATGTGTCTTAGTGTGCACGCATGATCTTGAGCAGTCTCTGTTAACTCATTTGCTCCCAGTAAAAATATTTTTGAGAAGAATTACATTTGACAGTGAAACACGTCATGTTTATGCAAAACTTCCTACAGAAATATATGGGTAATCAAACAGGTTAATGATCTGCAGGAAGGAGGTTAAATAGGGTAATCGTGTTATGATCCCAAGATGGAAATGGAATTTTATCTCGCAGTCTGGGTCAAAAAAGATGGACATCTAGTGCCATCTACAGGAAGGTTATTGTCTAGCAAGCCAGAAATTTACAGCATTCATAAGACTGTAAGGCTAATTAAAGGGATGCTAAATGCATGTTTGCTCTTGTATACCAGAAAATCTATGTACATTGTTTTCTTACTATATATATATATATATATATATATATATATATATATACAGTTTTTAAGTTTCTTACATTTTTTCTTACAGTTTTCCTCATGCAATACAAAATAATAAATATATAAATGCATATACATCTATAGGTCTTTTGTTTTTATCAATTTTCTATTTGTATTTCCTTGAATAGACATTTTATGACCAAATACTTCCATTTTGTGTTGTTTTGCCAATACTCTTTCCAGTTTTTATATTTTAAAAATGTTCTGGTTAAAACTATGTGAGTATTCTTATATTGCCTTTTTGTTAATATCTTTTTAAAGATATGCATAGGAAATGCAGCTAGGTATGGAGTTTGACCTTTCCTACTTATATAGACTACATATCCTAGGCTGTTTTGCCACACAGGAACCCAAGATTATGATACACATGTATCTGCGTTCTCCTGATTAGCCAAAACAAATTATGAATTTTGTGTTAATATTAGCAGGAATTTTCAGGGGTGTCAACTGACAAAAGCCTCCACCTGCAAAAATGAAAAGATTAAGCAAACATCAGGGTGGGTTTGTAAATGTTTATATTGGTATTTTTTCATGCAAAAATGTTTGCATATACTACTGATTCTCCTCTTCCAGATGCAATCAAGGAAACTTAGATAAGCCTTTATATTTACTTTTGTATTTATTACTAAGGTAAATGCTGATGCTTTATAAATATAAATGCTGATGCTTTATAAATAAAGGAAATGTTAAACAGAGGCCAGGATTCCCCTACTTGTATATCTCCTTCATTAATGTACAACAGTGCCAGCCACTATAGCTAAGGATTTGGGTAGTGATATACAAACAAGTGTCTGGATGCTTCTATGAGGCCGACTTCAGAATATAGCTTTGGATTAAGATACATTGTCAGCTGTGTCATCCTTATAGTCGTGAGTCATTAATGTGGAACTGGTCCGGGTACTTGTGATATGAGGCTGGAGAGAACGCTCAGACCAGAATGACGAGACAAGGGAGTTTTGGGACGTATTGGTGAGATCAGAATGGCTTTTTTATGGTCCTTGGCCAACCTTAAAAAATATCTTATTATAGAAGCAAACATGATGCAGCTTTTATAAAACTGTAAATAATGTAAACTTTCAGTTCATGGGGCCATGCCCTTCTAGAGTTACATGGCTGTAATTCAGTATGAGAAAGGAAGAACCTTCTCATTGAAATTGCTGCTATATAGCCATTTATTTACCTCGCCAGAAGCAAGCATGCCCAAGTGTTGAGTGCACATTGAAATGTTTTGTACATGGGGGTTTGGATGAGCTGTCAGAGCACTAACATGCCCTGTTTATCGGTTTCTACCTGTGGAAAGGGACACTGTATGAAGAGTAAAGAGAAGTACTCAGCTGCTTCTACTAAAATGTGACAGTCCATATTACCAATATGTTCAATACTGCTATGAAAATCAGTCCACAATGTCCTTTTAGTTCAGAAAGCAGCAATTCAATCTAAAGAATAATAGCACAGAAGACAAGATAAGTATTAGACAGAAGCAACTTTATTTAGGATTGTGCCATTTATTGAAATCAAACATCAAGATTAAAATATACAGCCAGAAAATGTGCCAGGTTATACCACCATCTAACCAGTGTAACAGCCACAGGATAGAAAAAAAAAAAGTTATAAACCTGAACAAATACTTCTGCAACACGTTACACCGGCTCACGGTCTTAAGTTACTTACAAAACAAAGAAAGTTATTTTTTAGCTGTTCTGCAGTCCTTTTGGAAAAAAAATATGTCTACAGCAGATTGACTGTTGTGCTTATGCCTCTCATCTGCAATAGGGCCAATGACTTTCAAAGGTCATTCATCTAGCAGCAAATGGGTTAAACCATTGAAAAGAAGATTGCAAACTGTAGTCCCACCTACAACATAATTAACCTATGGCAGTGACTTTTTAAATCGGTTTATATGTAGATGAGTGAGACCATTTAAGTAACCTTGAATAACCATGCAAGCCACAATCTTATACTGGGTCAGTCTCTCATAGTCAACATATCTGATGAAGAGACTTGTGCATCTGTAGGAATACTATATATGAAGGAGATGTGGAGCTAATGTAACGACATATGGAATAAATGCTCCTGTTTATGAGTTAAAGTATTGTCTGGATCTGGATTTCAGGATATCTACAGATAATATTGTAAGGCAAGGAGAGCCATTGTAATCAGACCTCAAGCAGGACAGTAGCACTGTGGTCCTGTTCAACAGTGCCAGCCACTATAGCTAAGGATTTGGGTAGTGATATACAAACAAGTGTCTGGATGCTTCTATGAGGCCGACTTCAGAATATAGCTTTGGATTAAGATACATTGTCAGCTGTGTCATCCTTATAGTCGTGAGTCATTAATGTGGAACTGGTCCTGGTACTTGCGATGTGAGGCTGGAGAGAACGCTTAGACCAGAATGATGAGACAAAGGAGTTTTGGGACACATTGGTGAGACCAGAATGGCTTTTGTATGGTCCTTGTGTTTTACAATACATATATTACAGATAATATCATAAATAGGATAATGCTGACATTATCAACAGCAGCTAGATTTATTTTCTGGTGAATGATGGGATTTTAAGTATTTCCTAATGGTTAATGACGTGTATATATATATATATATATATATATATATATATATATATACACCATTGATTAATAATAAGTCTTACAGGTATTACTGGTGATAACCTTCAATTACAAGACCCTCCTGTAACCTCAAGTGTAAATATTAATATACAACCCATTAAACTAGGTACATTATCATCATGCAATCTTAAAACTATCGTAATTTGCTATGGATCACAATAATCATGCATTGAGGCAAAGTATAATGTAAAATCTATTTCAAAAGCAAAGCCTTGTCCGCTACGAATGCTAAGCATGCAAGAGAGCTAATTTTGATCCAAACATGTCAATACATAAGGCTGATGCAAAAAAGTATAATGTACAATTCTTGACCAGCTGGTTTATTAAAAAAAAGTTTACTCGTAAAAACCAATATTGTATATTGTATTGGTGATAATCCTCCACTTGGTGTGTAAAAGAAGAAAAATTATCTATATATTTTTATAGAAGATAAAACGAAAGTGTAAAGTTATACCCCAAAGCAAACATCTATGTAAAGTTCCAAGAACACTAAAAATGTAATTTGAGTTTAGATATAGCTTTCCAAAGAATAATCTTAAATTATAAATTATTATTGCCCAAATGGTTATTTTCATTTGTAGGATAGTATGATAGTTGTATTGGTGATATACATACATGACTGAAACATGATCTAGTATTTCAACTGAGTTGTGCTATTAATCACAATATTTTAAGAAAAATGTATACCTAAAAGTAAGAGTTTATGTAATTAAAACACAAACTAATTATGCAAGCACTTAAAAATGAAGAAAACATCTCACACTAGGCAAAACAATGCTTGGAATTAGTATGCTATTGTGCTTTAAAGAACCATTATGTCAGGCTAGTTGATATGATATTATTCAGTTGTAACAGTTAACTAGTATGGACTAAAGACATAATGGACTAGTTCCATAGGCATAGGTGCAGGTAAGGCAGTAAGTCATTTGGTCACTCAAGTTATCATAATACATTCATTTCAAGTAATAGCATGTCAATAACTGCATACTTTGAAGTATACCATATATAGAGAATTTGTATACCTGTCCACAGCCTGAGAATGATAGTATTAACAATTATGAACAACATATCTGAGCAGATTGTAGACACTCCAACATGTAGCACTTTTATGAGACATTATTTTTTGATCGTATACAGCAGTGGTTCTTAATCTTTTTGATGCCAGGGGGTTGCTGGCTACCTTCCTAAACAGATGTGGGTTACTATTTTCAGTTTTGTAGATATTAATTACAGGATAATATTCCAATAACTAATAGAGGTAACTAATGGCAGTGGCATATTAGCCAACGTGCAGTAATGACAATGACTTGTTTAATGTGTCATCAACTCCTAATAATTCCTCTTTTATTCCCCATTCTCCCTGGCAGCTACATTCTCAGAGATCCGCATCAATCCCCAGATTAGCTGTTAAAAACCACTGGTGTATGGAAGGATTTATATAATATAAAGAGGTTGTGCTGGAGACATATCAGGTAGCAAGTCAACAATATGAATAAAGACATGAAGTCAATTATTTGTTGATTAACGTGTCTATGTCATGCAGTAATTCGCTGCTCTACTTGGTTGAGTTAGAAAAAGACATTTACACCAATAGAAGCCTAAAGGCAAAACAAACCCTACTTATGGCATCTGTTACCAGCAGGATGCCAGCTGGCCAATCAATCATCTAAATGTTATGAAGCACCCATTTTAACCTATATATTGAAACGCATTGGTCTAGAGCAGATGAGAGGGTATTTGCTGAAGCAGAGGTATAACACCATATATTTTTTAATCAATACAATATTCGGAAGACTATAAACAAGACATTCTGCAAACAACCCTATCCCGTAAGTTATCCCAAAAAGTGAATGCAAGACTGTCCAGCTTTTGAGACATTTGGCACAGCCCAAGGACGGGCAACAAAAACACCATGCGAGCCTTTGAATCTACTAGACGTAGATTGCCTTGTCAATAAGGTTGGCTGGGAGGGCACTCTTACATACTATCAAATGGGCTAAAATCATTTTCTTGCAATGTAGG
This sequence comes from Discoglossus pictus, assembly GCA_027410445.1. Classification (NCBI taxonomy): domain Eukaryota; kingdom Metazoa; phylum Chordata; class Amphibia; order Anura; family Alytidae; genus Discoglossus; species Discoglossus pictus. The sequence continues at coordinate 46,404,946 of CM050167.1, read as the reverse complement.
TTCTTTAACAGCACAGGCTGGAAATCTTGACCCGACATTATTATCCCATTGACGAAAACACCTTTTCAGAGATAGTGTCCCCAGGAAAGAGAAAAAGGCGAATTTAAATTAATTATCCTTCATCTTCTATGCCTATTTTCTTGCATTCTCAGTCCATTCGACAATGAAGCTTGATGGCTAATCAAGAAAAAGCCATGGATGGTGTTTTCAAAATGTGGTCAAGAAAAAGCTGCATTTAAATGGTCAGCCGCTGAATTCCTTATTCCAAGAAAATGTCTTCTTGGGTAATGTCAAATAACAACCCAAAAGAAATTAACACTAGTTAGCATGAGCCCGAAGAAAATGACTCACAAAAAATATCTTCATGCGTCTGGTAATCAGGTCATCTTAAATGATAATGAACATGTTCAAGTCTATTAACATGACTTCTTCTTTTTATTCAGTAGAGTATATTTCTTGACGTTTTTTAAAGTTTACGATCAGTGCAAGATTGGACCAATGATTTGCTCCAATTTGTTTCTTTATGTAAAATAATTTTGTTAATTTCATAGTCACCATTTAAAACAAGAAAATATAGTCATAGACATCAATTCTCTAGCACTAATACTGTACATAGAGAAAGACCAACCAAACATCTTAAAGCCAATGCCCCATCTGATCAGATCCTTCTTGTGTCGATATTATTATAGGTGACTTTAATGACTCATTGCCATTACTGAATACAGCCTTCATCACGGTCATGTTTTAGAGAAGAAGACTTAGCGGCCTGAAAACATGATCATTTCTTTAAATTTTCACATTATTATTTTAAATAAATCAAAGCAGTTCATAAAAGAAACACTACAAAAGAAAACACTTTAAACCCATCAGAATGCAGAATAACCCCGTCCTTCACATGTCCATCCCACAGCGTAATACTATACAGTAAGTGACAAATCAAACCTCAAAAAAGGTGAAGAGCAAGCAGTACCCCATCTAACCACAGATGCACACTTCAAAAAAACAGACTGCTTCTAAGATTGGTTCCAACAGAAAAAAAAACTGTTATACCAGGTTGCAAATCAGTTATTACAAGAATCTTTTACTTATATAAAAAGCATGCATATTATAGCTTTGCAATAGAAATACATGTTTTCCTTAACACAATGAAGTATTCCACAAAATATATATATATATGTATATTTATATATATTTATTATTACTATAGCTTGCATTATCTGTCTGCGCTGAACATTACTTTATTGTTAACCCATTCTTTGCTACAGAGTCATGCACAGCATTGCTATACAGTGCTTTGCATCTCCATAGCTTTATATGCTTAATCACTTATTTCAGAAATAAATATACATTCTCTTTAAAGTTCCAGATGGAAACAATGCACCTAAAAACAGCAAAGAATTTGTCTCATAATACACTTATAGCTAAATTCCCCTGCTGGCTGGTAGATTGGGAATAATTTCATATGGTGCACTGTGTGAATAAGGCAACCTTAGAGAGCTTGGACCTCCACCTGAAAAGAAATGCAAGAGAGTCGACCTGGTGTTTCAGATGAGACTGATCAAAAATGATTGACCTAGCGGATCTGAAGATGAATGGATGTCTAAGAGGAGACTTAGAACTTGTGCTCATGTTATAAGTGTTCCCACTGTTTGCTAGTTTACACAAACAGTATTTTTGGAGAACATGGGCCTGCCATGCATTGTTGAATAATTCACTGCAGACCCTTCTAGCATTAGATGTGTTAATACAGATTAGTCACAGTCCACTCATTCATGCTCATGACTCTGTGAAAACACCCGAGCTCTACTGAGTTACTATTACTATTTTCAAAAATCTTGGGGAATCATCTTTTCTGCAACAATATTACTCACACACTGCTGATTATCACCAATCCAACATGTAATTAAATCATGCCCAGAGAAGATACCCCCAGCCCCTCTCTCCTTGACCCCTCATTGGTGGATGATATTTACGGTGCACACTGGACATGCATACTCACACACAGCTGTACATACAATCACACTATGAAACTCTCAGTCACCTGGTCCCTCAGCAGTAAAAGAAATAAAGAGAGGCACTCAGGCATGGCTGAACCAGTGGGTGAGAGGGAGGCAGGGAGAGAGGGGCAGGTGCAGAAGTCTGAAGGGGCTTCCTCTTCTAGTTAAGTCGACAAGAGCCCACATCATGCGCAGGAACCTCAGCTGAAAAACACAAGTAGGAATGACATTTTTATTTACCTTCCACGGATCATTTACAGGAACTGTTTAAATGATATTAGAGATATTTTATATATAGACTTATGCAACCATATTATTTTATTTATTTTTTCTTCCCTCCACCTAAAAGATTTCAGTTTGTTTTTCAATTGAGTTGTACAGTTTATAGGTCACATTAAAGGTGGAAAAAGTTCTGAAATTATTTATCTTTGTCTAGTTTTTTTACAGCACAGAAACCTGACATTTTAGCAGCGGTGTGTAGACTTTTTATATCCACTATATATATATATATATATATATTTATATCAACAGAATAACGTAGATACATTGCTTGAAGGGAGGTTGATTTGTAAATTACTTTGGTATATCACAGCAAGTTTCAGTTCAAAGTAGTTTGCGGGCACTGATTTGGAGCTTAGAGTTATTGGTTTGGGTGCCAAATAACCTTGGCTGAAAAAACTGGGGCCAGATTTGAGGTGTCAGCCTTACTTTATATATATATATATATATATTCATGGTTTTGCAGACCTGGCTCCGAAAGCAATGAAAAGCCCATATGTTAAAAGTTTGCCTAATTAATGAATAAACAATTATCAGATTTAATTATCAAATGCTGCACAGGGTTCCAGCAATAGCCACCCACTCTAACTGCATTTGAGCAGACTAATGTAATACATTTGTTACCAGCAGCCAGATTATGAAATGTACTTTGCATTGTTAAATTGACTCCGAAAATATTACAATCTGGTTTGACTAAAGCCAAGAAGTGAGATTTTTCTAATAAATGTTAGCAAAAAGTATAACTTAGCAGGCTAAAGCTTGGATTGGACTTGCTATTTTATGCCAATGTGTCCATGTCTTTGTTTTTTTCACCTGTCTATGCATGTGATCTATTACTGAATACTCCAGTGCTAGCACATGCTCATAGTAATTTAGTGATGAAGTGCTTACTGTGGGAGTACAGATGGGGCTCCTGATCGGTGAAAGTGGACATTCTGCCATTTCCCATCACGGCGATGCCAGATACAAGTCTCCTCTGATTGGGCAGTGCGGGGGACACCACTGGCATCAAGGTATTGGGTGATACGGATATAGGCAATGCAGGCGGACTCCTCTCCCATCAGGTGGATGTGGGGGTTCAGGATGGTGGTATGAAGTGGTTTGTTACTCCTTGACCATACTGGAAGAGAAATATAATTAGTATTAGGTGTACTTATAAAATTTAGACTCAATGGGTATTAATAAGATTAAAAATGCTCAACTTACACCAGAACATTACATATTTTCTAATACGTTTTGTCTTTTAGACCATGAACAATTTTAGTCACCCTCGTTTGTATTGTTTATAATTTCTTAATATCCTTTTGAAGAACGGCACATAGTGTTATAGAACAGAGATTTACATGACTGGCCATTTAAATAGCCAGTCACAGATGGTGATTCAGAACCACGTCTGTTGGCAGGGAAAGAAGGTCAAACCATGAGAGAAATCCTACAAGTGGACAAAACCAGAACATACTCTGCCTGGATAAGGGAGCACCCGGCAGTGTAACCTCCCCTATCAGACACTACTTCCTGGCCTTATAAACAGCCAGCTTGACTAATGCCAGGAGCAGAATGACCAGGAGGTCCCTGGTCTTGCTGCCTTGGGACACTCGGTGCCCAAACAAGAAAATGAGAGTGGAGATATTCATCCAGAACTGCAGGAGGAGGCCCATCAAGAGAGATAAGAGGGGCTGCAGTCTGGCACAACTAAAATAAATATGACACACTGATTCACCTTTGCAACATAATGAGAACTGGACATAGTGCATTAGTGATGGTTTGGCGGTTGGCAGGGAAACAAAGTAAAACCATATAAAGAACAACCGCAAAATAAACTAAGGAGCTAAAATTAATCCTTGTTGGGGGACACCAAGCAGTGTACTCAGTGAACAAAGCCAGATGGTACTCTGCCTGGATATTTCAAGGATGATAAGAGGGTCTTCATTCTGACACAACTAAAATAAATATGATATAAAGACTCTCCCTTGCCAGAGAACGAGAACTCAACATAGTATTCTAGGACAGTAGGGATCTATATAATTTCATTACTACTGGTCTTTTTCTCCTGCTATTACCTCACCTATTATAACCGAGCATCCTACTGGCTTTATTTGCAGCTTTGTTGCATTGTTTGCAATATATATATATATATATATATATATATATATATATATATATATATATATATATATATATATATATGTATTATATATTGTATTTACATGTGTACATAAGCTATTCTTTACAGCCTTTGAAACAGATTGTCATTTGTACAAATTGTAGCTTTTAGTATAAGCACTGCAATGAAGAGAATGCAAGAACAGAATGTTTTTGCTAAAAATACAAATATCTTTCAGTCTTGAATTGTCAGGTAAAGGAAGAATTTGGAGTAGCAGATAAGGAAGGTCACTGTGCCCTCACTTTGTATTGAAGGAATACAATATGTATAGTAAAGCAATATATTGAACTAGGAAATTGCCCGTCAAAAATTACGGGATTAAAATTGTAAGGCTGGAAATGCTGTTTGACAGACAATGCGAGGCTCATTGCGAGTCTCTCCCCTGTGTACTTCAACTTTCCTGCTTTGCACTGATCACCTTTGGCGCCCATCGCGAGCCCCATGCTGAGCGCCTTTTGCGCTCATTGCAAGCCTCTCCTGCTCACGGTGCTCATCACTAGGCTCTCAATGAGCGCCGTAGGTGCTCATTGCAAGCCTCTCCCCCTCTTGGTGCTTATCATGCTCAGCATGAGCCCCGTGATGAGCGCCTTTGGCGCTCAATGCAACCCTTTCCTCCTGCCTACTGTACGGGCCGCTCATTGCAGGTTTCGTTAACCTGCAAGTTTTGTGCTTGGGAATGCCATGTGTGTCTTTCCACCATCTCCCCCCTGTCCCTTCCCTGTGTCTTTCTCCTCTGTGTGTCTGCTGAATGTTTGCGTGGCGCGTGCTGACTGCCGTTGGTTTCATTTTCAAAGTCCTGCGTGCCTGGAGTTGTTGGTGTAAGTGTTACTGTCTTTGCCGTCATGTATTGTCTAACTCCCTCGTGCCTGGCTTTGCTCAGCCTCGTTTTCATCCAGTTTCAGAATTTTTATGTTTTTCGTCCGCCATTTTTTTCCTTGCTTAGCCGATTTCGGATTGACGAAAACCCCCAAATATGGCTCAAATTCGCTTGCAACCACACTTCGAGGCTTCCTGGCTCTCCCCCTGTCCTGTGTGTGAGTGTGTTATTATTTTTGTTAAAGTCTTTTTTTTGTTTTTTGGATTTTTAGAGGTACGCACTTCGGTCTTCAATTGCGACCCTCGGAGTCAAATACCTTAACTGGCAATAAGCAATTGTTTTTAGAAATGATAATTAAAAACAAACTTAAATGTACGGATTATTATAATGCAAAAGATGCTATCACTGTGTTTGTTTACCAGCCTTGACATAGGGCAGGGCATTTTAAATACTAATATATTTTCAATAAATTTTATTGAACGCATGCAGATTTAAGTACAACATTTCAGTAGATGTATTGGAAACATATCTATATCCAACACTCCAAGGTTCTTTCCATCTTGACAAATAAGGTAAAAAAACGCATCACAATGTTGTCTCCCAATACAATAAATAACTGCTTATCATTACTGGCTATACTTGTTTTATTTCCTAAAAACATTTAGTCTATTATCAAGTGTGTTTCTTCAAAAGAGTGTACACTAAATATTATTATTTCAGTTTTCCTTTAACTACGTTACCGTATATCCAGGGCCTTCATCAGAAATCTTAACACAAATGTGTTAGTAAGAGCCAATCACCCCGACACACACTTATTTTTCTCATCTTCCATAAAAAGCCTTTACATTAACTGTACATAAAGTAGCGAAATGTCTTAATTTGTTTCTCTTATTAATTGAGGATATTTCATAGACTTGGGAAACACATCTAACACTTAGGAGGCAGCGAGACTATCTCTAGTAATTCTGACGCTTTCTCCCCCGAACTCAGCATGTAATTTAAATGTCTGCCAGAATTGGACCCTCCTTACAGGACGGGCCATTACAAATTATCCCCTTTCCTGTGTCCATTGCCCTAGGTATATGTCATAAATACAGAGATTTGACTAAGCTTTCTCGCACTTCCAGAAAGGACAGGGACAACAAGATAATTTGGGGAATGCAAGTTTCTACAAGATGTCAGCTGCTAAATACAGAGATAAGTTACTTATTATTACACTGCAAACCCACCTTTGTAAGAAATTATTTTAAATGACTGGCTAAAATACAAATATTCTGCAACAAAAAAATGTTTTATTCAACATTGAGCTGCAGCCATATATTTTAATCAGATTTCTTAAAATATACCAGTACTGAGGCCATGAGTAACATTTTCCCTCCAACTATAAAAAATAATTTCTCATTATGTTATTCTTTGACCTAGACATGTGACTATTGAAGGTTATGCCTGATATCAAGATGAGAAAAAAATAGGATTATTGGTCCATTGTCCCTCAAGAGTTCTCATTTTCCATCAACTCACAATTTTCAAAGTAGAAACGATGAAAATCCAAGCCTTCAACTAGATTTCCCAGAGCTTCAGGTTCAAAGGCTGTCATACCAGGGTCACACATTTTGCTAGGGATGGTAGAGAAGGAAGATACATTAAAATGAGAATCTGAACATAAACAAACCCTTTATATAAACCTATATAAGAACATGAGTTTTCATGTCCGGTTTCAGAAAATATGGTGGCACGACTTTAAGGCAGGCCATGCATGCATGGCGACGCAGGGGCGCCAATGTATGCGGGAGTCCAGAAATAGCGTGGCACAACATCAACGAAGCAGATCTGTGTGTGGGTCAAGTGCCTTGACCCACCTGACATTATCAGCTACCGGTGGGTCAAGGCACTTGACCCACACACAGATCTCTCCTCTCATGTCAGAGGAGGGTCAGTGTCAAGCTCATACTTACAGTGTGCTATACGGAGAAGGCACAGAACCAGCTGTGGTTGTAAGGAGATGAGAGACGCAATAGAGAGTGACACTGACAGTCTGTGTCGCTGTGAGGTCGGGCCGCGCTATTTCTGGGCACGCTTTGGTGTGCACGCACAAGACGGCGTGCCAGAAAATACACCACCAACAAAGTAGATATCAATTCCTCTCCTAATAGTCCAGATATGACTTGTTACACATTGACATCAATACTCACGTATACGACTCAAAGTCTCCATTGCTAATTGCCTCGATCAGTTGTTCCGTAACTTTGATAATTTCCTGTTTTCTCACTGCAATATGAGAAGAGCCAATGAGATAAAAACTACAATGCAGTCTTTTTGAATATTACTGAGTTGACTAAATGAGAATCGGATAACAAAAAAAATAAAAATTTAAAACAAGATCACTAGTTCTGACTGGTATAATTATGCATAACTTGATACACAAATATGTAGGTTTCTTTCGAATGTAAGTTTGCAAGTTCTCAATCTCGCTAGGTACTTTAGGGAAAGCTCTGTGTATGTCTGATTGAAAGCTCAATAACAGGGCCCTGTTCTTGACTTGTACATAACCCCGGTATAGCGCTACGACAAATGTTGGCGCGTTACACATAATGGATAATACCGTATTGGTCCGAATAAAAGCCGCACCTTTTTTCCGATTTTTGAGCTTGCGAGTTGGGTGCGGCTTATATTCTCGACCGTAAAAAAATCATTGCCGATTTGCGAACTTTGATTGTAACGTGTGCAGAACAGGCAGAAGTACAGGTACTTTGCAATTAAAAATAAAAATAGCAAAAGTGGTATAAAGATAATACAATTAGTGGCTAACTGATAAGAAGCACAAACAGATCTATTTCCTAGGTGCACTGAATTATAATTTATTCCAGTGTACTGGGGACATATTTTGAGTACCTAATTCTTTATAAGATTGAAGAGCAGGCCTATGACCCCCATAGGGTCCTCCTCAATAGAAAGCTCAATAGTTTATGCCCCAAACCCGAGTAAGAATGGATATCATAAGATAGAACAAAGCAGAAATGAGAGAGCCTGTCAGGCCGCAAAGGCATTGAGTATGAGTTGTAACTCATTATAATGAAAAAATAAACTTCCAAGAAAAAACAAAAAAACGGAGGACTAGTGATCCCATCCACTATATTCCCACTAATAGGATCCACTGTTTAAAAACAATTAAAAAAAACATATATGAGGGAAGTATTCCAGTTCCTAAATGTCAGGTCCCCATTAGACCTGCTCTTCAATCTATCACTGTTGCCTAAATTAAGTTGTATGGATCATGATGCGAGTTTGGGATTCCTACAGTTATTTACAAAATAGGAGGCCTTTTTAATTGGGGCACCATTTTGTATTAATAAAGTTATAAAGTATTGGGGACTCAAAATATTTCCCTTAATAATTTGTAATGAGCTTTTCGAATGCCATGGTTCCTTCGTTGTACTTATATTCATCTTTATACCACTTTTTATGCCTGCTTTTTTACCTACAGCTAAATCAACAAATAACGAGAAACAGAAAAATCCAACCAAAAATCCAACTGGTTTACAGTATTGAAGAAATAACACAATTCTGTAAGTACAGGGATGAAAATTTGTATTCATAAAATTCAATAAAATGGAGACTACATTCATGCTGCGGAAGGTAATGACTATTTTGGATGTTAGCCATTGGCAAATGTTGTTTTGTTAATTAATTGTCTGGTGTTCTGATAACACTCATTAGACTGTATATTTTATTGTATTTATCGCATCTTCCTCTTCAATGGGATTTAGCCAAATACTGGCTATACTGACTGTATTATAGAATAAAATAAAATATGCTGTGTTTGTTATATACACTTAATACTTCAAACATTTCAATGATAGCGTGAATGATCAGTGATTTAATGGATCCTAATGTCAGATCACTGAACATAGAGTCAGTTGAGCTAAGTCTTGCATTAAGCTTCAAAACCTGAGAGCTTCTTACTACTCTGTAGCGTAAAAATAAGATTAAATTATCAACAACTTATATTTTGCACCACTTTCTAGAACTTTGGGTTGCATGAGTAGTGATAAAAGCCATCTCTTGACTGCATTAATCGGAGAGGGATAAAAAGGAGCAGTAGCATCTGTCTTTTTTCAGAAAATGGGCAGAGGACACATGCAAATATAATAATATAATTCTTCTCCAACTAATCGTCAAGGGTTCAGGCCAGGCTTTTTAATATATTTCAGAGTGAAGGAAATCAAAATGATGGATCCACTATTTTATCTGGATATACACCCTCCTGATCCACCTCTCAGGAAGTGATGTAACAAACAGAAAATGGATTCCTAAAGTCTTCAAAAATTTAGATTATTCTAAAAACATGCTTTATGCTGATGGCTTTCACAGTTGCTGATGTTGTTATCTTGGTATACACTTGACAATTGCCTTTTTTTCTGAACCACAGAGAACCTTTAATCTTAAAGGACTGCTTAAGTTTAGTGATGTCACGAACATCAAATTTTCGGTTCGCAAACCGCGACGGGGAACCGCAGCAATTGTTCGCGAACCGGCGAACCCGGCGAACCGCCATAGACTTCAATGGGCAGGCGGAAAATTACATAGTTGATGCAGAGTCTGGTTTTAATCCATAAAGGGCATAAATAACCTAACATCCCCCTCCATCATCATCCTCCCCTGTATCTCTTTACCCCCTCCCTCATCATCCTCCCCTGTGTCTCTTTCTTCCCTTCCTCATCACCCTCCCCTGTGTCTCATCCCCCCTCCCTCATCATCCTCCCACCTCCCTCATCATCCTCCCCTGTATCTCTTTACCCCCTCCTTCATCATCCTCCCCTATGTCTGTTCCCCCCTCCATCATCATCCTCCCCTGTGTCTCTTTCCCCCCTCCCTCATCATCCTCCCCTGTGTCTCTTTTCCCCCTCCCTCATCATCTTCCCCTGTGTCTCTTCCCCCGCTCCCTCATCATCCTCCCCTGTGTCTCTTTCACCCCTTCCTTATCACCCTCCCCTGTATCTCTTTACCCCCTCCCTCATCATCCTCCCCTGTGTCTGTTTCCCCCCTCCCTCATCATCCTCCCATGTGTCTCTTCCCCCCTCCCTCATCATCCTCCCCCCTCCCTTGATGATAAGGGGGGGAAGAGACACAGGGATAAGTGTGAGGGGTGTTAGGGTAAGGGGTGTTAGGGATAAGGGTGAGGGGGTTAGGTGTTAGGGTGAGGGGTGTTAGGGCTAAGTGTGAGGGGTGTTATGGTGAGGGGTGTTAGGGCTAAGTGTGAGGGGTGTTATGGTGAGGGGTGTTAGGGATAAGTGTAAGGGGTGTTAGGGTGAGGCATGTTAGGAATAAGTGTGAGGGGTGTTAGGTCTTAGGGATAAGTGTGAGAATGTTAGGGTTAGGTGTTAGGTTGATGGGTGTTATGGATAAGTGTGAGGGGGGTTAGGGTAAAAGGTGTTAGGAATAAGTGTGATGGGTGTTAGGGTAAGGGATGTTAGGGTTAGGTGTTAGGGTAAGGGCTGTTAGGGATAAGTGTAAGGGGGTATTAGGGTTAGGTGTTAGGGTGAGGGGTGTTAGGGATAAGTGTGGGGGGTGTTAGGTCTTAGGGATAAGTGTGAGAATGTTAGGGTTATGTGTTAGGTTGATGGGTGTTATGGATAAGTGTGAGGGGTGTTAGGGTTAGGTGTTAGGGTGAGGGATGTTAGGGTTAGGTGTTAGGGATAAGTGTGAGGGGTGTTAGGGTTAGGGTGAGGGGTGTTAGGGATAAGTGTGAGGGGTGTTAGGGTTAGGTGTTAGGGTGAGGGCTGTTAGGGTTAGGTGTTAGGGATAAGTGTGAGGGGTGTTAGGGTTAGGGTAAGGGGTGTTAGGGATAAGTGTGAGGGGTGTTAGGGTTAGGGTGAGCGGTGTTAGGGATAAGTGTGAGGGGTGTTATTGTTAGGTGTTAGGGTGAGGGGTGTTAGGGATAGGTGTAAGGGGTGAGGGATGTTAGGGTTAGGTGTTAGGCATAAGTGTAAGGGGTGTTAGGGTTAGGGTGAGGGGTGTTAGGGATAAGTGTGAGGGGTGTTAGGGTTAGGTGTTAGGGTGAGGGGTGTTAGGGATAAGTGTAAGGGGTGTTAGGGTTAGGTGTTAGGGTTAGGTGTTAGGGTGAGGGATGTTAGGGTTAGGTGTTAGGGATAAGTGTGAGGGGTGTTAGGGTTAGGGTAAGGGGTGTTAGGGATAAGTGTGAGGGTGTTAGGGTTAGGTGTTAGGGTGAGAGTTGTTAAGGATAAGTGTAAGGGGTGTTAGGGTGAGGCATGTTAGGAATAAGTGTGAGGGGTGTTAGGTCTTAGGGATAAGTGTGAGGGGTGTTAGGGTTAGGTGTTAGGTTGATGGGTGTTATGGATAAGTGTGAGGGGTGTTAGGGTTGGGTGCTAAGGTGAGGGGAGGATGATGATAAGGGGGGGAAGAGACACAGGGGTGTCCTTGCAGCAGAGATCAAAATAGTCCTTCAGGACTGTATTGCACACTGTGTACAGTAGCCTAGCTATGTTTTTCCCTATTGATGCAGTATCACCTACACTCAACCTCCTCTCTGTAAGACTGCAAGTTAGTTATGATTCCAAAATGGCTGCTGTCCATAATTTAGAAGGGTCTGGAAGGCAGGGTATGATGCTGATTGGCTGGAATGTGTCTGCTGACTGTGAGTTGCAGGGTCAAAGTTTGCTCAATGATAAAGTATAGGGGGCGGGTCGAATATCGCACATGTTCGCAGTTCGCCGCGAACGCGAACATGCTATGTTCGCCGGGAACAGTCCGCCGGCGAACTATTTGCGACATCCCTACTCAAGTCCCATATTTATTGCATGTAGACTTTGAATGCAGGGAATGTTAATGCTTTCAGAAGGCCTAGTGTATACCTCAATACTTTTATGGGCACACCCTGCTGAACTCAATCATGTCCCCAGTAAATAATAATTGCAATAATTACATTTTCTTAACATGTAACTCATTAGCAAAAGAATATTGTAAACGACAGTGATCCTTTAATGAGTGAATTGGCATTTCCAATTTGTTCTTGCATACTTACCTTTAGTATCTTCATCCTCAATAGTAGTGTTTGTACTCTCTGAAGATTCCTGAGCAAAAAAGCAAGAAGGGGAAGAATTGTGTTTATTCGACAAAAACTCTACTTCCATGCTGTTGGTACCAAGGACAGCACCCATCCTGAAGAAGGATTTATATACAGTTACTGCATACTGTCTTGAATCTTGAAGAGTAGCAGCGCCCCCTGGTGCATCCAGATGCTACTGCACTTGGCATTCTGACCACTCACCAGGGAAAAAAAAGTTAGTTGAATGTTTTTAAATGTCATACACTTAATTATTTCACTGCCCAGCTGATTTGGAAAATAATGAATTACACTTGCAGCAGATCAGGGGGTTACTTTTCATTTGTTTTTTATGGTGGCTTCATTCAGAAGTCATATTTAGAGTGTGCATGGAGAACTATTGTATTAACCCAGCTGCACCTGCTGACTGCGCACAAAGCTGTGGAAACAAACACAGTTGCTCGTTCCTCATGAGTCCCATGCTGAGATTGGCAAGGCCTCTGCAGTCTGACTGCACAAGGAAACCAATGGTTCCATTCAAGGTCTGCCCGCTGCAGACTCTTTTTACTATAAGATAGGGCCTGCACAGTAACAGCAAGAGGACAAAGACAGTATGTCTCAGACTGGCACAGAACTGCAACCAACATTAACTTGATTTGTCCAATCTAGTGTAAATATATGTGACTTCACAGACTATTTTCCTCAAAAAGATACAAAAAAAAACTAAAGAAGAGTATTCCATTCAGAAAGCAATACAGAAACAATCAAACTTTATACTGTATGAATAATTCAGCTGATTGGAGCTTGCTCTGGGTAATGCTAAGCTGGTTTATTAAAATAATGCAAATAATATACTACACCAGAGTGCCGGTGCACCTGGTGCAATGCACTGGGGCCCTTCTCTGGGGGGGCCCCATTGCTGCAGTGGCCCGTCAAAAAACTTTTTTTATTTTGTTGTTTACGTTCTCAATGCCCCTTCCCCACAATATAGTGAAACATTATATATATATATATATATATATATATATATATATATATATATATAGTAAATAAATAGTACATTTGTGTTTACATTTGAATGTCTAAAATAAGTTAAAAAACTTGTTTCATGCTTAGAATTCCAAGAAATACAGTTATTACACTGCATTCTGGGAATCTTGACAGGGACATGCTTATGTGCCCACAAAGGCTTTGCTCTTGCAATCCATAACCATATCAAACATGGCTTCCCCTAAGCATATGCCCACTGTATAAAACAGCTTTGAGCATAGCTAGGGTTGGATTATACACAAGCTATTAATCCCACCCACGTACAGCTGTTTCAAGGTTACTGACTATCATCAGTGTGAGGCTATTTCCTTAGATTGTGTAGTGAATATTTTGAGTAGATAGTTCACCACAACAATAATTTAATATATGGTGGGCAAAAGAGAAATAGAAGCCCTCCACCGTACAGTAGTACAGTAAGTAAATAGTACATTTGTGTTCATATTTGAATGTCTAAAACAAGTTAAAAACTTGTCTCATGCCCAGAATTCTGAGAAATACAGTAACTACACTGCATTCTGGGAACCTTGGCAGGGACATGCAAATGTGCCCATATCTATATGCGAACATATTATGCATATTAAGTATATTATATACCTTTATATATATATATATATATATATATATATTTATATATATGTAAATTGCTATTTTTTTGTGTTCCCTATTCATTTAATTCCCACGACCCTGGTACAGAGAAAAAATAATGGCTGGACATTTACTAATATCGGGTGAAAAGGATATTATCTCAACATCTACCCATAGCAAATAGTGCAAAGTAAACACAGGGATGCCCATCTCTTGAAATGCTTAATAAATTACCCTAGTGTTTTAACATATTTAGAATACCAGTTAAAATTTTAACTTTTAGACAAGGGTATTAAAATCCCATCTTCTGGGGGCCTGAAACTAAACTAAGATTTAAGGCTTCTTCTGTTATAACAACAGTATTTTATGGGCTTTGTGGTACTCTGGGATTAGAATAAGCTTGCCTGCTAATGGGACTCGTATCAATGGGATATACAGGTGTTTCTTTAAGGAAACTATTAAATCATACATTTGCTATTGGGCATTTAAAAAAGCAGGCTTTGAACATTACAATATTTTTTCTTACCATATAAATAGGATGCTGAGATGGTCACAATTATTAATTTAATCCCTCTACATACTTCTTTTTATAGAAAGTTAGGAAACTCTCCTGAATTTATTTTCTGAGTAACAAGTACTGCCAGTAGAGGGAGCAACTGATATTTCCATTCAGCTTGTAACTCTACTGGTGCAGTAATTAGAGTTAATCAAAAGGTGGTCCTGACCATGTTTTATAACTTATTTTTTTAAAACACCACATTTGTGACATCAGTGTTTAAGTTCAAGATGGCACAATAATTACAGCTTATATCATGTAGCTATAGCAGCAGGGACAGAACTACCGCCACTGCAGGCGGTGCAATGCACAAGTGTCCTGCTCTGGGAGGCACCAGTGCCGCCTATGTTTTTTTATCATATTTCTGTAGTGTAGTGGACCCGGCCCCCTTGCCCCACACAGCTTTGTCCCCTTACATTACTATGGTTATTTGGTGGTTTAGCAAGTATTGCTATCCCTCCCTTACAGGGGCTTCGTAGCTGGGGAGGAAATCCCGAATGATATGACACACACACACGTGACTTCATTTGGGATTCCCTGCCCTGGTGAGAAGACGCGGCGGCTGGGGAGAGAAGTACTGCTGAACCATCAATGAATTCCAACTTGATACCCCTAGGAAGCTTAGATAAGGGTAGGGAGGCTGGTGCTGGGGGCCACGGGGGATCCACTACACTACAGAAATAAAAAATAAAAATAAAATATAAAAATTGTTTAATACAGCGAGCATATGCTTCAAAGGAGCCATGTATAAAATGGTAATTTGGATTCAAAGA
Source organism: Discoglossus pictus (assembly GCA_027410445.1). Taxonomy (NCBI): domain Eukaryota; kingdom Metazoa; phylum Chordata; class Amphibia; order Anura; family Alytidae; genus Discoglossus; species Discoglossus pictus. Next base: position 46,389,662 of record CM050167.1, on the reverse strand, counting down.
GTAAGGTACATTGCATCATTGCACCCCGCCAATCCCACCAGAATGCAGTACAATGACTGTATTTCTGGGAAACCTGAGCAGGGGATGCATTTTTTACTTATTTTTAGACTTTCATATATATGGCAATGAGGGTGCCAAAGGGCCAGAGGGAAGACCAACACAAATAACCCCACCCCACTGGGGCGAAGGCAAAAAATTTTTTTTTGCACAGGGGCCCTCCATTCACTAGCTCCACCGCTGTATAGCAGACCCCTATGTTGCTTTTTGGCCTATTAGGGTTAATCTTTATTTCACACATTAATAGTATAAAGCAGGGTGGGCAAGAGGGGCTGCATACATGCCTGGATTTGATGATAGTCCGGCTGCACAGGTGAGTCGATCACTTCTTCAGTCATCCTGATTGACTCACCGGTGCACAAAAAGGAAATCTTCAAATCCAGGCCTGTGTGCGGCCCTCCAGGACCGAACTTGCCCACCCCTGGTATAAAAATGAATCAATAGGCAAAAGGTTCAGATTATCCTACGCTTCCACTTCACCACTATGCATAATCAGTGCTAGCAGACATATCTAAATACTAGCAGCCTTATTAAATTGCAATTCAGCAAATTCTAAAGGGCTCTATATAAACACATAGCATATTTTTTTACAGAAGTTTTTAGTTAGTGAACTTCTATCCAAAAGCAAGGTCTTCACTAACTAAAAACTTATAAAAAAATATGTTCTGTGCTTATATAGAGCCCTTTAGAATTTGCCGAATTGCAATTTAATAAGGCTGTAGTTACCTATTTATATATGGATGTACTGTTTGGATGCTACTATGCTACTTTGTGTACTGTGGCCATTCTGTGCCAGCCGAACAGACCCTGTCCTTTCAGAGACCCAGAGGAACAAGCACTGGAGAAGACAAAACAAAGACTCACCATCAACTGGACACTGGAACTGGACTTTCTTTTCTGGAAAAACAAGGAGAACAGATAGGAAGGAGAGTGAGACACGCAGCCAGCAGCACAGTGACCACAGGGAGAGAAGCACAAGGGACAGAACAGTGACCACAAGTGGCACAGACCTGCAGCCATCAGCAGAGTAGTATTGGAATATATGAACAATGGAGGTAGTTAGCAAAGGTGATACAAAGAGCTTAACAGGCAGAGAGCAGCAAGAAGCACGGCGGCAACAGGAAGAGAAGTAGCACGCACACAGAGCATATTGATCAAGAACAGTAGGTGCTATGTATAAAATTGCCTGGTCGAAAATCTCTGACAATGCCACAGCAAAAAAGCACAAGGTCTGTGAAAGAAGAAAAACGTGTTGCTTTTGTATTTCTATTTAGCTTGGGAGCTGGGGCATATTTTATACATAGTCTACTGAGTGATAGAAGCACAGGCATAAGCAGCACAAGAAAGCGCAGGAAAGGGAGCACATTGGGGAATAAACATTCAAAAAATACGATCTAAGACTCAAGAGAATGTTAACCTGCTTAAAGAAATGGCACAGAACAGGAGTATTAGGCCACTAGGGAGTGCGGTGACCAGAATTGAGCTTCACAAAATATATAAGTGGTGGGGGTTTAAAGTGAACAAACCAGACTCAACAAATTCAAGCACTGTATTTGGTGTTGGAAAGAGTTTAAAATGAACAACATGATTGCCATTTGATTCACAGTATGTTTCATGAAACAATATTTTTAGGGTTCTTCTCTAGTTAAAATAATCAGGCCATAAAGTATTTATTGCGGCAACCGAAGTTATAGCTGTACACACTAAAAACTACACAAATGACACATATAGGGCCAAGTGTACTGAAGGATTAATTTCTACAAACCTGTGAGAGAACCTCTCCATTCCTGCTACCCAATGGGTATTATGATTTAATGTCTAAGAGCCTCATTCAATTGCGAGTTGGCCAATTCAATAGGGCTCTATATAAGCACATAACATATTTTTTATACAGAACTTTTTAGTTACTGAACTTCTATCCAAAATCAAGGTCTTCACTAAGTAAAAACTTCGGTCAAAAAATATGTTATGTGCTTATATAGAGCCCTCTTCAATTGGCAAAATTTCAATTGAATGAGGACCTAACACTTTAGTACATATGGTCCATATTCTCTCAAAGGGGCTCAAGTTATTGGCACTAAGAGATAAAACAGAAAATATCTGTTTCCAGCTATTTTATGGAGTATATTTTAAACATGAAATATTTTAATACATACATACAAACAATGCTTGAGTTTATGAGGAATGCAATAAGTTACGAAAAGTATGGAAAATTGGTAAGCTGGGAAGCCATGATAATGCTAGTAAGGGAACACATTCAGAAGATGATTAAGACATTATGGGACATAGAGAAAGGCAACTGAGAGAGAAAGAAACAAACACTTAGCAGTGTAGCGAAGGATACCGTGCGGGGAGGGTAATCTAACACCTTGGTCAATTGTTCACAAAAAGTTTCTCGAAATTCACATTTGTGTTATGAGGTGCAAGTCCTTTCAGGTTCCCAAAATGTTATAAGTAATTGAGTTTCAGTAACAAAATTATATTTCTTGACAAATGGACTTATATTTTGTCAAGTTTGTAAAATGATAACATTTCATTTTAAAACCTTAATAGCACTCATCTATGAATTTTTGTATATGTTTTGACCGTCAATCAAAAAAAAAGCAGTGAAGCATTTGGATGGCAATTTTAAAAAGAAATATGGAGTTACACTGTGGTAGTATTGACAAGAAATATCTAATTTAAGAATAATGCACTTTCTTTGAAGTTATTTCATGCTTATACAGTGCTACATAGGATTTAAAAAATACAAATCAGCAACCATTCACCCCTGTAGAGCTCCCCTTTGTCTCACCAAACACTTTACAACAATTTCTAAAAAACATGGAATTAAAATAAGAATAAAAATAACCAAAAAGGAAAACTGCAATAAATAACACAATCGTTTGGCAAATATCACCACAAATCACCAAAGCACAAGATGCCCAGCTAATGAGTGCTTTTAGATAAGGCAACATCATACAACTGAAGAAAAATAATTCAGTAAAAATTGCAATATCATATATAAAAAGGAGCATAGATGCAAATAGAAGGTGGGTTGATGCATGTAGTATATCTGTAATAGGGTCTCAGTATTGGGCACCAATAAATAATAAGAACAAATAGAACACTATTGTATGACTTGTGACTATGGTAATACAGTATATTTTCACAAATACATCTAATTCAAACTCTTTACAAGACATATTTTGGGATGTAGGTGCCCTCTTGGCCCACAATTCAGTAGCCCATTCCACTCTGCAAATTGATCTCCAGTCCAGGAGATACCGGCTCCATATGCTATATTACTACCCAACTCCTGAGAACAGGTAATCTGCTTATGTTACACAAAGGTCAGTCATGCTGTGGAATATATTTCCATGTAATGAAGTTATCTGTATGGGTCCTGATATGATCCAAAAAATATACTTCATAATACAATGAAGACAACATTGCTGATTAGTCATTGACAGCTATTATGGTGTACTAGCGACTTGCCCGTCAGAAAAATGACGGCAATAAGATTGTAAGGCAGGTAATGTTTAATTTTGTTGGTGTTCCAAGATCCTCCTGCGCTCATTGCGAGCCTCGCGCTGAGCGCCTTCGGCGCTCATTGCAAGGCTCTTGGTTGTTTGTGTGCTATGAGCAGCGTTGTGTTTTTTTTTTGTATGCCAATGAATAATTAATAAAATAAGAAATGAATATACTTTGCCTATTGTGAAGTAATATATGCAGGAAGCATTGAGTTGAAGAGCTGGCAATCTGTTTTCATGTTACTGCAGCATCAGTGCTGTGGAGCTGCTGTGTAAGTGTCATGAATGTGTGCAGTGTATTAGTGTGCGTGCGCGAGGAAAAGCCGTTAGGGTAGCTGTGTACTTCCGGATTAGGTGTAAGTTAGTGTTCTAAAATGGCGCCTAGGTGATATTCGGGTGTCTAAACTCTGTAATTTGGGCTTAAATGGAGGTGTAACTTCACTTACAGAGGTCCTGGGCGCCTCTTCTTGCTGTGGGTAATGTTTGTATGTGTTTGTTGTGTGTATTTATTGTGTTTCTAATGTTTTTAGGGTTGCGCAATCCGTAGGTGTTTGGTGGTGTTTTGGGTATTAAGAGTCCTGTAGCCTCATTTTCGCTTTATTCGGTGGCCATTTTTTCTCTGGCTTAGGGGATTTTCGGGTGTCTAAACTCTTTTATTTCGAGTGAAATTAAGGTGTAACTTCAGTTTTCGAGTTCCTGGGTGCCTCCCCTTGCTGTGGGTAAGCTTTTTATGTATTTGTTGTGTGTATTTATTGTGTTTTTAATGAATTCATGTGCGCGGGTTTCGGGCGGTAAGGTCATATTTTTGCAAGGTCGTAATGTTTTTTTTTCTAAGTCACGCGTCTCGTATTTGTGTGTCGTAAGTCCGTAAATTTAGCGAGGTCCGCTTGTATTTGTTTGTCATAAGTCCGTAAATTTAGCGAGGTCCGCAGTTGCTGGCATGGAGCAAACTGTACATCACGGACAGTGCTACCATATATGAATGGTTCCTAAATCCACTTCTGTGCACACCAAGAGACCAGGATATGAAGTTATCTCTGCCTTACAACGAATTGCTAAATCACTTGTTAAGTCATTTGTTCCCAGATGACTTGTTCCCAAATCATGGATTGCTGGTTTGCACATCGAATACAGGTTGTTCCATTGACATAGATAAAAAAACAATAAGCCATATGTATTAAAGCATCGGGTATTGAGGAAGACTGATCAACTTCTACAGGTCTGTAACACAAACTCAAAGTAACTTACCTGGCTGGGGAAGCAACAGGACTGAGAGTTTTTGTAGGTGCATAGAATACCACTTCATTGTAGCTACATCAGCCCCAAGAATTAAACTGATATTTTAAAACTGTCCAGGGAACACTGAAAAGGAGTAGAGATCTCTAACATCACAAAACAGGGTGAAGCCCAATACATCTTCTTGGTACACAACAAGCAAAAAGATCAGAGGGGGAACGGACACTCATATAGGGGTGAATGGTGCTGAACTGCTTGTCAATGTGGGTGAGTACTCTGTTGAAAAACTTTTTGAAGGTAAAATACAAAATATATCTAAAAAAATAATGACAAGTATTAATAATGATATAGGTAGAGAATACTTTTCCTGCCCAATAGCATAGGGCCCTCAGTTTGTAATGGGTTTGTAGCAAGACATATATAAAAATATATTATAGAGGTAGTGATAGTTATGACTGTATAAACAAATAGAAGATGATAAAAATATATCTAAGCTTCCACTCCCTGAAATGTTTCACAAATTATCTTAAAAGAATATTGAATTGCCATGTGTACAGTATACAGAAACTAGGAATATGTGGTGAAAGTTACATTGCAATACATATATTTCTCCACTTTTATAATGAAGCTAATTTACTTTGTGTATCTGTCTTGCAAATTCAAATTTTTCAGAACAGCATAATAAAAATATGGGATAGTGTTTACGTAAATTAGTGTTTATTGGACAATTCCATTAATTCATAAAGCATAGAAACACATTTCAAACATATAAACGTTACAGATATATAAGCCTATAGGGAAACCTTTAAAAAGTTTGGTAGTTTTTTAAGGGGACCATTCATGAGATATTCACGATTGTTTATGCCTTGCAAATATGTAAATGAGTCCCCACATTACTAATTGGCCCGTTCCATTTACTAATTAGCACCACCGTCCACTTATCTGTCTCTGTAGTGGCCAATGTTATCAAGGAGTTAGATCACCTTCCCCACCCCTATCAAGCACTCTCGTTAAATATTTTACTGTAGAGAAAAAAGGCAAGTACAATGTACAGACGTTTTTTCATGCACTTTAATATGAAACCAATTTCCTGTTGGGGAGACAATGTCCTTTTAGTTTAGTGACTTCTCAGAAAATGAGTGCACTAAAGGAGATCCGGTGACAAACACTAGCAATATATGTGTATCTGAAAAAGTAGGAAAGTAAGAAATGCCATACCTGGGGTAGGAAACATGCAAAGGGCCCCCTTTTATATATCGTTGGGTTTGTTTAAGGGAAAGTAATGGACATCTCTAATGAAGCAGGGCTGGTGTTTAGTATACTTGAAGAGTGTACACCACAGCTGACTGGCCATTGAAGCAGCATTTATCAGTCTACGTTGACAAGCCAGAGTCTAAAACAAAGTACCAGGCCAGTGGCACATGGGGTGGTAGGATGCCCATGCCCCAAATCTAACTGCCGCAAGTCAACAGAAGCAGTGAGTCAACTGTGTCCCTCTCCAGTTATTTATGAATTTCTGTGGGATAGTCTTAGTTTTAAATAATTGGCCAAGCCACGAGATTGTGGGCTTGTAGAATGGCAACCACTCTAAAAGTTACCAGTCAGTACCTTGTAATGAGATAATATTTATGAAGTTACAGCCAGAAGCAGGCCCCACTATTTATGTGTTTCTGTGGGCCTAATCTAAAATAATTTGCCAGGCCAATGGACCATAGACTGGTAGGACTCTCTTGTGCCAACCTTAAAGTTTTCCACCTTGGTGATGGGGCAATAATTGCAAGGTTACTAGTATTTGGCAGTAAGAGGTTCTAGCAATAATAATGAGTGCGTTGTATACTATATACAGTCATACGGCAGCCAATGAATTGGGCAGTGAGGCAGAACATGAAAGCAGTATAAGTGTCAGGCGAAAAGCAGTGCAGAAGTGATTCATCAATCTATATAGGGCATTGACATGGTTGTCATTGATTTCACTGAGAGTTTGATGAATCACCCTCTATGCGAGGCAGCGCTGGGCAGCAGGTGAAGCTGTGTGCAGCAGGGCAGCAGTTGATGACAGGCAGGTCCTTAATAAGTTAATCATAGGCTGACTGCCCATGGAGCTACCATAGCAAAATCACTATAAGACAATCTCTGTAAGATACAGAACACACTGCATCTTACAGAAAAAATGGGAATCTGAAACCAAATCCAGTTTTACAGGTAGTCTTGTTGTGGACTAGACCAGTGGTGAGCAAACTTGTATGGAATCAACTCAGGGGATATCCAAGAATTATACACACAGCCACATATAGGAGAGGTAAAGATTAAAATGTGGGTAGTTACATAGTTACATAGTATTTAAGGTTGAAAAAAGACCTTCAGTCCATCAAGTTCAACCTTTCAAGATCTCCTCCAATCTGCAATATGCAGATTAACTATTAATTAATTAGTTGTATTAAAATAAATAAATAAATAAATAAAATAAAACAAAAATCAATTCCCTCCTGATCCCAGACACCGGCGACTGGACTTCTCCCTGGATCAATACTGCCTCTCTAATTATCCATGTTAACCCTGAATTCTCTTTTTAATTAGAAATAGTTAGGATGTCTATAATTTAGGAAAACTATGCAACAAACAAATAATACTAGAAAATGTGTAAGGCAAGTGTTTCTAAGTTCTTCCTTCCCCCTTCAGTATGTGACAAGGATGTGTATGACACAGAACAATCCCAAGCTGCATTTTGGTTTGCAACTCTCTGCTTCTGAGCATGTGCGAGGGAAGCATGGCTCATGTGCTAAAAGCTGAACTCTCACTCCAATGAGGACACTAATTAATAGAAAAAGAAAGGTACTGCAGCAGGACACCCACTCTTAGGCTCCAGGTCAATAAGCAGTGCTAAGGAGGCACAATATGGCAGCCACTAGACATGCAGAGTCTACTAAATGCTTTTCTTGTTTGCCATTGCCTTGCATAGCTGTAAATGTTGTTAGATTGTTACATACTGTACATCATAAACGTGTGATTTTGTTTTCTAAACTGTAATAGGTCTTAAAAAAGAGAGAATAATGAAAGAGAAGCGAAGAAAGAGAAACGAGCAGAGTGATGATATAGCAAGGAATCCGCACAGATCACAAACTATAGTTTGCTCACAACTGGACTAAATATTAGAATAAAGGAAATAAGAAATTAACATAATATCAGTAACATATATTATAATGACAATAAAATATAAGCAGTCACAAATCTAATATCTCTCATTTTCTAGTAGTGATTTAAAATCGGCATTTGTGCATTTAACCGAGAAACAAAACACCCAGGGTTAGCTACTATATTAGATTGCTATTAGCAATGCTTTTCATTTTGTGTTGTCAGTCACTTTTAAGGGACATTAGGGTCGTTAATTCAAAAACGGTTTTAGCAGCACCATTAATTTAGCAATAAAATTCAATTTCAGTAATGAAACATGTGTTCACTAATATAGATTCTGGCCCTTAAGCAACTCCTACTTGACAACAGTAGCAAGCATTCTGGTAATATTAATAGGAATATCCAACAAGAACACTGCTTTATAATTATCTTCCTGAAATATTAGCTTTTACACAAATGTTTCTAGAGCAGAATTACATCACATAAAAGCATAGACCCATCTAGTTATCCCAACTCTATCTACATAAAAAGGTCAGTTTTAATAAAACATACGTATAGCCTTAAGCATATATCATCTTGAATTCATTTTGATATTTATATACTTTATAATAAATACGGAAAACCAAACTTTTTTAATCGAATAAATAAAAAGAATATATTTTTCATTTTTTTAAGAAACTATAATAGCAGCTAGCCAGTTCCATTAAAACTTGTGTTTAATATTAGATACTAGAATTTTGTAATGAATTATGAGTGTTCCCAATTTTGGAAAATGTTTAATCCCTGAGCAAATAATTTTATTTGAAAATGTTATATATTTCTTATAGTTTATGTCCCTGTATGATTTCAAATTGAGTTTGTTTATTCAAATTAAGAAACCTGGGATTTTCATGTTTAGGCTCTAGGTAACGTTTTTACTGCAGGGTTATAAAGAATGGCGCCTTCATTTATATTTAAAGAATTATTACTTAAACTTGCTCACAACTATAGTGTGAAATGGATATTTGTTACCCTTTAACACAATACACAAATATATGCTCCATATATAATACTAATTTAGATGTTTACTTTTTCTTTCCTTTAGCATATTGCTAATATGAATGCACATTTTCACATTTTATTGGAAACATGAGGCTTTTGAATAACAATCAAAGTGACATTATGACAATTTAGACAAAGGATAATTAGCAATTAAGATTTGCAGCAGTATAGAAAACTACAGGTGAGATCTCAGAAACATTTTGCAGTGATTTTGGCCAGTGTTCCTATTCATATATATGTACTTATTCCAAATAAAATGAAACTATCAGAAACAGGTTAAAACATATAGCAATAAGGCTTAATTGCAGTATTTTCATAAAGAATTTAAGTTGTAAAGGATGATTTTGCTACATATTTATTCTTGTTCTCGTTTGTACAGGCTAGATTCACTACGATTTGCCAAAGGGGTAAGTGGTCTCAATGCCTGTTTTCTATAGAAAAGTGGCATTTTCTTCCATTGAAAACAGAATTTGTAGTCTCTTGGCAACCCTTATCAATTCAGCCTATATTTACTTTAAAAAAAAAAAATATTATATATAACGAAAATTATGCATTGTATGGTCAGTGAAGTAAGAGGTATATTATGTAGCCTATACAATATGACAGAAATGACAACAAAAGCCTTCTTTTTTGCTCAATAATGAAAATCTACCTCCATCACTTTCTTGACAAGAGTTGATTTTTATCGCTGCCGAAGCTGTGATGAAAGCATAGTTAGAATACAACTTTGAATGTCGACACTAAGTTTTCCTTGACTCAACTGGAGATTATCCAAGAGCCAGGTCAGTCTTACCTTTACTCCATCATTCTTCTTGTTGCTACCACTCTTGCCTCCTAGGAAGAGAAAGTAGGCAGTGAGCAGAATCAGGCCAGGGACCACCAGGACACAGAAGGCGAGAAGAAGCATAGTGAAAACTAAATATGTGAAGTCTTCCTGTATGCAGATTTGTATGTAATCAGAGCAAAAAAAAAAGCTACCCAGGAATCATCAGCACACTACCACTAATTCATTGCGGGCTTAGGGAGATATCCATTTATAGACCATATCAGACCAGAGATGTCAATTAAAATACTTTTCTAAACCAATGCTTCAGAAACCTAAATATATATCCAAACTCTTCCAGTCGTTGTCTCTCACTTTCCAGCTGTCACTCACGGTATCTCTTAGTTGATTACCCGTTTCTTCTGTCACTCTATCAATCTATCCTGCCTCTTCACACAATCCCTTGCTCAAACCCTCTTTTCTATTTTTACTTGTAGCTTAAGATGCTACAATCTCTGTCCTGATTACAGCATTTCTGTTTCTTTTCGTCCTGTCTTGCTTTTTTGAAAATGTTGTCCCTCTCTCTCTCTGTTTTTAATTCCTTCCTCTTTCCCCTTTAACGTCCACCTCCTCTCTGTCTGCGTGTGTCTCTCTCCCTCTCTAATTTTAGCCCAATACTTCTGTGGTCACTTGAAGCATCTATCCTATAAAGACAGCTGCATAAGTGCATGATAAACAGTTGTCCTCAGTGTCTCTCACCCCCTCCCATGTACAGTTCTTAAATCTGATCCAGCAAATTCCCAAACCACTCTCGGTAGAAATTCCATGAGGGGAGTGGGATAGTGGGTGTGAGAGCAAAGGGTTAACCGGAGAAGTGAAGTGCACATGTAAATCCAAGGTGCAGATCAGTACAGGTCAATTAGAATAAAATTAATATAACAGTTAGATTGCTATTTTAGTGTACAATATATAGAATAACATAAACTGGAATGTCATTATGATTATTTTTTTTCATATGATCCTATTTTTCCATTATATTTTCCTAAATGTTTTTATTAAAATGTTTAAAGGGATTCTTTCTTTAGGCACTTTTGTATATAAATGTTTTAACTAGGTTGCTTAATTAATTTTCCTAAATGTTTTTACACTTCACTTACTTCTAAGAAGCCTCCAGACTAACAGATTCTCAGCTTCTGGGACTGTCATCATCCTCTCTGTAATTATCATATAAAATTTACACTTCATTTACTTCTTAGAAGCATCTAGATCAGGGGTGTCCAAACTCGGTCCTGGAGCGCCGCACCCGGGCCTGGATTTAAAGATATCCTTTCTGTGCAAAGGTTAGTCAGTCAGGATGACTGAAGAGGTGATTGACTCACCTGTGCACAACAGGGTTATCATCAAATCGAGGCCTGTGTCTGGCCCTCTAGGACCGAGTTTGGACACCCCTGCCCTAGCTTAACATATTATTGGCTTTTGGACCTGCCCCCTCTTTTTATGTTCTCTTTCATGTATGGTGCCATGTTTCATAGATGTGACATAAGGCTACGCCAATCGGGAGAGGCTTAACACTATAGGTGTCTGATGCTGCTCAGATACACAGCATGCCATTGTCTGTTTGGTAGCAGCATAAGAAACTGGTAGCATGAAGCCTTTCCTCTGTGGGTGTGGCTTTAAGTCACAGTTGAGAAACATGACACCGTACATGAGGAAAAACAGGAAAAAAGGGGAAGATCCAAAAGCTGATAACATGCTTCTTTGGGGGCTTCTTAAAAGTAAATGAAATGTATGGCAATTTCATAGAGAATGATAACATTAATTAAGTAACCTAGTTAAAACATCTACATAAAACAAAAAAGGACTTTAAAGAGCCCTTTCTACATAAATATAACATTTTAGGTTTGCTTGAGCTGAGAGAAGCCCACTAGAGTCTCACTGCTCCAAGCTATTGCAAACTTTGCAGTAGTCACAAAGATAATGAGATGGTGAGAAATATTGTATTCACTCCCTATTGCTAAACAGTGGTCAATTATATTATAGTTCCTTAGTTAATACTCAGCTGTCATTAGCAAAATAACAGAAACTGAAAGTTAAATTATAATATCTTTGTATATGCAGCAAATATTATTCTCTTACATGGTACAATAAAGTAATTTTAAGTTAATTCACATGTTTTATTATAATACAAATTACCAGGTTAATTGAGTATTATCCTATGAAATACACATTATAAAGGAAACATTTTCCATAGGAACGGCGTGTGTAGGATTGCTTGATCTACAATACTTTAAAACACATATACAACTTTCCAGTGCATACAAAATTAGTAGAGATTTGGGAATGGTGACCCGGTAGCTAGACAAAAATAATTTTGTGAACAAAGTAAGCCTTGTCACTAAACAGTTGCATTATGGAAAGTTTTCATTTCAAATCAACCCCTTGTCTCCTTGTAATTTTACAATGGAAATTGGACATTTTTACCAGTATGGCAAGTAAAAAAAAATGGTACTCGCCACAACCATATTCCTACATGACCTACCTGAAAAATTCCGAGTTGCCAGCATTGTGGTCAAAATAGCCCCCTACAATGGACAAAAATACATACATAAATAAAACAGAAATATAGATATTAATAACTACAGAACACATTAAATGACACCACACATACCATGCCACAGATGAAATATCACAGATATTATAGATGTAAAATCTCAAAATAAGAGTACCCTGTTTTATTTCTGGATTCATGATTACACAGATACAGTTTACGGTCTTAACATTTTACTCATACAAAATATTTTGAAATGGGTCCAAAGTAAGCACATGTCGTACTTGCAAAAGCATTTTGAGTTATTCTCTACGACTCTGCCAAAATGTTTGGATGTACAATGCAGTCATTTATTTTCAGGGGTAGACTCATAGTTTGGACACACTGCATAAACAGATTACTAAACATCATTAAATGCAACGACCATAGGATATGGATCAGCAGCCATATTTTAATCAGCGTTATTCCAAATGATGTTGATTAATATTTCCATGTAATCCTCTATGTTGTTTATATCATTAGTCAATCTTGTTTTGTACAGAACACACTAATAGGAATGTATTACCAGCTTTCAGGATATACTGATTCTATTGTTGTATAGATTATTCACAATTATGTGGACCACAGTGCAATAAAATGTACTGTAATAATCATTAATAAGTGAATCTTTACATTATGGTACAATCAGGGAAGATAAGGATATTTTTATATTAATCATGTAGCATTAGCACTACAGAATATGTTGGCACATTATAAATAAAGGATAATAATAACAATAATAATAATATTAGCATTATAAAAAATAAAAATGCCAAATTTAGGCTCACAAAGGAAATAGAAATGTTCTCATTTGTATTTAACTCAGAGGAGCTCTGCCAGTGAAATTGATAACATTTAAATTCTCCATTGGCATTCTGTATTAATAATCTAGAGATGTAAGTACAAATATTGGCCAAAAAGCAGCTATTTGGGATAAATAACTCTCCCAAGACTCCCTCTCTACGCGGATCTTGATCTCCCTTACATAAAGAATGGTGTAATGTAATTGATGGTGGATATTGTCATGCCAGTCCTGAGCCAATGATAGGCCTATCTAGACTGTATATTTTATAAAGCCCCATCCTATGTATTAGTGGGATCCTATCAATTTACAAATTAACAGTTACTTTACCAAGATGTGGACATTTCAATGTATTTATGTGGTCCTTTAATATGTCCTTTAATATGTTGTACAGTATAGAGTAAATTACTACACCCTCCCCCTCTCTATATAGTATATAGTATGTCTCCTTGTTAATGGCTTTCAATGCACAGAAGCTGGCATTTTAAGTGGTTAGAAACTGGCTAATATAATCAACAAAAAGCTGGAAGGTCATTGAGGATTTGACCATGTGTTACATAAATTAAAGGGATATGTAAGTGAGCTGGATTATGAATGAATCTGATAGAGGATAATTAGTAGTGTATGAAAATATTTTTGCATGAAAATATCCCATAATAAACATTAATTAGCTTACCTTGAAGTTAGCAAAATTCCCGATGTTTTTTTGGAATTTGCATGTGATTGTGTACACCCCTAGAAAATCCCACCTGAATTAGCATAACATTCAAATTCAGAGTCAGGCTAATACATGCAAGAACTGCAACAGTTACTTCCTGTGCTTTGTGCCAGAAAGGTCAAAATATGTACCCTGCTGTATTTCCTGTGTGTACCCAGGTTATGTAAGTGTCCTGTGAGTGTGAACAGCTGGGTTTGACTTTTGTGCAAATAACTTTGTAAGTAAACTGAACTTTTCTATATAACACAGGTTTTCATACACTAATAATTCTCCTCTATCAGATGCATTCATAATCCAGCTCACTTACATATCCCTTTAACAGAGAGATAACAGGGAGAAAAAGGGAAGAGGAAGTATGAAAAGGTTTCTCCCATTTTTTTCTATTGCCTGTTAACACTTTATAAAATATTTGCAGGTAATACAATAAAAGCCCATAGCCTGTGTCCTTCCCATTCCAAGCCCAGCTGCAGAATCAAAGCAAAAGTAATTGTATAGGATATTTCTTGAACGGAGTGTGATCACTTCGTCTGCCTCAATGTTTAGTTTGATAAAAAAATACTCTACATTTACTGCGTGTCCCTCAGATTTTTAAGCTGCAATCTGAAATGCTCTGGCACCAGGGTGTCTGCAGTAGTGTAATGGGTGATACCTTTATTTAGTACGTCCATAAGACTATTACCTTTAACTTCCTCCTGGCATTGAACTTCTTCAGGCAGTCCACCGTCTCCTGTCTGTGCATACAGGAAGCAACTGTGGAGCGGTGCTGAAAGAGATGAAGACCAACAAATTAAATTAAGTCTAGTGGAGTGGAAGGAAAATAGGAATGTTAGTGTTGAAGGCTCTAGAAGACCTGCTTCTATCTACCCGCTCTTAGGTGTCCACAGGAGGGAGCAGATTTGAGTCTACTAGATTACTCTATTTGGTTGCAGTAGCTACTGCAAAGAAGGAGGCATATAACAGGACAGTCTCCTGGGCAGATCCGTTTCCAACCTTTGGACACTTAATATAGGGTTGAGAAAAACATCTGCAATGCTAAAGTTCAAATGAAAGTTAGATTTTTTGCTAATCAGCTATTAACTAAATAAATGAAACATTATTTTGTTGCCACTACCACTCTGGTGGCAAAGAGTAAGGACTGTAGCCATGTTTATATACCTGGTTGGCCATGTTTGTGATTGGCTACCAAGATTCCTGTTTTGCCATGGACTCAAGCCCAGTTATTATTTTAGGACCTGGCAATATTGCTGTCAGAAAATAAAGAATTAAAGGGAAAATAACTCACTGAGATCCAAGGATGTTTTAGAGCTTCTGCTGCTGTGATCCTCTTGGAAGGGTTAATTGTCAGCATCTTATTAATTAGATCTTTAGCTTCTGGAGTCACTGTGTCCCACTCAGGAGAGGGAAACTAACAGAGAAGAAGAGATATGACAGGTTTCTGGAACTGCGGGTTTATATTACATTATTTTATAATGATGCTCATGAGGGACATACAAAGATCAGAACGCTCAAACCCCGGCTCAAGGTCCAAATTTCAGAAATGTTGGGGCAGGAATAGAATGTGCCGAATGAACAAGTACAGATAAAATTGTAAGGCCGCACACAAACAGAGTGTGATTAACTTTTCACTGGCATATTTTCAACACATTCGTCAAACAATTAATTTATAAAATACAGAGACACGTCAAGGCTAAATTTATTAATAACACTATATTTGTACTTGGTCTTAAAATTCCATGACATAAGCGTTATATCTGTCAAATATGTCCAGTATGGACAGTTAGTTGGTCTGTTTACTAGAAATGTAGAACTTTTGAGTGACTTTTAAGTAAAAAATAATACATTTGAGAATAAACAGTTAAGGGGAACTTGTGAAACATATGTTATAGACGTTTTATCAAGATCCCCTGCAAAGGATAGTGATATAGATAAATAGATAGATAAAACATGTGTATGAAATGTAGTACTTAAAATGATCAATTGTACTTTGCAACAGCCAAGTGAAAAAAGAAAGCAACATTACTGAAAAAAGAATAAAAAAATAGAATAAGTAGTTTGGATAAAATAATGTAGAATCACCTTTTGTTTGATGATAGCTGATTGACTACTCTCTTGAAGTCATCCCAAATATATATTCATGGGATTTAGGTTAGGGCTCTGACTACGCCACTCAAATACATTTACATTTATGTTGAAAGGTCAACCATCTTCATATTATCAACTTCATTGCAAGAGGGCTGCAGGTTTTCTTCAAGAATTTGCCTGCATTTTGTACCATCAGCTTTCCCTTCTATCCTGACAAGTGCCCCAGGACTTATTTCCTGCTCAGAATTCCAAGAAATACAGTTATTTCACACCATCTGGGAACCTGGGCAGGGACATGCAAATGTGTCCACAAGTTATTGCTCTTTAATCCAATACCATTTCAAACATGTCCTCTTTTAGGCATATGCCTGCTGTATTACGCAGATTTAAGCAAAGCAAAGGATTATGTACAAGCCAGGAAACCTACCCACAGACAACTGTTTCGAGGTTACTGCCTCAGCATGGGACTGGTTCTGAGCTTATGCAGTAGATTTTGTGAGGAGGTAGTTTAACACAACAATCGTTTCATTTCTGGTGGGCAAAAGAGCGATAAAAGCCTCCATCGTACAGTAGTAAGTAAATAAATAAATAGTATATTTGTGTTCACATTTGAACGTCGAAAACAAGTTAAAAAACTTGTTTCCTACTCAGACTTCTGAGAAATACAGTTATTACACTGCATTCTGGGAACCTTAGCAAGTACATGCAAATGTGTCCACAAAGGGCTTCGCTTTTGTAATCCATTACCATTTTAAACGTGGCTGCCTTTAAGCATATGCCTGCTGCATTACACAAATACTACTCTAAAGTCCTCATTGTTTCCTACTATGTCTGTTATGAAACAACACAGTGTAAAAATTGTGAATGCACTTACATCATAAGCACCTGCTTTGATCTGCTGGTATAGCCTGTGCTGATCTTCATCCCAGAAAGGTGGATAACCAACAAGCAAGATATAAAGGATAACACCTGAATGGGAAAGAAAAAAACAAACAAAACAAGAATGTACCAATAATGGAATTTTCTTCTCAATTTGTGTATCCACTCCCATGAACATATATTCAATATTAACACATCAGAATCAGGTGTTCTTGATCTGGAAATAATCCAATTAACAAAACATATCTGCACCATTTCTCTTGCTGCTAAAGTGGGTGCATGGTAGAGGTACGATCATTGAAATGTCAATACGATAAATTCACTGAGTGAACACACTTCTGCTGGGCACTGCTATTCTAATGTCTCTCTGATCAGAAAAGCTACGGTAAATATTGGCAATTCAATCACACACAGAGATACTAAATCTCTGGGGATTTCGCCATGCGGTTGAGAATATCAGCAAATTCTGTAAGCGTCGACCACTTAACATCTCTGTGTGTGGTTGAAACTACAATATATATAGTTCCAAGCACATGTGTAGTAATTTAGGGGGTTTATTGGGATTTCAATGATCATATTTCTACCATCCCCACATTTTAATATCAAAACTGCTATCAGTATACGTAAATGGGCAAAACACCAATGAAAACTATTTTTTGTTGAAAATGATCAAAATTCCTCAATGTTGCTATGAAACTACTTTTATTACAGTATGGTACTCCAGTACATTAAAGGAGCAGTTTAGTGATAAAACAAGTTATGACCCTTTAAAAATAATGCACCTGCTGTAATGTGTCTAATACACAAAATTATATAAAGTTATGTTTAATTGACTATGTTTAATAGTCTTGAATCTCTATACTGCATATTTAAATCAACATAGAAAGGCCATCAGCTTCCTACTGTTTTATGAATTTGTGCGGTGATGGCTCCTGAATTAGAAGCTGACCACATGAATCAGTAGGAAGCCATTGACTGTGCTGCACTTGCATTAGAAATACAATATAGAGGCTCACAGCTTGCTACCGTAATATCTCACATTGTGACACACTCTGAGGGATTGTATGAGGAAGAGAGGCAGATATGGTAGCCCCCAGAGGTGACCAGAGCGGTATTAAAAATAGTAATAATAACTCATAAGAAATACATTACTAATATAGTTGTAGTGTGTGTGTAACGCTTGCATTGCGCAGTGAGGGAGAGAGAAGGAGAGGGAGAGAGAGAGAAGGAGAGGGAGGGAGAGAGAAGGAGAGGCAGGGAGAGAAGGAGAGGAAGGGAGTGAGGAGAGGGAGAAAGAAGGAAAGAGGGGAGAGAGAGAGCGAGAAGGCGAGGGAGGGAGAGAGAGAGAGAGAGAGTGAGAAGGAGAGGGAGAGAGAGAAGGAGGGAGAGAGAAGGAGAGGCAGGGAGAGAAGGAGAGGAAGGGAGTGAGGAGAGGGAGAGAGAAGGAAAGAGGGGAGTGAAAGAGCGAGAAGGTGAGGGAGGGAGAGAGAGAGTGAGTGAGAAGGAGAGGGAGGGAGAGAAGGAGAGGGAGGGAGAGAAGGAGAGGGAGGGAGAGAGAATGAGAGGCAGGGAGAGAAGGAGAGGAAGGGAGTGAGGAGAGGGAGAAAGAAGGAAAGAGGGGAGAGAGAGAGCGAGAAGGCGAGGGAGGGAGAGAGAGAGAGAGAGAGTGAGAAGGAGAGGGAGAGAGAGAAGGAGGGAGAGAGAAGGAGAGGCAGGGAGAGAAGGAGAGGAAGGGAGTGAGGAGAGGGAGAGAGAAGGAAAGAGGGGAGTGAAAGAGCGAGAAGGTGAGGGAGGGAGAGAGAGAGTGAGAAGGAGAGGGAGGGAGAGAAGGAGAGGGAGGGAGAGAAGGAGAGGGAGGGAGAGAGAATGAGAGGCAGGGAGAGAAGGAGAGGAAAAGAGTGAGGAGAGGGAGAGAGAAGGAAAGAGGGGAGAGAGAGAGTGAGAAGGTGAGGGAGGGAAAGAAAGAGAGAGAGTGAGAAGGAGAGGGATAGAGAGGAGGAGGGGGAGTGAGGAGGGGACAGAGGGAGAGGGAAGGAGGGAGAGAGAGGAAGGGTGAGAGAGAAGGAGAGAGAAGTAAGGAGGGAGAAAGAGGAAGGGAGGGAGAGAGAAGGAGGCAGAGAGAGATAGAGACGGAGGGAGAGATAACAAGCAAAAGAGAGAGAGAGAAGGAGAAAGACTGAGGGCACACAGAGAGACAGGGTACACAGAGAGAGGGTGCACAAACAGACAGAATACACAATTTTTAAGACAGTATTATACCGCCATTTTTGACGGACAAGTGACTAGTACTTTATAAATACACATTTCATAGTGGCTCCGAAGGGGTGTGAGGATGCTGGGATGACTGTTTATTCACTTTCCATAGAGAACAGCTATTTTGTGATGTTTCCAACATCTTGTCTGTGTAATGATAAATAATATAAATGTCCTTATAATAATGGTGGTTAACACCAGTTAGGTATGGTATACATAAACCATAAAGCTGGTTGTATAACAATTCCAGAAAACACAAACAAGTTATTACCACACGCCCAGAGATCCACTGCCTTTCCATAGGGATCTTTCCTCAGTACTTCAGGAGAGAGGTAACCTGGTGTGCCAGCAAACCCTGTGGGAAAGAACACAGAACCCAATAATCAAAAATAGACTTTTAATACAAAGTAGTAAGTTTTGAAACATGCTATGATACTTGTCCCATGCAAGCTATGAAGAGATTAAAACATTACGGCTGAGTGCTCGATTAACATTAGACTTAATAAACATGTAATTATTACATTCTGCCCTTGTGCTCTTAAAAACCTCAGTTACTACAGAGAGTTTCATAGTGTGTAAGCGGTTCCATTTCCCCTTGTAACTAAATTGGAGTGACAACCAAATACTCCTATACATAGTTTATTGCCTTAGTGGTGGCAGTTTTGTATTGTTGCTTTTGGGGTGTTCTCTTTTGAAGAACAGACTTTGATTATGGGTAATATGTTTATAATAATGAATAATCCTATAATTTACTTAATATATTAATTATTTACTGGGGTAGCCATTGCTTCGTGCAAGCTCTTTACTCAAGGTGCACTATGTTGCGATTTCCTTTAACCCTACTGAAATAACTGATATAAAGGAATACTACAATGTAAGCAACTGATTATTTCTCTGCATCCAAGGTTCCCTTCCACCTATAGATAAACTCCCCATCATATTTGAATATAATTTATAGTTAAATAATTAAAACTAAAGACTAAGCTCAGCTTGTTAAATGTCACCCCTTCATTCTCAATATCTACTTGTTACTGAAGACACCTTCCCATAAAGCAGATCACTGAAGGCTGCAATGTCTATTTCTTATGTGGCAATTTGCCACTGCAGTCTCAGCAAAGCATTTCCCAGCCCATGAAAAAGTGAATTTGTAAGAGGACTCACCAAACCACGCCTGCTGTTCACCTTCTACCTCAATGGCCAGTCCAAAGTCTGCCAGTTTCACAGCAGCTCCTTTTAGTTTGGAAGCCAGGAGAAGATTTTCTGGCTGTGATAAAATTACACGATGGTTAGTTAACTTGGTTTCTGAATAACTTCAGTTATTACAGCACAGAGACCAACTGCGAGATGTATATATGAATGCTTTTACATGTGGTTTAGTGTATATAGTGGGGGAAAAAATATTCTGATTTTGAACGTTTGTCCACTGACAAAGAAATGACCAGTCTATAAGTTTAATGGTAGGTGTATTTTAACAGTGAGAGACAGCATAACAAAAAAAAAACAAACAAGAAAAACACATGTCAAAAAAGTTATACACTGATTTGCAGGTCAGTGAGGGAAATATGTATTTGATCCCCTATCAATCAGCAAGATTTAAAACGAGTGCTCCTAATCTCAGCTTGTTACCTGTATAAAAGAAACCTGTCCACAAAAGCAATCCATCAACCAGATTACAAACTCTCCACCATGGCCAAAACCAAAGGGCTGTCCAAGAATGTCAGGGACAAGATTGTAGACCTACACAAGGCTGGAATGGGCTACAAGACCATCGCCAAGCAGCTTGGTGAGAAGGTGACAACAGTTGGTGCGATTATTCGCAAATGGAAGAAACACAAAATAACTGCCAGTCTCCCTCAGTCTGGTGCTCCATGCAAGATCTCACATTGTGGAGGTTCAATCATCATGAAAACGGGGAGGAATCAGCCCAGAACAACACAGGAGGATCTTGGTAATTATCTCAAGGCAGCTGAGACCATAGTCACCAAGAAAAGAATTGGTAACACACTACGCCGTGAAGGACTGAAATCCTGCAGCGCCTGCAAGATCCCCCGGCTCAAGAAAGCACATGCACAGGCCCGTCTGAATTTTGCCAATGCACATTCTGAATGATTCAGAGGAGAACTGGGTGAACGTGTTGTGGTCAGATGAGACCAAAATCAAGCTCTTTGGCATTAACTCAACTCGCCGTGTTTGGAGGAGGAAGAATGCTGCCTATAACTCCAAGAACACCATCCCCACCGTCAAACATGGAGGTGGAAACATTATGCTTTGGGGGGTGGGTGGGGGGGGTTCTGCTAAGGGGACAGGACAACTGCACCGGATCAAAGGGACGATGGACGGGGCCATGTACTGCCAGTGCATTGAAAATGGGTCATGGATTGGTATTCCAGCATGACAATGACCCAAAATACACAGCCAAGGCAACAAAAGAGTGGCTCAAGAAGAAGCACATTAAGGTCCTGGAGTGGCTTAGCCAGTCTCTAGACCTTAATCCCATAGAAAATCTGTGGAGGGAGCTGAAGGTTCGAGTTGCCAAACATCAATCTCAAAACCTCAATGACTTGGAGAGGATCTACAAAGAGGAGTGGGACAAAATCCCTCCTGAGATGTGTGCAAACCTGGTGGCCAACTACAAGAAACGTCTGACCTCTGTGATTGCTAACAGGTGTGTTGCCACCAAGTACTAAGACGAAAGGGTCAAATACTTATTTCATTCACTGACCTGCAAATCAATGTATCACTTTTTCGACATGCGTTTTTCTTGTTTTGTTTTTTTGTTATTCTGTCTCTCACTGTTAAAATACACCTACCTATGTAGTCAGCTCAATTAAATTCAAACGTCCACCATCTGTAAGTCTTTAAAAATGTGTATATAATTTATTCTAATGGAATCCTCATCCGGGCTATGTGACCTTTTATCAAAAATTCTAATTTATTTGACATTTTCTGAATCTTATAAGAGAAAGACTATAAAAATCATTACAATAATGGCGGTTAACATCTTCAATTTTCAAAGCCTTGAGAATTTCTCGGAGATGCGTGCTTGGTGGTCTAATGTATTTATGTATATACTGTATAATCTATCTGTATATATTTCTACAATTATAATATATAGCAGACATATCATTCTCGAGTGCCTGGGTTATGCATAAGGCTTCCCTGAGGATTACTTAACCAATATGTTATAACTATATAAATAGCAGCCAAGGAAACAATTATATATACAGTTGCAAGCAAAAGTATGTGAACCCTTTGGAATGATATGGATTTCTGCACAAATTGGTCATAAAATATGATCTGATCTTCATCTAAGTCACAACAATAGACAATCACACTCTGCTTAAACTAATAACTCACAAAGAATTAAATGTTACCATGTTGTTATTGAACACACCATGTAAACATTCACAGTGCAGGTGGAAAAAGTATGTGAACCCCTAGACTAATGACATCTCCAAAAGCTAATTGGAGTGAGGTGTCAGCCAACTGGAGTCCAATCAATGAGATGAGATTGGAGGTGTTGGTTACAGCTGCCCTGTCCTATAAAAAACACACACCAGTTCTGGGTTTGCTTTTCACAAGAAGCATTGCCTGATGTAAATGATGCCTCACACAAAAGAGCTCTCAGAAGACCTACGATTAAGAATTGTTGACTTGCATAAAGCTGGAAAGGGTTATAAAAGTATCTCCAAAAGCCTTGCTGTTCATCAGTCCACGATAAGACAAATTGTCTATAAATGGAGAAAGTTCAGCACTGCTGCTACTCTCCCTAGGAGTGGCCGTCCTGTAAAGATGACTGCAAGAGCAGAGCGCAGACTGCTCAATGAGGTGAAGAAGAATCCTAGAGTGTCAGCTAAAGACTTACAAAAGTATCTGGCATATGCTAACATCCCTGTTAGCGAATCTACGATATGTAAAACACTAAACAAGAATGGATTTCATGGGAGGATACCACAGAGGAAGCCACTGCTATCCAAGCAAAACATTGCTGCACGTTTACAGTTTGCACAAGAGCACCTGGATGTTCCACAGCAGTACTGGCAAAATATTCTGTGGACAGATGAAACTAAAGTTGAGTTGTTTGGAAGAAACACACAACACTATGTGTGGAGAAAAAGAGGCACAGCACACCAACATCAAAACCTCATCCCAACTGTGAAGTACGGTGGTGGGGGCATCATGGTTTGGGGCTGCTTTGCTGCGTCAGGGCCTGGACGGATTGCTATCATCGAAGGAAAAATGAATTCCCAAGTTTATGAAGACATTTTGTAGGAGAACTTAAGGCCATCTGTCCACCAACTGAAGCTCAACAGAAGATGGGTGTTACAACAGGACAACGACCCAAAGCATAGAAGTAAATCAACAACAGAATGGGTTAAACAGAAGAAAATACGCCTTCTGAAGTGGCCCAGTCAGATTCCTGACCTCAACCCGATTGAGATGTTGTGGCATGACCTCAAGAAAGCGATTCACACCAGACATCCCAAGAATATTGCTGAACTGAAACAGTTCTGTAAAGAGAAATGGTCAAGAATTACTCCTGACTGTTGTGCACATCTGATCTGCAACTACAGGAAACGTTTGGTTGTAGTTATTGCTGCCAAAGGAGGTTCAACCAGTTATTAAATCCAAGGGTTCACATATTTTTTCCACCTGCACTGTGAATGTTTACATGGTGTGTTGAATAAAAACATGGCAACATTTAATACTTTGTGTGTTATTTGTTTAAGCAGAGTGTGATTGACTATTGTTGTGACTTAGATGAAGATCAGATCACATTTTTTGACCAATTTGTGCAGAAATCCATATCATTCCAAAGGGTTCACATAATTTTGCTTGCAACTGTTTATATATATATTTCTTGTTATAGTGCAATATAATATGTTACAATGTGCATATGTGCACCAGGGTAATACCACTGTGCATAGCTTTCTAGTAAGGAAGCAATTAATGAGCCGTGCGCTAACAGAAGCGTATCATATGGCAACCTTCTGTAAATCTGACAGCATATTCTGGATGCCACTCAAGAGAGACAACATATTTGTTCTTGGAAAGACCCTCTCACTATGGCTTTGCTAAAGAAAACATAGTCTATGGAGCAAATAACAGGAGTTAATTGTTTTTCTCTATATTTGCAGAAAGTATAATCCCAAATCAACTGCCAAACATGAACACTATGGCTTCCACTTTAAGTGATACAGAGTCACACTGCTGGCAATGGATTGATGAGTTACATTGTTGGTGATGGATTGATGAGTTACATTGTTGGTGATGGAGTGATGAGTTACATTGTTGGTGATGGAGTGATGAGCTACATTGCTGGTGGTGGAGTGAGGAGTTACATTGTTGGTGATGGAGTGATGAGCTACATTGCTGGTGGTGGAGTGAGGAGTTACATTGCCATGTGGTACATTAGAATCAGAAGAGCAAAGGATTACTAAAATATTAGTAACTGATACTCATCCCATTACACATTACAGGAATTGCTCGGAAAACATACAGGGCTTGATTCACTAAAGGGCAAAGTGTGGGTGAGAAGGCATATGGTAATGCTTCCCTTTCAGTAACAAAATACTTTTAAAAATAACTAGCGACTTGCCCGTCAAAAATGATGGCAATAAGATTTGAAGCCTGGCAATGCTGTTTGCCACAGAATGCAAGACTCTCCCCCCTCTATCATGCGGGCCTCACGATGAGCACCTTCGGAACTCATTGCAAGCCTTTCCCACCGTCTATTTTACAGGCCTTGCGATGAGTGCTTTTGCGCTCATCGTGAGCCCGGCAATGAGAGGCTTTCATGCCTTGTAATGAGCACCTTCGGTGCTCATTGCGAGCCTCCCCTCCCCTCTACTTTACGAGCCTCGCGATGAGTGCCTTTGGCGCTCATCGCAAGTACTGTAATGATCGGCACTCATTGCAAAGGCCTGCAATGAGCACCTTTGGCGCTCATTGCAGCAAAGTCGTGCAGGAAAGTCGTATAGCCCCTACTTTAGGATCGTCACAAGGGGGTGCAGTCTGGTGCAACTAAAATAAATATGATACAATAGAATACCTGGCTAATTTAACAGACTCTCCCGCCACTTGTCTATTCTGTGTCTAGAGTCTGTGAAATTAGCCAGGTATTCTCTCGTGCTCAGTGCACCATGGAGAGTATTGGACATGGTATTCTAGTTGAGATATTACTAGGGATCTGAAGAGTGTCAATAGTATCTCTCTTTTTCTCCACCTAATTCCTCTCCCAGTACAATCAAACATCCTACTGAACTTTTCTGCAGCATTACAGCCTTATGTACACAGAATAAGGCCATTACAACAACCACTAATACAAAGAAAAATATCTTATCCTATCTTCGACCCCCGTTCCAACTTTCAGCAGACTTGTGTCTGGGTCCTATTGTACTCATAACCTTCTCATGTACCCAACTTTAATTAAAAACTGTCACTTGCAATGTCATCGGTCTGGGTCCTTTAAGTCCATTCACTCTTACAAGTCACTATGACTTAAAATACAATGGGTTCAGTAAAAGAGTTCAAGATGTGAAGCCTTTCTGAAGACTGATTGCCTATTACCGAGCTGCAGTGATTTATTTCAAGTCCCTCTAGCTGTTATGTATTTGTGACTTCCATGCTCACCTTCAGGTCTCTGTGCACCACCCCCATCTGGTGACAATGCAGGACGGCCTCTAGGATCTGCTGAATGCAGTGACTGCAGTGACAACGGAAAACGGGGTCACCGAGAGGAATTAAAGATAAGGTAGAAAGAAAGCGGAAAATATCATGAATTATATGAAGAAAAGTTGGAAAGATACTGTATAAACTTATAATTACGTACACGTATAAATGCTTGTTATTACATTAGATTACAAGGACACATTAAAAGGACATTATGGCATTTTGTATTTGTTTTATCACATCCTGAGACATGGATGATGATGACGGGGAGGGGGGTGTTTGTAGTTATCAGCAGAGGGAAGCGTGGGGGAGTAGGGAACAAGCAGAAATCATCTTTTGTTTGGTAAATGGATACTAAAATATATAATCTGCCTTGAATGTTACTATTTTAGATAAATAAAAAGTAGATTTGTGTTCACATTTGGACGACTAGTTAAAAAACGTGTTTCCTGCTCATAACTCCGAGAAATACGGTTGTTGCACTGCACTCTGGGAAAGTGGGCAGGGACCATGCATTTTCACTCTTTAAATCAATATCACTTTTAGCATATGACTGGTGTATAACATAGCTTTCAAGCATAGCATAGGATGGACTATGCTTGGCCAGGTTCCTTTTATTAAGCCATCAATTAACAGTGACAGTGGGGATATATAAGTAGGAAGAGCACACCCAGTATAAAGAAAGAGGCTTATATGTGTTAACATTTGTCATTATTCTGATTCACCCAACTGGTAATGTCCTTCCTGCTAATCTCCCACCACTGCAAGAGTTAATTAATCATCTAAAATAAAAGACCACGTAGGAGGATCTTAAATGGTGATTTCTGCCTAAAAATAAATGTCAGTTAGATTTTAGATAATGACAAATTGCAAACATCCTTATTTATATAAAAATGTAAAAAAAATCACTTTTGGATTTTTAGTGTGTACATTTAAAGGGACACTCAAATCTCATGCTTATAACAAGCTCATAAAAAGAGATAAAAAAGATAATAAATAATAAACAAATATATTAGACACGCATTCTTGATCTTATCTTAGCTGCATTACTTTCCATAAGCCCTACCCTAAAAGCTTCTTTTTCTTATTTTCGATAAGAAAGAGCAGTGAGAAGTGGTAAAAAAATCAGTTGCCTGTTTTATTACACGTAATTTAACTGCCAAGAATTGGTAACCAGTTAATATCTGTTTTATTTAGTTTCTTAAAGTTATGAACATTATTTAATTGTCTGTATCCATGTAAAGGTCAAATCCTCCTTAAATTTACATTTTTTTAATATTAAAAATTACTCTTAGAAAGGACTAACTATCTATGTAAAGATTATGGAACTTGACTAATTTGCTAATTAATCCATCATGTTTATTGAGAGAAGTTGCTGCGATTTTAACATTAATTTTTTTACTGAATGCTGAGCTGTTTGGGTTTAAGTTCAAGATCCAGCTCAAAAGCCAATCAAACTGCAGCTGTGCCTTGCTCATGTTCTTCAGCAGCTCACGTCTCCTAACATAAAGGTCTTAAAAGGCAGGTGAAAACACTTTTACACATACATTTGAAATTTTATTAAAGTTAATTATTTCATATAAAACCAAATCTTATTTAGGTGAAAAAAGGGAGGTATTACCTAAAAGAAAATAAAAAGTAATTTGGAACTGGGCTTGGACATTTAAAGATATATATACGTTTCCCTGTTTTTACCTTTTTCTAGTCTAACACATGCTGCTTATATCAGATACACACATTACATTGAGTCATTCTATACACATACAGATTTATTTAATTTAAAAATAAAAAGTGTTTCCCACATCCCAGAGCTGCTTACATAGGCACAGAGTACCTACCAATAGAAACACTGCATTCTAATAGGGATTTTAATTATTTACTAATCTTCAAGGCAGCAGCAGCTCAATGCAAAGATCTACAGAGACGTGTCTGGCTCCTCCTACTTCCTTCTACAGGGGGACTACACATCCCATGATTCCTTTCTGCACAAACTGCCATCATTGATTGTTACATTGTATTAAAATGTATAGATGCCTGTGATTGGCAAAAACTAATTATGAATTTTATGCAGGGATTTTTAGGGGTGTCAACAAAAGCTGCTGCTTGCAAACTCAAGAGATTTGTTAATGTTTAGTTAGGTATTTTTTTATGCAAAAAAAAAATGTTTGCATAAACTAATGATTCTCCCCTATCATATGCATTCATAATCCAGGAAATTTAGATATTCCTTTAAGGAAAATGATTTGAAGATAATGCTATGCTGGTACCTGTCATCTATCAGTCTATTTAAATGGAATAAGGTGTTTTGAGTATTATTTATTATTACTTCAGGAAATTCCTTGGACATCTGTTATATACAGATTCTCTATATGTGTAAGCTCCTAATGAGATTTGTAATCTTTACCGTTAAGCCTGTAGTGGAGATAAGAAATAGTATGTGATGTGATAATGGCTTAGATGACTTAATATTTAATTTATATTGTTATTAAGTTCTATTTTTTGTTAGTTGCTTTAAAAGTGAATAATGTTTAGTGAAAATAAATAATATGTGAGATTGCACCTGAAAGATGAAATATATAACTCCAGGTGTGCTTTTGGCTTTTGGTAACTATGGGAAGCACTTACCTGGCATCTGCCTCACTGTAATATTCCCTGGCAACGATATCCTCAAACAGCTCTCCACCTGTAACCCTGGAGAAAGACACAAGATGCAGTTCATGTGAGGTCGCCCAATGTGAGCGGGTATGTTAAAGCACCATTGTAGTTCAAGACAAAGGCACTTGTTTGTCAAGTATATATCAAACTAACAATATTAGCCTGTGGGTAAGGCATAGACATAAAACAATTTGGGGGGAAATGTGAGTACAGGAATCCATTTTGTGTTGGTTACATCACATCCTGAGAAATGTATGATGGGTGTATGTTTTTATCAGCAGATGGCAGGGTAGTGAAGGAGGGAACAGGCAGATGTCTAGAGCTTTTGTTTGGTAACTGAAAAGGATTGAAATTGACACCACACCCCTTCCCCCTCACTTGCCCAGAAGGACTTTACATTAAAGGATGGAACTATCCAGAAATGTAAACACCCGTCTCACACACACAAAGCTTCCACCAATGTATCAATGATCCCTCCAGGGTCCTGCATACTTTTACCTGCTTAACGTTACTCAAAGTTTATACACACACACACATAGAGAGAGTGAGAGATATGAATAATCAGAGTATAGTGCAGTATATAGTGATACCTTTTTTATTGCACAAACATATTAGTTAGAATGACAAGCTTTCGAGAGTAACACCTCTCTTTCTCAAGTCGGAAGCAATATGTTAGCAATATATTTAGCCAGCATGTAACCTCCCATTTCAAATCAGCCAATAGAAAATGAGACTGTCATTAGGTTGGTCATGGAGGTTACATGTCAATCAATTAGGTTCGGGGGTCAGATATGCTATCAAGAATTATAGAAAAGGAATACCAATACTGTTCTAGTCCATATGGGTGGCCTGATATGTATTAACTCATTAATACCCAAGATCGATTTAACCCTGAAGTGAAACATAAAAATAAATGTTATTTCCTGCCGATTTGCAGGCTTGAGACTGTTGTGCAATTAATTCTTAATTAAACTGCTTTCCCTGTTATTTACAGTGCAATATTGCCTTTTTATTTACAGTGCTACGAATAGATGTTTTACCCCCTTGCGGGTTCTCTCTAGCACTCATAGGATTTTCTTCTTCTTTTGCCATTTACTGGTGTGAAAACATTTGCGGGCTTGGGGAAATTGAGCAATTGAATAGCGATTCGCGATTTTTAGCCATTGTAACTCTTGCGGCCTTGAAAGATCAAAGGCTTCAGGAGGCTGTAAGTTACAGGTTTAACCATGGCAAGGTCGTAACTCTGAAGGCATCCGAAGCACGCAAAAAGATGCCAATTGAATAGCAAATTAACTTGCGATCTCACTTACGGGCTACCGGATCGCCCAAAACCTCAATTGAATATGGCCATATATGTATTTATGTGTTGACTTCTAATTTCTGCAATAACTGGGAACTTTGCTGCATAAATTTAAATTAAACATTTCTTTCACACATGTAAAAGAACTTGAGCCTGGATGTACTAAAGATTGATGTGAGAGATGTCATTGTGAGACTCACTGCTCAATGATGCCACAAGCCTCACCCTTAGTACCAATATGTCCCCATTGGAATAAGGCAAGTGGTGGCCAGTGAAGCTCACAAGCACTGAGCTATAGTGATGCTATTGTGAAGCCACCTACTCACAACACAATTATGAAATATATGAAAAGATTGCTATGTATTGGCCACTGTGCAATAAAAAAAAATATTTGAAAACATTTTATCTGACTTAGAACATAGAGCCACATCAAATTCGAAAATAGTAACTCACAAAAAAAGCAATTTTCAACTGCTAGTGTTTTTTTTTTCTGTAATGTTACACATGTACTCTATTCCATTCACACGTAATAATACTTAGCTCACCAGTAACTTGTAAACCCAAGCCTTGTCAGTAAAGTTACAAGGTTTAGGATTATGAGAAATGGTGTGCTAAGCATTATTACGTTCCTCTAACCACACTGCCACCAATGAGAATCCCCTGGGAATCTCTCCATCCATGCGGTGAAGAGAACCAGCGGGACCCCTTCCCCTCACACGTGATTGGCCATATACCTAACCAAAGGGGGTCCATTGAGATCCCCATGGCACCTAAAATATTAATCCTGTGGCATAGGGGTCCATAAAGGGCCCCGTGGCACCTAAATTTATAACCCCACAATAGGGGGTTAACACCTCAAGGACCCCTATCCCACCCTAAGTACAAAAAAACACTAACACTAATACAAAATAAAGCTAACTTACACAAAAAACACTAATTACAATAAAAGCAATTACAGTAATTATAAAAAAAAAACACTAAATCAAAAAACATAAAAAAGTCTCTAAGTTACAAATAAGGATAAGACCTAAATGATCAAAAAAACAAAAACAAATCACATGACAAATAAAACATTACATATAATGTAATAAAGAAATACAATAACATAAAAAATAATTTGAACCTGTAAAATAAAATAAAATAATTAATACTTACCTATCTAAATGATCATCCAGTGATGATCAACAATATCCCGGTCCTCAATCTTTTGCCCTTTACTATTTGGGCTATCCATCTTTATTAAAGACAATCTGGTCCTCTTCAGTCTTGATTGAAGCCCATGTCCTCATCTTCAGGCCTGAAAATAGGCTTCCAAAAAGAAGCAGCTTTATAAGACAAAAATTGAACTTAAACCAAGGGAGCTCCTCTAAGGTGAAGTTCCCCAACCCTTAAATGGCCATTGCCATGCTTTCTGCTGCTTAAATAGAATATTTTACGTATTCTGATTGGCTGAAAAGATGTCCATCATATTCCTGCCAATCTGTTTGGTTTTGCAGCTGTCACCCTGCTCATTTTTAATAAAAAATGTAATTGGGCCAATGAAATTGTTCTAATTAATGAATTGTTCTGATTGGTCTAATTACATTTCCAAGACAAAATTAGCAGGGTGACAGAATATGTTGGTGTGTTACAAATAAAAGATAATAATATTAACTCTAACCCTGCTTTTTACTACCTGCAATGCTAATATTTAGCATTGTGTGCTTCAACACGCATTAGCAGTATATATTTTATTTAAATATAATTATATTACCAACATTCATCCATTAGCATATATCATATGACACTAGATATTATATAAACAGTGTATGTTGCATATTTATAAGAAGATATTAGTTTTAGAATTATATTTACCGTATATATAAAAGATACTGATGTGTGTGTGTATGGGTTTGAAACCCATAATGCTGTACTAGGTGCCCCTATGGATATCCATGGAAACAAAAATGAACCCATTACCATGGGGATCCCTAGGGACCCCCATTGTAAACAAATCTATTACCTAAACCTTATCCCCTACCATTGGGCCCCATAGCATCTAACATTAACCGCATACCATGGGAGTGCCTATGGACCTCCATGGCACCCTATCTACTAGCCTTCACTATCTCTCTGCAATAATAAATAATATAAAAAAGAGAGTTTGCTCTAAATATTAGTTCATATTTCAATATTGTATAATGGTAACACTTTATTACCCCTAAAACATTTTTTTGGGGTCTTTTGTACTCCCCTTCCCCAGTTCTATTCTATTGTTTTATATTTATTTACAATAATTAGAAAGTGTAATAATATTTAGACACCAATTAATTAGATTCCTAGATTGCAGGATATTTCTTGTTCTTATTAAATACATACAATATTAAAAAACAAACAAAAAAATCATAATAATTTTCAGGGGAAATAAAGAGTTATTTAGTGAATTATTATTTGTTATTGCAGAGAGATAGTGAAGGCTGGGACCTGTAAAAGGAACTAATTCAGGTTCTTATTCTCTCTGTATAGGTTTGCAAAGTTTTTTATTTTGTCATAATGTAACCTGGGGCAACTTTCCTGTTTTTGTTTTTATTAATATAAATTAAAGTAAAGTTAAAAGTTATTAATACTTTAATAACCACAAGTGCTCAAAGCTGTTTGCTTTTCTCTCTTATGCAATTTAGTTAAATACATTACTGTGGTTCATCAACATTAGTCTTGGTGTCAGTTGGTTAATAAAACCATAACCACAGTGCGCACATTTTTTTTTTACTTATTTGGTCATCATGGACCTCCATAGTCCCTAACATTACCTCCTAATTAAATAAATTACAGAAAAAAGAATTACAGAAAAATATAAAAAAAATTACAAATAAACTAATAAAATGAAAATACAAAAGAGAATTTACAAAAATTAAAACAGTCAAGCCTTTTGGGAGGGCAATTATACTTACCCTTCCTTTGCCTACCATCCAGCAGTAACCCACAATACCCTTGTTCTCAATCTTCGTCCCTCGATAAACAAGAACATCCATGTTCATTGTAGATATCAGTCCTCTTCTATCTTCCCTGAAACACTGAGCTTCTTACCTTTGGCCCACGGTAGGGCCTCCAAAAAAACACTAAGGGTGCTCCTCCTCTGAGGAGCTCCCCGCCGGCTAATGGTTTTCTGAACATGTCCTTGCCTTATATGCAATTTTAAGGCTTCCAATTGGCTTAAATATGTGTCCACCATATTTCAGCCAATCAGGATCCAGTATTTGAATATAGCAAATCTGACTGGTTACTCTGTAACCAAACAGAGAAGGCTGGCACCTCTTTGCTGATTGGATATGAGTTCCACCAATCAGAATGTATGGATGTGAATATATGCATTCCTATTGGTTCACTTCTAGCCAATCAGAGGGCTCTATTGTTCTATATTCTGATTGGTTGAAATGATAATCAATAAAACTAGGGCTTCATAGTAAGGTGAACCTTTTGTGATTGGCTGTTGAAAGAGCTTATTACAGAAGATATTGTATGCTTACAATAAGGACCTCCATGTTTATACAGAGAAGTTAATGTGCACAAGCACAAAGGGTGGTGGGAAGTTTGTTTTAAGGAGAATGTAACACGCTAGTGAGGTGTGTTCATATTAAATAATTAGTACAACTGACCATGCATGCGCATGGTATCATGTTGCCAGGTTAGCTGTTGTTACATGTTATTATTGACATATTGACAACAATTGCAAGTTTGTTAAACTAATATGGCGCCTGCACTGATGGACAGCGCATCGGCTACTCCGATCGCGATGTGTAAAACGGTAAATAGGCGATAGCTACAGAGTGCTCCATCATGCCTTACCATGCCTCATCGCGGACTAAATTATAATACCAGCAATAAGTAAATCCCATGGAGATCTAAGTAGCACTAATATGCATTCTGTTAGTAACTTCCCCCAATATGAAGGAACCATATGAAGCCAACCAATCAGAGTTTTAAAAAAGCCGTTTCTAGTCATTCGCTTACATATCACTATTAAATGGAAATGGGTTTCTACTCTAGATATGATAAACTATATGTTTTTTATTATTATCATCATAACATTTTATTTATACAGCGCCTGCAGATTTTGTAGCGCTAGGGATATGATGAACACATGGATACATTTTGAAATAAATGTTTTCAGATAATAAAAATAAGAACAGATGGCACGTATACATTGCTTCAGGAGGAGGGATCGGCTCTCGTAAGAGCTTACAATCTAATAAATGTTTTATGAAGACATATGAAACCTCTGACAGACCACAAAAATAATTCACCCCACTCTTTCTTCTTTTAATAGTTTCACGTTATTTAGACATATGTTATTTAGACCCATATGTGCTATATCATTGGATCCTTATTGTATCTACCCAGCTGAAGTATGTTTCCACCTTTGTATTTCTATGTTTTGTTCCATTGGTCCAAAATCAATCATACCATTTGTATATACTCTCAAGTGGCATTAACTCTCACTTACTATTGTACTGTTGTTGTTTAGTCGTTTAGTCATTTAGACTCTCCGTTACCTTATGGACCGCAGCACACCAGGTACATCTGTCAGTCACCACCTCTAGAGCTCTCTCGAGTTCATGTTCATATCTTCAATGATCTGATCTATCCATCTCTGCCTCTTCTTGTGCCTTCAATCTTTCCCAGCCTTAGAGTCTTTTCTAGGGAATCCTGTCTTCTCATGATATGGCCAAAATATTTGCGCTTCAGCCTTATGATCATAGCTTCCAATGAACAGTTTGTCTTGATTTCCTGAAGTACTGATTTATTGGAACTTCTCGCAGTCCAAGGGATTCTAAACAATTTTCGCCAACACAACAATTCAAAGGCATCAATTCTATGGCGCTCAGCCATCTTTATGGTCCAGCTCTCACATCCATATGGTACTACTGGAAATACTTTTGTACTGCATGATACTATTTTGTGATATGCTGTATTTCAACTATTTATTACACCATTTTAGATCCACCATTTTAGGGATGAGCTCCATAACCTTATTTCCCTACCCTGTTACCTTTTCTGTGACCCAACCTAGGTCTACAAGACCACCATTCCCTACTCTTATCCATGTGTCCCTTTTGTTATTAGTGTCTGACTACCTTCATTCTACAATGATATTACAGTTGTACATGTTTAGGTCATTCTCGTGCAATTCCATAATATGCTGTATGTAACCCTATACCTGCCTACTGTATTATGTACATCTGTTATATGATGACACACAAACATCATAAGAATTTGACTGAAACCATTTCCATCAGATGATTTCACATCTGCTGGTAAATCTTTTTCTTCAACAATCTAACCTTGCTTGGTTTTCCAGCTGTTTGATTAATTTAAGTCATACAAATGAATGACTTTCAGATATCCTTCCTCTGTTCTATTAATTCTATACCTGAAATGTGGCTTGTATGCCTCAGGTGCTTTATTTTATGTTTATAGATGTATAATGGTAGTTGCCACACTCTTGCCCATTCATCCATTTTCTAAATCATTTATTATTTTCCTTATCCCCCATGGAACGTTCATTTGTTGGAGATATTTGTGACATTGACAAAGAAAAGGTGTATTACTCTTCCAGAGCAAACATGGATCTATACATTGAATCACAAAGCTACCGGTGTGGCTGTATTTGTACCCCAACCGTGAGAATGTACATACTCATATATCAGCACATAACCAAAATTCAGAATATATCTCTCTGTATGAAGGAATTGGTCTGTGTGTGTTCAACAATAAATAAATATATGTATGTGGGTGTGCTACAGTGTGTCTCAAATCAGTATGTGACCATACAAGTGGTCATGTGTGAAGTAATCTATCCCGGTATCTGTGTGTATACAGCAACCAGCCTATGTGTACTTGTGTACATGCAGCAGTGTGTATACACAATGTATGTGCAATATTCTGGGTATCTGATATGTAGTCATTGTATGTATTAATCACTGTCAGTATTTGTGAAGGCTGAGTAAGTGTGTGCGAATGCAAAAGTATTATGTGTTAAACATGATGCACACATATATCATTTTCAAAATATTTCTTTGTCTTATTTAATGATTTGGAACAAAAAAATCACTCAAATAGTGCAGAAATGAGAATTAAATGACCAATTCAAACACAATGAAATGACAAAGGGCTTGAGACTAGGATACATCAACAGATATGTGACAATGCAAGTAAATGTTAATCTGTGTATTTCCCTATAAATAAAAAGTATGATATTCTACAATAACTCCCCATGCTCTAGATCCTGTCATTCAAATTTGGTGCTTTCGAAGATGAATGAAGCAGATGTGGTTCAGTGATGTGTGGTTACAAATAACTGACTACTGATTGGACTAGAGCAAGTGTAGGCAATGTCGGCCCTCAAGGACTGAACACCAGTATTTTTTTGCTGTGCATATATAAGTAAATTGCTGCCTCAATTATATTGATTGACTTTGTACAAAACAGAGACATCCTAGAAACCTGGAGCCTGATTCAATTGAGCAATTGTAAGTTACTGGAGCCCGTAAGCGAGGCTGTAATTAATTTGCTATTCAAGTGGCGTCTTTTTGCTGGCTCCGAATGGGTTACGGGTTACAGCATTGAAAACTTTGCGATGGTTAAACCCAGAACTTACAGCCTCCTGAAGCCTTTGATCTTTTACTTCTGCAAGAGTTATGATCGCTAAAATCATAAATAGCTATTCAATTGCTCCAATTCCCCAAGGCCGCAAATGTTTTCAATGCCGTAAATGGCAAATGTAGGAGAAAATCCTAAAGAGCTAGGAGAGAGGATGCTAGAGAGGACCCGCAAGGCGGTTTAACCTCTGTCCGCGCATTGTAAATGCAAAGAAAAACTCAATGCTGCACTGTAAATAATGGGGAAAGCTATGAAAGACATCAGAATTAATTGCACAACAGTCTCAAGTTCGCAAATGTTTTTATTTTTATGTGTCATTTCGGGGTTATATCGATCTCGGGAATCAATGAGTTAATACATATCAGGCCACCCACATGGACTAGAACAGTATTGGCGTTCTTTGTTATTATTATTTGTTTTAGGTTTTGTGAGTCCCATCGCATATGGGACTTCCAAACCTAATTGATTGACATGTAATCTCTATGTTTTACTGCCGTAATAACGGCGGTCTCGTTTTCTATTGGCTGTTTTGAAATGGGTGGTTATGGCCTTGTTTAATTGATCATGTTTCCACCCTGAACTGCTACGCCCGTAACTTGCGCTCTTGAATCGGGGACAAACGAGAACCCGCAGCACGCCCGCAGACATACGGCCATGATCCTGCGAGATGTGGGCTTGCAATTGAATCGGGCTCCTGGCCTTTAGTCAGCACTTTAAGAGTCAACATTGCCTTCCACAGGACTAGAAACTAGATAACTATCAGTTAGTTAGACAATTCTACCTTTAAGTTGCCAATTCACTGAGGTGAGATCTATTGAGTTTATATATTATTCAGTAAAATGTAAGGTGATCTTTCCAACTTGAAAAAGACAAGAAACCATCTAGAATTCCTCATTTAAGAGTAAGCTCTCACTTTAAGTCAGTCATCAGTTTTCTACAGGTCTTCTACAGGTAAATGGTACAGTAATGGGATTTTGAATGCTATGTTCTTCCTTTGTGAATTATATTAGTGTAGTGAAAGATCCAATGGTGGAAATGGTTGAGTCAAGCTGTGAGTAGCTCAGTATCTGGATACTGCTAATGAAGAACCATTGCAGTTCAAGAAAAAAAATGCACTTGTTTGTCAGATATGCACCAAACTAACAATATTAGCAGCTGTGTAAGTCATGAGCATAAAGCATTTTTTGGAAAATCTGAATATTTGAAGAGTACAGGAATACATTTTGTGTTTATTACATCACTTCCTGAGAGCTGAATCAAGAGGTTGTTTGTTTTGGCTATGAAGAGAGGGTGGGGAAGGAGGGAACAGAGGGCCTTTGTAAAGATATTTGGATAAGATTGAAATAAACACAACACCCATTCCCCCGCCCAGAAGCAGACTCCTTGCATCATTCACTGCAACAATAGCTCTCAAGAAATGTAAACGCCCCTCTCACACACAAAACTTCCACCAATGTATCATGGATCTCTCCATGGGCCTGCAGAGGCATCAAATATAGTTTTTCTAACTAAGAATTAGCTGTATGACCTTTTTCCTACTTAATTATGCTCTGAGTCCAAATCAATGTTTTGTGCGGTGGTCCTTTAAATACAGTACACCATAGAACATAACCACAAACTGAAAACACAGTAATCAAATACTTACAGATCAAATATCAAATAGTGGTGTCCCTCCTCAGAAATACTGTCATGCAGCCGCACTAGGGAAGGAGAAAGACAGTAAATATTATTTCCATAATTTCAATTTTACTGTAAAATCTTAAATACATTTTCAGTTTCTTATTGACAGGGTTACTAAAATGATAGAGCACTTCTTAATAAAATAAGATATATAAAAGAAAATACACAAGTATATTATATACCTAGTAAAATCCAGGAACCTTCCATATACCTTTAATCATTTATTATAGAAATTGTGATGAGACGCTACACTCTACACCCACATAAATATCAGGTCAAGTCTATGGGCCACTGAGAGATCCCAAGAATACCTCTCTAGACTAAAATTTTAACAGTGTTTATTTTAGAGTACAGATGTCCTTTAATGCACAGCTCATTAGTTTACAAGGACACACCCTCTGAAAAAAAAAATAGGATGTGTTGATAAAAGAAATGGATCTATTGCCTAACGAATAATTGATAATAAAAATAAAAATGTGAACACAGTATTTATTTATTTACTTTTTAAAAACATGTTGTCCATTATGAAATTTAATTATTTAAAAGGCTTTTTAGAAAAGAATGATAACGGCGGCCCTTTTAAGGTATATGCAAGTGAGCTGGGTTATGAATGCATCTGATAGAGGGGAATTAGTAGTGTGTGATTAAATTTATTTGCATGTTTTTTTAGCTTTGTATTAAAAAAACTGTTGCAGGTGATGTTTACACCCCCAGGATTGAGCTTGGCTCCTGAGAGGGTTCAATTTTGTGAAAGTGTACCCTCTTCATGTAAGCGTGCCCAGCACTTGCAGCCAATTAGATGTGGCTACTACACAGGGTCCTTAAAGGACCATAAATTGACATTCAAGTAAAAATGCTTGAGCTGTTACACGGTTGTTCTTTAGACATACACCCTCTCCTTGATAAATTCTGACAATTATAATTGTACTGAAACCAAACATTTCAGCTTCTTCTTCCTATTCTAATTTGTCTTTTAAGCGAATGAGCATTTATGCTTGATTTATGGTTCTGCAATGACCCACAACATTTTCTGTTCTGTGTGAGTGCATGTTTCTCTGTGTAAGTGAGTGCATTCAATTCACTGGGGCTGGGAGAGATCTCAAGGGCAATTCACTGGGGCTGGGAGAGATCTCAAGGGGAAATGACTGGGGCAATTCACTTGGGCTGGGGGAGGTCACAGGGGCAATTCGCTGGGGGAGGTGATTACAGAAATCTAAAGTGAAGCTGCAGCTCAATCCACAGACCAAAAAGATACAATGTATTCGTTATGCTAATTTTCCCTAGTATTTTCAGGGGATGTCAACATTGATAGAAAACAGTTTTCAAATGCAAGAAAATTAGCAAACTTTAGGGTAACTGTTTAAATGTTTATTTTGTTATTTTTTCATGCAAAGTTTTTTTTTTCATACACTACTAGTTCTCCACTATCAGATGCATTCATAATCCAGCTCACTTACATATCCCTTTAAATGTTGCAATTTTATATGGAATTATCCTTTACTGCCATCTTCCATTTGTTTTTTTGCTGTTGCTTTTTCTTGGAGTTTCTGTTTCACTGATGAACATTAGGCTTAATGAAAACTGTCTATTTTGAGATAGAAGCATGTGTATTTGAAGTTTCTTCCCACCACAAGAAGTCGATCAGTGGAAACTAAAAGGGCATCTTCCACAGTATAATTCCACATAAAAAGTACTAAACCGAAGGCTGTATTTTGTTCACAATCTAAAAACATTTTGCCTTTTTTTCAAGTGCAACTCTTCAAAAAAGGGATATTTTAAATATATGACCTTAGTGGTCATTTAACAGATATACTAATCTAGTCTATGATGTACAAACTGTATATAAATTTGCAATTATTCTGTAGTTTTGAAGGCAAACATTTACTAGACTATTCTTAGAGATTAAACAAAAGGGTAAGCGATTTGCCAAATGGACATATGGGCATGGCCGGATTACCCATTAGGCCAACTAGGCAGCTGGGGGGTTTCCCTGTGAGGGTCACCAATTTTTGAACTTAAAAAAGCTTAAAAATGTTTCCTAGTTTAAAAAATGAAATATTGTAGTTTACAGATTGGCCTCTAAAGGGAACAAGAGGGTTACAACAGGAAAAGGAATGAGGTGTTAGACTGTCACTGCTGGGAACTGGTGAGTTCGAGAGAACATACATACTGTACTAGAAGATATAGATAACTCACAGGGGCTCCTCCACTTCACTGCCTAGGGGCTCCAAAAATGGGCCAATTTTCATGGCGAGTCTTACTATGTAAATGAATCTAATTTTCAAAATGGTCTCATTAAATTGACTTTTGGGTTCATGAACACCAGCTTCAATGAGCCCGCTTATTGTATTCACTAAGCTACAATGACATTAACCCTTGCTAAGCCTTAATGGTACAGCATTACATATGTATATGGTCTGCAGTTTAATACAAATCACAGGTCTAATATGTGTGATTAGATTCCTGGTTTTCTTTTTGTTCATTGTAACAGAAAATGTGAGATAACTTTGAATATTTTTCTGTACTCAACTAATATTATCTAATGAGTGGTTCACAGTAATTATAGTTAAGCTGCAGGTTTCATTATAGAGAAAATCCAACGCACTTAAAAGGGGCAAGTTCTACCTAAAATGAAGTTGTTTTTAAATTAAAGACCACTCTGAGAGAAGATTAACTATGTATGTAAAAGTTATAGAGGTTTCTTTATTTGCCAGTTACTCCTCCATGTGGAGAGAGGAATCTGCCATTTTTAAATAGATTTTTGCCACTGATATTAAGCTCTTTGAGCTGATTTGGTCAAAAGTTCAAGCCACACACAGGCTTGGGTTTGAGGATATCCCTGCTGTGCACAGGTGAGTCAACCAGGACGACTCAAGAAGGAATTGACTCACCTGTGCACAGCAGGGATATTCTCAAATCCATGCCTGTGTGTGGCTCTCCAGGACCAAATTTGTGCACCCTTGTTCAAAGAGGTGATAGATACATAAAGGTCCCTGAGCATCTGACATCATCTTATATACAAAGGCCTTGTAGCAATAAAAGGCACGTACTAAAACTTTAACACATATATTTCAACTTAGATAAGTGAACTTTTTAATATATGAGCGACTTGAGTTTAGGTGAAACTTCATATTTCACATAAACAGATCTTGTTTGTTAACACTGTAAAATGTTAGATGCTGTCAAGATCCATTATTGTAGTTAGGAAATGGAAAATTACTGGCCATTTACCTCACTGCAAGTGCTCTTCAAGGTGTGAAAGTGCACAAGATTGTATGTTAAAATAATAATCTATTTTAATTATGATAATAACAGCTAAACAATCTACAGTTTTAAGTCTGTTTACATACAAAGTCTATCCAGCCTAGTGCCTGTTGGATGAGTAATAACAGATATAAAGCCAAATAAGCGGTGAAGAATGTGATTGATAGCAGTTTTTCCCTGGACTCAGGAATACACTGACCGGTTAACCCATAATTGCCCTGTTTCGGTGATTCCAGCATTCCATGCTCTGCACTTGTTGCATTTGTTAAGGGTTAATTCCTTTTTGCTTTTGCTCACAACATGGAGCTGGAGCTGCGGGTCTGGAAGTGACAGTTATTCTGTAAATGTTTAGTATGCATTAGTTGAAAATATATACATTTATATAGAAACAAATATTTAAATGAGAATTTGAATTATCATTACTTATCGCTGGGGCTAGTGTTAATTGTTGCTAACCACACAATTAATGTAATTACTTTATTATTTCAATTAATTGTGAGTATATTTTAAATCGCGCAGGAAGTGGTTTTGCATAGTATTGCATGTTCCTGATACTCCTGCATGTAATCACAGATTTGAATTGATTTGCTATCTTAGTGAAAAATGCACATATTTAAAAAATTCAAAAGTATTTCAACATGCTTTTAGGAGATCTTTACTGTGATGTGGTCCAAATTATACTGAATTAAGTGGCCCCTTTAATGCGTGATTAACTTCTATAATAAAAATAAGACCTGTGATTTTCCATTTCCTAATTATAATAATTCCATTTTATAATTATAATAATGGCATGAGACAGCTATGACCTATGACAGACAAAGATTTACATTTTAGTTCTACAATAATATGTATAAAATAATATAGTTTTTAGAAAAAAAAAATATCTCCCAGACAGAATATAAAATGTTTAAAAATTTAAAAAATTGCATCACAAAAATTAGCTTTGATTAATTAATTCATGCATACATTTTTTGTGTAACTAGGAATAACAATGTAACATTGGTAAGAGAGATTTTCTGCACCATTTGACACTTATCTGTTAACATGTTCTCAGAGCAAACAAACAAATCAGTATCCTAAAATTTGTCAAATTGTGTGCAAAGACAATAGATTTCTTCAGATTTGGTTTGCTTGCAGAGAGGAATACTTTTTCTACTTTTTTTTTATATTTCAGCTGGTTTTCATTCAGCCTCGATGAACCCCCTCCCGCTTTTTAGCACCCAATCTTTTTGACTGGCATACAGGGCAAGCATTGCTACTCATGTAGCATTTTATTGGTTTTATTGGGATTTGTCGGCCCAACTTGTTGTGCCAGTTTGAATTTTAAATACAGTGGTACCTAGGCACTCGTCTACCTCAAAACTCATCAAATTTGGTATTCAACGCATTTTGACAAAGAAAAATGCCTTAGCACTCATCGTTTACCTTGGTACCCGTTGCGCGTGTATGAGTCAATATACATAACTCCTTATGGGAATTTGGTACTCGTCCTTTCCGCCACTCGTTGTGGCTTCTGGAACCAATTAACAACAAGTACCAAGGGTCCACATGCTGTGGTCTGTTGTCAGCGTAAACATGCAGTGTCATGTGCCTTCATTTAAAGGGTCTGTATACTATTACTTTATTTTATTAAGAACTGCTTACAAGCTCAAATGTCTCTGCTTAAAATCCTACACTTTGTACCTGTTTGGGTCTGTCCTCTAAAGCTCGTGCAGCTCATGAATACATAAACCATATTAGCCTTTCATGTTAGCCTGTCAGTGACCTCTCTCAAGTAGCATGTTGCAGAATGTTGACACCGATTAGCTGCTAAGAGAATGGACAACCCCTATACTTAGAAGTATGCTGTCTTTGGCTTCATGAGCTGCAGAGGGGAAACCTTTTGTAAGAATTTAGGCAGGAAAACTGACTTTTTAAGCACTTCTTAATAAAATAAAGTACCCAAAAGTAAAGATATACACGGGTATATTATATTCCTAGTGATGTCCTTTCAACAGTGCAGGTGAAAGGGCAGGCACAGAAGGCATGGAGGAATAAAGGGTCGTAAATTGAGGGTCTCAAGCATAGAGATGCACAATAATAATGATGTTCATTGAGTCTTTTCAAAACATAATGCAAATACATAAAATATATTATATGATCATTTTCAGAGTTTTGCTAACCGACAAAAACAGTCATCTAAAACTATTAATTTATAATTACATTTGTGTCAAGGTTGGTATGGATAATATTTACAACTGAATTTCAGATAACATTTACAACTGATCGGTTTGGTTGTAATCATTATACTAATATATAGTTATTGCATTAAAATGAGTAAACAGTATTTGTTTTTTTTATTTCTCCATTGTTTCTTATATCTGCTCTTTCAAATAAATTTAAAACTAAATGAATGGATACAGAAGTTATAAAATGTTGTTACCCATTAATACAATATGAACACTTACATCATTTTGTATCAGCAGGTACCATGTAAATAAGAAAAAACAGTGTTTTAATAAAAATTACCCAATACATCATCAGAAAATGTGGAATTTCAATACACATATCAATATTAGCTACTAGGAAATTGCCCGTCAAA
The DNA here is from genome assembly GCA_027410445.1 of Discoglossus pictus. Taxonomy (NCBI): domain Eukaryota; kingdom Metazoa; phylum Chordata; class Amphibia; order Anura; family Alytidae; genus Discoglossus; species Discoglossus pictus. The sequence continues at coordinate 46,345,809 of CM050167.1, read as the reverse complement.
AGTGACGGTAGTAAAATTGTAAGCCTGGCAATGCTGTTTGCCACACAATGCGAGGCTATGGGCCCTCTGATCACCTATGGTGCTCATCGACAGCCTTGTGCTAAGCGCCTTTGGCGCTCATCGCGTGGCTCGCAATGAGAGCCTTTGGCGCTCATTGCGAGCTGCAGCTTTCCTGCTTTTGAATGATCACCTTCGTTGCTCCTTGCGAGCCCCACGATGAGCGCTCATTGCAAGCCTCTCACCCTGTGTACTTTATAGGCGTCGCACTTGAGTGTTACTGTCTTTGGTTTTGTTACTGCCTTGGGTTAAAAAATACTGGCTTGCATTAAGTGTTACTGCTTAGGGCTCATTTTTACGTCCTACGGGCTAGTTTTACGTCCTACGGGCTAGTTTTACGTCCTTCGGGCTTGTTTTACGTCCTTCGGCCTCGTTTTTGTTGTGTTGCATTTTTATGGCAGCCATTTTTTTTCTCGCTTTTTTCGATTGTGAAAACAACAAATATGGCTCAAATTAACTTGCAACCTCACTCACAGGCTCCCTGGCTCTCCCACTGTGCTGTGTGTGTAAGTTAATTTGAGGCATATTTGTTGTTATTTTCAGGTGTTTCGAAAAAAAACTTGGATTTTTGTGAGGCGCACAGTGGTCCTAAGTCGTACGGGTCGTAAGTCCTGCGTGCCTGTGGCGCTCATCACGAGCCCTGCAATGAGCGCCTTTGGCGCTCATTGCAGTCTAAGTCCTGCGCTGCTGGCGATGAGCGCCTGTGGCGTTCATCACGAGCCCTGCAATGAGCGCCTTTGGCAGCCTAAGTCCCTGCTGCACGTAACGGCTCACCTTGCTGCATGAGGCTCGCAGTGACCAACATCGTAAACGTTCCCCACACTGACAACTATATATGTGATCTTATGTTACATTATACACTAAAACATGTCTTTAAAGTAATGCAGTAGAGGTTCCAAATATGGTATATTTTATAATTAATGGTAATCAGAAGTAAAAAGATCACATTTTCTTATATCAAACTTGCTTTGAAGATTGTAAATGTTTCTTGTTTATAAGCCTTTTTGATCCACCCACCACACATGGGCCTTTAATTGTCCAATTAATTGCAATTACTGAAGCCCTTAATGGAGACAGTAAAAGTTACTGATATTTAATTGCATACATTTTGCTACTTGCATTCCATTTGTGAGTTTCAGGCTCAAAATCACTGCGGTTGTCAAAAACTTAACTCCGTCCTATCCCCTTTTGATGTTTTAAGGCCACAAAAGTAACCAGTGCAAAAGACGCAAAATCCATATTCAATTTCAACAATTTAACAAGCCCACAATGGCAAATGTATCAAAAAATTATACGAGTACTAAATAGGACCTGCAAGTGGTTAAACACCTGTTCGCAGCACTGTAAAAGCAAATATAAACACACTACTGTGTATTTTTTTATGTTTTATTTCCATGTTATATCGATCCCAGGAATCAAGGAGTTAAAACATATCAGGCCACCCACATTGACTAGAAGAGATGATTTATTAATTATTATGTTTTTTTTACATTTCTGGATTGCGAGTCTGATCGCAAATTGGACTTCTAAATACTAGTCTAAACTCCATGTTTTACTGACAGCATGACAACAATCTCATTTACTATTGGCTCTGTCTAATTTGTAACTTACGGGCTTGCTTACATGATCATGCCCTGAAATGCTATGTATGGGTTTATGGTTTGAGTGTTGGGGCTGTGAGCATGTAATTGCAGGCTTGAGCAATTAAATACTTCTGTAACTGTAGCAAATTTCTAACACGCAGATATACGGGCTGTATGACGGTAATTACGAGCTTGGAATTAAATGGGGGGCCATGGTCTGTTACTGCATTCTGAAGGGTAAAGATTTCCAACTACTGCTAATTACCCCTTGGTGGTTTGGCTGCATATTCCAATCTAAAGTAATCTGGTAATCAGGCTGACCCATAATTTATACCCCATTTGTCCCAATCCCACCTCATTTTATAAATTCCATTATCCTTTCAAGTCCATTCCCTTTTCATTATGTAGGGCTAACGAACATAGGTTTTACAGCATAATAGTAAATGTTTATAGTGTGGATGGGAACAGCATGAATATTTGTTTTAAAACATATATGAGTTAATGAAAGCATTGGTGGATATGATGATTCAAGAGATAATGAGGAGCACTTTGAGCAAAATCAGGGCACATTAGTGTACTATGATTGAGAGCCTCTCGTGTAGGGGACAAGGTTGCATGGTAGTGCTTGTTTTTACCATGGCAATATCCCGGGTCAGCCTTTGTTAATGGTTTCTTGGCTGTCCAGTGGTTAGGATTCGGTGCTTTAACTGCTGTGCCCTGGTTTCGATGCCAGTCAGGGAACCAAGAGGTCACACCACCCTCAAGCCATGCAAGGTTGGGCCTGATACTTGGATGGGAGACCACCTAGGAATACCAGGAGCTGTATACTGGAGAAGGAACTGTCCACCCACTCCAGTATCTCTGCCATGAATGCTAAGTAGATCAGCATGGAATGTTGCGGTCCATGAGGTCAAGGAGAGTCAGACAGCACTGAATGACGCAAACACACTCAGGGCCTCATTCTATTGCTCCAAAAAGTAGTAGTAAGTGGAGGTTGCAAGTTACTTCCCTATTCAAATGCCTTCTACTTGCAAGCTCCGACCGGGTTACTTGCTGCGCGCTACTTTCCCTTACTTTCCTTACAAGCACAAGTTACTTCCCTCATAGCCTTTGATCTTTCACAGCCAAAAGAGTTGCGGCCGCAAAAAACACAAATCGCTATTCAATTGCTCCGTTTTACCCTTCCGTCAAGCCCGTAAATGGCTAGACACGAACAACAGGTTACTGGTACCAAGTAGGTCTCGCAAAGATCTTACTTACAAATCGTAGCACTTATTAAGCAAATAAAAAAAGCAATCCTGTACTTTTATTAGAAGTGAAAGTCTTGTTTGACCTTAGAATTAATAGCACAACATTCTCAAGCTCGCAAATCGGCCAAAAATAAATACTTTATTTCATGTTCAATTTTCGTCATAAAGTCCTACGGGCTTCAACCTCCAAGCCCGCATGACTTTGGAATCCAACCTCCATATTTCATTGAAGTCCTACGGGCTTGAATAACGAGTTACGGGCTTGGATGTCATTCAAGCCTTTAGGACTTAGGACGGAAATTAAACATTAAATAAAGTATTATATTTTGGCAATGTGCCAGCTTGAGAATTTTGTGCTTTTAATTCTAATGTCACCCATTGTGTACCTCATCATTTATAATGCTTTACAGTACTGGATTGAATTTATATTTGCATTTACAGTGCTCCAAGTTTGCGGGCTTGAAACATGAGATACGGGCTTGCGGCTGCGATCATGTTTAAGCACGCAAATGCCTACTGCCTATAGCATGGTCTGTGATTATCGGGAAGGGGGACTAACTTGCGGGCCCGGCCAATTGAATAGGTAAGTAAAAGTAGAGCTACTCGAGCAAGTAGCCCAAAAGTAGCAAATGGGGAATTTACATACAAGTAACAGCCCCGAATTAAATGAGGCCCACAGTCTTTGTCATTTAGATATACATTTCTGGATGCTGTAAAGGAAAAACCTAATTAAAACAGGTCACACACATTTTATAACAGGAATCCTAATATACTTTTTTTAATACAGTGATAAATGTTATATTGAATGGAAAAACATAAACAACACTACACGAATTATTCAAATCCTTTCCAAATCCAACAGAATGAGGTCCCTAATGAGAAGTGCCTCCATGGAGAAATACACTCAGGGACATATTCTCTAACAGATGCCACCAGGCTGGGATTCTGTACCCACTTCTGTCGTTCTAGCACAGATACTTTATAATATAACACTTAACAGGACAATTCAGCACTATGAGTTTCATTTGTCAATGTCACCAACTGCTGAAATAGGTCACAATACTGTAACTGGACTGATTTTTTTCAAAGAACAAAAACCCTGTTTGGAGAATTAGGCATTTGATTTTGTAGATACGTGTATAGATTTGTTTCCCTTTTATGCCCAGGACAGCTTAAATTAACACACACTCTATTTATATCTAGTCAGTTTAAGGTTAAAATGTCCTCTGAAGTCCTATATGTACAATATGTTCTACATAAGGTTCTGATTATTTTTTATTTTCTTAAAAATGTACCCAGACCAGTCTAGTTTGGAATTATTTTTGCGAAGTGAATGACTGGTGAGCAAATGATCATATAAGTTATTTTGTAAAAGTCTAGTTTTGTTAAATATCTGTGTAAGAGGAATACACTGAGTCTGTCTCTGCACTAAGAAAAGGTGCATGGGTATTTATTGCATGATGAGAGATCCTAATTAAAGGGATCTGGTTTTCCTGCTCCTCCATGAATGATGTTCTAATCTGTATTTGCCTGCTGGGCACTGAGAGATTGAACACAAAGTCACAATGTTGAGATTGTTCCTGTAAGTACGTGGTACGTGGACCCCTCGTCTCTTGGTCGTGATAGGTACCTAAACCAAATAATTGGTTAACGCAGGAAGAAATCCAAAAGAGACTTGAAAAAATAAATGTTAACAAAGCACCAGGTCCTAATGGACTACATCCTAGGGTATGGAGGGAACTGGGTTCTGTAATAGCGCAAAGCATTATATATATTTCAAGACTCATTCTCTAAAGGCTTGGTGACCTAAGAAAATAGATGTGATACCTTTACTTAAGCAGGGAGCAAGCGCAAATCCAGAGAACTACAGATCTGTAAGTCTTGCATCTATAGTGGAGAAGATCTTAGGAGGGTTGCTTAGGGATCATATACAGAAATATATCCATGTAAATAAAAAAGTAAGATGTAGGAATCATGTCAAAGAAATGTAATTAGTTTCTACAAGGATGTGAGTCGGACCAAGGCATCTCAGCCAATGTAGTCTTTTTGGATTTTGCAAAGGTTTTTGATGCAGGCTATTGTACAAACTACTGGATTGAAAACTGGCTAAATGACAGAAAACAAAGGGTTCTTGTAAATGGAACTTACGCATATTAGATTACTCATAAGTGGAGTTCCTCAGGGTTCAGTATTAGCTACTCTCATTTTTAACATATTAATTAATGATTTAGAACTAGGACTGCAAAGTATTGTCTCCATTTTTGCTGATGACACTAAGTAGTGCAACGTAATTAAATCAGAAATGATGTAATTTCACTGAAAATGGACTAAAAATGGACTAAAAAATTAGTAGAATGGGCAGCTAAATGGCAGATGAGATTTCATACAAATAAATGTAAAGTTATGCATTTGGGAAGGAAAAAAGCAAGCAATTTATAATCTTAATGGAAAAAATATAGGGGTATCAGAGATAGATTTAGGAGTGCTTGTGCACAACCAGCTACGTAACAGTACTCAATGCCAAGCATCATCTGTTAAGGCAAGTAAAATATAGCATGCATTAAGAGGCGTATAAATGTACAAGTAAAAAGTATAAATATAAAGACACCTTTCAAACCCAACTTCTACCAAAGTTTCAAGGATGCTTCAAGGGTTCCACAGAAGAATCAAAACTTTTTTTCTAATTAAAAACTAGCTTAATTACATTTTCCATGCATAATCATGTTCTTAATCAGACTCAATGTTTATACATTTTATTGTACAGTGGACCTTTAACAAACATTTTCATCCCTTTTATCACTAATTTTATTTTACTTTTATTTTCTTTAAAGAAAAAAAATGTTTCTTTGGCTGAGCAGGTGGTGACATGCTACCAAATACAGTCAGTGGAGGGGTTTCTGCAAGAACCCCCTCAACCATGGAAACTCCACACTGTGAGGGGAGGACAAAAGTAGGAGGGAGACTCCATATGGCGACAAGGTAATTACAGATTTGGAGGCATTTAACGACGAGGGAATACTGTTCTATTTCTGTCGGCTGACAGCCAATTGTATGTTCTGCGCCTGGTAATTAGCTTTCGATACGTTAATTGTAGTGTAGTTACTCCATGATAAGCACTATATTCACACAGTGAGTAGAACCAAAATCAGCCCACAAAGTGATTAGGAAACTCTGTTATCAATGTGCTTTCAGATGTGTCACTGCGTTTCTATTTCCAGTTCTTTTGCCAAGTCATTGGGCCAGTCTCCATCCTACCTTGACTGCAAAAGTAACAATGTCTAATAATGGCTTTTTAGAATTTCCTATCATGGTGTTATGGAAAAATCTGCCAGAGATTGTTTAGATCTGCCCCTGCCTGTTATTATATCTGAAAAGGCTTTTAGTGGGATATGTTTAAACATTGTTTTGTTTTCTGTAAAATAACTCAGAGAGATGTAGGCATATTTTCCACAGAACAGTTTAGATCTGCTGGAATTCTTTGTATCCAATTTGTAAAGGGACAAAAAGTAGTTTAGAATAAAATCTTAAAGGAAAATTAAATAATTATCATGGTACCTAAACAAAATGGTTTTATTTGCTTATTTAAAGGTATACAGAAGTTTCATGGATTATGAATGTATTTGATAGAGGAGAGTCTGTAGTGTATGCAAACATTTTTTTTGCATGATAAAAATACCAAATTATACATTAATAAACATAGCCTAGAAATTTCAAATTGGATGGCAGTTGATTTTGAGAAGGAATACCCCTGAAAACTCAGGCTAATTTAGCATACAATTCCTAATGAATTTTAGCCAATGACAGGCAGCCACAACTTTGTTACAATGTCTGGTGACCAGTCTCTGCAGCAAAGCATTGTGAGATGTGCAGTCTTTTCCTATCACCACAAGGAAGGAAGAAAGCAGCTTTAGGCAGTGCTGCTCTGGATCTCTGTATTGTGCTGCTGTTGGCTTGAAGATTAGTATAGGGTTAATAAATGTACCCAAATGCAGTGTTTCTATTAGTAGGTACCCGGTTCCAATGTAGGCACCTCTGGGGGTGTGGAAATCATTTTTTGTTAAATAAAGTAAATATGTATGTGTATAGAATTACTCAGTGTAATGTGAGTTTCTGATACAAGCAGCATTAGAAAAAGGAAAAAACAGGGAAACTTCCATATATCTTTAACAAATGATAAAAACAGTGATAAACTAATAAACACAGTATTTGAAGAAAAAAAGCTCCAGTGTAGTCTTTAAAATTACATCTGCACATTAGTGCTTCTCTCCACCTCCTCCGGGGTAGATCCTTCCAACCCCTTAAACACCTAATAGGGGCTGGGGAAAAGCAGTTCTGTTAGTCCTTGAAGTTCAAATGTAAGTTTTTTAAAAGATCCATATAATTATTTTCTTCAAATACTGATTTTAATGATAATTATTTACAAAATAAACAAATAAACCCATTTTGAATTACCACCATAGTGGCCTTTTAAGGAACATGTTTGTCTTTAACGCCTTTAAACAAGCAGGTATAGAAAATGACTAAATTATTTTTTTTGCCTGAAAAGGAAGCCATGTAATAGTTAAACTAATATAATTTTAATCCCTTTGGAAACTGCTCTTGCAACAGTGACACAATTCTCTTCTGTTAAACTCCAATTGGGGTACATCAGGGCACTGCACCATATGAGATATGGATCTTTACGAAGAAATAATGTAGTCATTCAAGACTTATAAAATGGTTGCAGAACTGTAGTTCCACAAAGTAAGTTTCTTGCATCTTAGCACTACTTGTTTTTCCTGCAACAAGGAAATGTTTTATAATTATTATAGTCTATTATTTTAAATACATGCTAGACAAATATGTGAGTTCTATTTGTTTATGATATTTAAAATTGAGTCAACATGTTATTAAAATAACAACATAATTTAATTTATGTTGGACAAAAGAATGACAGTAAACAAATAGTATATTAAATATTAATTAAAAAAATAGCTCCTAAAAAAAGGTTTTAGATATTTTTCGCATGTAATTTTAAATATATAATGTAAATGTAATTTTAAATATATAACACTGAGTAAGTTTACCTAATTTCTTTCATTTCTCTTTGTTATGGCCTCTGAATTGACCTTAATTGTCTTTTATAAAATACGAGAAAAGAGAAAAAATACAATACCCAGGAGTCTACTGGGTAAAATAACACAAAACATGCAATTTATCATTACTCATATCAACATATTTACTTGTGTCATTAATCTTCATACAAAATCGTATTAAGTGCTTGACAGGTTGTTGCCATATGTTAGTAGATTAGCATCAAACTATTTACCTAATATAAGCCTAGGACAAAAACAACATGTTTAGTAAACAACAAACTCGCTTGGACTGTATTGCTGCAGTTTTTTTTTATAAGCTTCATGTTTATTAAAATAAGAAATTATTATAATATTAGGTATCATATTCTCTCTGTATAGTAATATTTTTATAGTTATGTGCAAAGAGATAACAGCAATACATCTTGTAATTAACCTTATAAATATTTTAATAAATCCCACACATCACTGACTCAAAATATCAATCCGCAAAACCTCTGGAAATCCTCCAACTTTAAGTACCATACTATAATTATACTACTAGTAAACATCTATTATTCTACTTTTTGTTGTTGATCAGTCCGTTGGTCGTATCTGACTCTCAGTGACCATGTGAAGCAGCACGCCAAGCACATCTGTCTGTGCTATGGTTCCTTCTCCAGTGGACCGCGATTTGTCTGACCTCTCTGCTATGACCTGCCCATCTTGGGTGACCCTACAAGTTATAGCTCACAGCTTCACTGAGGTACACCCGCCCCTTCAACATGACAAGGTAGAGATCCAGAAGGATTAGTCTACTTAATTTGAGATAATTTTATTTATCTGCAGAATTGGCGTGATGTCAACTCTTGACCAGGCCTTTTCTTTAAAGTATCACATCAGGGCTCTATAATATAATTATAGTGGTACAGTGAGTACATAAGAAAAAATGTGATAAAAGTTCCATACTGTTACAGAAGATGTAGATGGTCCTGCTCTGGTAAGAGAGTTGTGGGTTAGACATAGAAGTAAAGGGTCGTGCTTGTCTGTTGTCCAATGAGGCAGTAGGATCCAAGCACATAAGGTGCTCACAGTCTTGTTTGAATTCCTGATTTTAGGGAACAAATTGGTGGCTTCTTTGAATAGATGGGTTTTCATGGTGTGTCTGAAACTGTGACAATTAGATGCCCAGGAAAAGTCTTGAAGACAAGAGTGTGAGGAGGTGAAGACAGGTGATGAGACGTATGTTGTGGGAAGACAGGAAAGGGTGATTAGGAGAGTGTCTGGAGAATAAATCTGATATTTGAGGGGGTGAAGTGTTGTTGAGCCAGTGAAGAGATTGGCATAGTTGGCAGCAGAGGCATATAGGGTGTATTGGATGGGGGAGAGTCTAGTAATTAGGGCGGATTAGGAGTGAATTGCAGTAGTCAGGGTGGGAAATGATCAGTGAATTAATTAGGATTTTGTTTTTTTCTTGTGTAAGAAAATGACAGATTTTGCAGATGTTTCACAGGTGCAATCAATAGGTTTTGCTAAGTAAATGGCTGTGAGTAGAGAAAAAGAGTGCTGAGTGCAAAGACGAACCATTATGAGAGTAATATTTTGCACAAAACCTGCTTGTGTGGTCAAAACCATGCAAGCATTGGTATAGGTTCTACTTTTTTGCCTTCCACCAATATTTTATTACCCTTTGTCTCCGTTTTCTTTGTATTACTGCAATTTATTCTAGAAAAAAATAAGTAACTTTGCAAAGAAGATGGCATGAAAGAAAGCAGTTGACATAATACTACTCTGATTACTTTACCTTTACAACTTAAGTTACTGATATATAGATTAGCATAGTACTGCTATACCAGGATTATAGTCTCTATATTTTGACTTTGTTAAGAATAAAACTTGACCTTGTCTTATATAGTTGCGCCCAGAGTGCTTAAACAGCTTGAGTTGACCCCATAGTTACAAAATGTTTTATTGAAGAACACTTGATAATTGGCAAAATGGCATTATAAATAAAAAATAAAAAAATAACTTTTTAACTTTTAATTTATACTCTGCAGCTGGATCAACTATTTTCTTTCTGTTGATTTTCATCTACACGTAGATTGAGACCTTAAAAGTAGACTTTTAATAGAACTGCAAAACTCACTATTTTAAAAAAGACATATCCTGCTGAGAAAACTTTAAAAAAATAGCTCAAAAAGGAATGTCACATTAAGAATAAGTGTATATAATAATCAATAAATGTATACAATTATTTATAAAAATGTAGTTCTTTAAAAGAAAATTTGGTAATATTATAGATACTGGCCCTTAAAGATTTTGAAGTTATAAATACTGAGTTAATGGCTTAGTGATATGTCCTTTTTATTGTAGGAGAATTCAGGGGTCCCTGTATAGTCAATATAGAACCTACATACGGTACTATAGCAATTAATCATATTTTGTTCTGTAAAAGTAAAGCAAAGAACTAAAATCACTCAGTATTGAAATTGTGAGAGGCGTTAATTACAACCAAAGTGCACTTACAGGTTCCTTCTTACCATGATTGATAATTACCCTTAAAGTGATTCTGACACTTAAAAATAATCATGCTCCACTGTGCATAAAAAAAATATTTAACCACTTATGTTTCCCAACTTTACTAGTGCTTAGTCTGTTTTTACCAAAGTCAATGGTCTCCTGACCGATAGTAAAGCATTCAATGCCAGTAGAAGTCCAGCCCAGTATGATAATGGATATAAATTTTCTTGCTTTAAAGTGTTCACAATCCCTTTAATTCACAAACCATTATATGGATAGAATAAATAGATATTTTTGGAACATGCATTAACTGTAAATGCATTAACAAACGCTAAAGTAAGATAATAGAATATTTAGTGGGTAATGAGCACAAATATATGGTCGATAAGTGGAATCACAAAAATATATATGGTGGATAAGTAGATGCGCCTTTCAGCAGAAGTGATTGGGAAAATATAATTCAAGCAAAATGCAACATACATAAGTGCCCAAGCTTCCTACATCCTTCAGGAATGAATTCATAATCTCATCTAAAACAAAAAGCACCTACATTTTTCATCTGCTCTCCACATACTTCCCTAACTGCCCTCCCTAGTCTACACAATTTAAACCTCTAGCCATCATTGCCTCATACTACTCTAGTCTACAATAATTATCATGGACTTTCTCCACCCTATAAAACTCTGTATATTGATGTGACTCCCACCCACTCTTAACAGATTAAAACATTATGAAAACTCATCTATTGAGACATGTTTATAACCATGCTCCTTAGCGACCACTATATAAAATCTATTATAAGATGCAGTAAATGCCTTTCCATGGATCTTGTCATCTCAACAGGCAATGACTAATTACCTCCACCATTCTCTTCACCAAATTAGGTCTACTGTAAGACCTCACAAGAAGATTTTACTTTAGTCTTGTCTTTTTTATTCACTTTTACCAAACTCAATACTATGGGATGTTTTACGGCTTTATAAATAAGTGATAATAATAAGATATTCTTGAGGATTTATTATGTCAAGCTAAACTAAGTAGATATAATGTATAAATTAAATTGCCGACTAATGTCTTGTGTTATTCACAGTAATCATTATTATTAGAATCTTTCTTTTTGTAACCCTTTATTTATTATGAACATTTTACAACACAAAGGAAACAGTATGGCAAATACAGGCTTTAAATTTAGGAAAGGATTATGCTTTTATACTGCTGTGAAAGAGAATGGCTGTCTTGGAAGAAAGTGAACCGGGATGCCACATAACTACTAACCATCTTACATCATATGTGTTAATTATATGTGTCCACTTTTTTGTTAGCTTTTCCCAGAGCCTTTTAGATAAGCATATATTTTTTTGACTTTTCTCAGCAGTCCTGCAGTTTGTTAAATAACAGGGATTGTCGGAAGATGCCAATGCTGTTTGATGGCTTATCTACGGCCAATAGTCTCCTCTCCGGAGGCCGCACAGAGCAAGAGAATAGGCATGTATGGGTAGTTAGGATTAAATGTTTCGCCCCAATAACATTCAATAATTCATTTATCTTGGTTCCAAAGGAGAGTCACAGTTGGAAAGTATATCACATATGAATGAAAGTGCCAATCAATCAGCTTCTCCAACCCAAACGAAATGACAGAGCATCTTGTAAAATATTGCAGACGCATGACACTAAATCTAAAGCATTTTGATAATTAGTTCCCTATAAATACATCTAGAATCTTAATATAATATTATGATTTCCAAGTGAAAAGTATTTCCAAGATTGTAGTCAGTAAAGATGTTCAGTTTGGTTGCTAGATGGCACTGCTGCATTAAGTTGTATAAAGCTTAGGTGCATTTTCTAAGACATTGCACTGAGACATGGATTTGGAGTTAAAAGCAAATGCTTAACTCGTTGTAACAAGAGATCTTTTCTCTGTGGGACCATTTGTAAATGGTATAAGGAACATACTGAAGGAATGCCATTGAACACTAGACAACTCACCCAGGACATTTCAAGTGTAGTTATCAAACAAGCACAGCTGTATTAATAATCTATCTGCCAATCAATCATACATTATGCATAATTGGTCCCTAATGCCACGTTAAAGAGGATTTTTTTTACGCTTGGAAAGGATTATTTAGTATGGATTGGGAAAAGCCTAAATCAATATGCTTTTCAGATCTATTTTTTTAGATCTGTCTAAGTAATTCATATGTATAAAGGAATAATGTAAAATAATGTGTAAAAGGTGCTTTGCCTAAGAACATAAAACATATTAATTTAATACAAATCTTTGTGTCAAATAAGAAAATAATGTATCAGTTAGTACCATATTTACCATTGATAATATTTGTTATCATATCTTGAGGCAGGGTTGCCATATCTCTTTCAGGTGAAAAAGGAAGAGGTTGGTAGTATGAGTATTATATAAAGCATGTAAAGTGTTTTTAAGATTAGTTAAGTTGGTAGGAATAATGAGGGGATGAAGGGATAAAGCAGGAGAGTAACAGTGTGGGAAGAAGCCTGGGGTGGCAGACTGCTCCTGTAAAGATGTTGCAAAACACATCTGGACTCCTACTTTACCGTGTTCAGGTCAGTGGTGTATTTAGGATTTCCGTTGCCCGAAGCCTGACTACGAGATGGCCCCCTTCTTACCGCCAAGACTATTAATGCAGAAATAATATTCATATACTTTTATTTTTATAATGATAAACATAGCATCAGAGTCTTCTCTAGGGAATCCTGTCCATGATCTGAGCTTTGGACTCATGATCATATCTGCCAGTGAAGTATATATATACCGTATATATATATATATATATATATATATATATATATATATATATATCTCAAGCACTGATTTGGTCAGCCTTTGATTAATTATGAGGGATACTCCATTTCTTCTGTGGGATACTTGATCATATCTGGTAGTTGTCTGATATAAAATATGTGATTCCAGTGAATTTAAGTTCACTAATTCCCACTAATATCAATGTTCACTAATATCAATGTTTAATCTTATCATCCCATGTCCAGTGTGCCCTGGTGCATAGTTCTCACATTCCATGTTCCTATGCTGAATTGTTATATGAAGGTTTTCCATGAGGTTACCTTGGCAATGATACTGGAGTGGATTGCCAGTTCCTTCTCCAATGTATTGCAATTTGTCAGTTCTCTCTGCCATGACCTGCCAATCTGCTCACACAAGCCCTTCCACCACAAGGTAGTGATCCAGAAGGGGATATATATACTGTACATACACACATATAAAGAGAGGTCAAACCTTTCAAAAGCTTGCCACTGATTATTTATCCCTCCTCTCTCTTGCTCTCTCTTTCTTTCACTATATATATAAAAATATATATATATATATATACTAGAAAATTGCCCGTCAAAAATGGCGGGAATAAAATTGTAAATCTGGCAATGCTGTTTGCCACACAATGTGAGGATTTTGGCCCTCTGAGCACCTTCAGCGCTCATTGCAAGCCTCTCCCCCTGTGTACTTCAACTTTTCTGCTTTTTAATGATCACCTTTGGTGCTTATTGCAAGCCTCTCCCCCTGTGAACTTTATAGGCCTCGCGTTTGAGCACCTTCGGCGCTCATCGCGAGCCTCTCAACCCTGTGTAGTTTAGGTGCCCAGCGATTAGTGTTACTGCCTTGGGTTAAATGTTACTGGCTTGCGTTAAGTGTTACTGCCTTCTGGCTTTTTTTTTTTTACTGCCTTTGACCTCGTTTTCATCCTTTTACGTTTTTTTGGGCCGCCATTTTTTTTCTATCTTAGGCGGTTTTCGTTTGTGGAAAAATGGCAAATATGCCTGAAATTCACTTGCAACCTCACTCACAGGCTCCCTGGCTCTCCCCCTGTGTTGTGTGTGAGTGTGTAAGTGAATTTGAGGCATAATTGTGTTTTTTTTGTGGTCTTTTCAGTTACGTGGTTTGGGTGTTTTATGTGCTTTGGTCCTAAGTTGTATGTGGCGCTCATCGCGAGCCCTGCAATGAGCGCCTTTGGTGCTTATTGCAGCCTAAGTCCTGGGGGCCTCGCGATGTGCACCTGCGGCGCTCATCAAGAGCCCTGCAATAAAGCCTCAACTGCTTGCCTCGCTTTGCGAGAATCGCAGTTGCAGCCCTCGATACACGAGGGCCGCAATTATTTAACATTACGAGACGAACATTGCAATGTGACAAACACTGACAACCATATATGTGAGATATATACACACATGCATACTGTCTTAATTTCCCCCTTGTCCCCCTGTCCCTCGTTCTCTCTTCTTTCCCCTTCCCCACCCCTCTCATTTTCCCTTGCCACGTTATCACCTCTAAGTATACAGAAGCACAGGCAGGTCTCACAAGGTGGGGAGTGACACTTCTTGTTTAGTTAACAAAGAAATAGGGTATAGAGATTAAAAGGTAGGCCCAAGATGGACCCCATGGTGAACAACAACAGAAAGATTGATGGGAAGAAAAGGTGTTGGAGAATGAGGCACTGGAAGTATGATTAATGAGGAAAGAGGAGATCCAAGTGTAGCAGAAGGCATGTCAAGAAGTATAAGAATGCAGTACTGGGCTTCTTTGGCCCTGTGCAAGTCATCAGCTACCTTTATCAAAGCTGTTTACATGGAGTGAGAGATCAGAAGCCCCACTGTACAAAGTCAAGAAGAGAAATTATGAAAATAAACAAGTAATACTAGTTGTTCCAGAAGCTACAAGGGACCAGATATACAGAGTGATAGTTAGTTAAGCAGGTAGGATCAAATGAAACATTGTAAGATAGATTTGATGGCAGATAAGAAACTGGACTGCAAAAAGATCAAAGCAACCCATACTAAAGAAAATAAAACCAGACTGCTCACTTGAAGGATCTATAGTAAAGCTAAAGATCAAACACTTTGGCCACATAAGGGAAATACAGAATTCATTAGAGAAGACTATGGTGCTAGAAAAAATAGAAAGTAAAAGCGAGAGGGAACGGCAGAGGATAAGATAGTATTATGGATGGACGCAAATAAAATTAAGTTACAGTAGCTCAGAAAAGCTATTGCTGACAGAAAGACAACTGAACAACAACAACAAGTTGGCCCATCTAGGCCCATCCAAGCAATGCTTAAATGTCTTAAGAGGTGTTAGGAGAGCAGGTATGGGTCTGAGGAGAGAGAATCAAAAAAAAAAAGAGGATATAGGTTAGATCTGTATGATAAGGGAGAAATAATAGATTTGTTTGGTTCGGTAAGGAGAAGAGTAAAGGGAGAAAGGAAATAAAAAATAATGGACAGTGAGTGAAAGTGTCTTACTATGTGTCCCGAGGAGTGTGCAGAAGAGCATAGATTGAATGTGGATGAATCTAGCAAAGGCCTGGGAATGGAGATTAGTGTTGTATTTAATAATCAACTTTCTCATTCTTAAACTATAAACTCACATATTAAAATCGAGGGCCAGCAAATTACCAGATGCACAATGATATTAAAGTCTGCAGAAGCATCTGTCTCTTAGAATAAAATTAGGGATAATATGCTAAAATATTATTTTAGAGAAAGAGAAGTAGATAAGCAGAATAATTAGAAGGACAAACGCAGTAGTGAATGTTGTGCTTGGATAAGCCTAAATCGACCCCGAGGAGTTATTCAGCCAAGCTTTGTTTGAGTAGATAAAATGGACAGACCAGTTGGGTCTATTCATCTGCTATCATATCTACATTTCTCTTTTTCTCATATTGACCAGTACTTTCTTTTTTCCGGTGTAATTTACACAGTTAAGGAATTTTCAAAAAATCTGTATTTGTAAAACATTGGAATCATTTATCAGGCAAATAAACAAGGTGGTTCAAATAAAATAAAAAAATAGCTGCATCAGTTTTATCAAAAGTTCGAAAACACTGTTTGCTCCCTGAGAGTGGGATCTTCAAGATTTTCTTGCACTACTTATCCTATTGAGTTTACAAATTGGAACTCTCCCATTAACGTATATCTGTTGACTTTGAAAGTGCTGAGTTGAATCGTTACATACAAATGGGTAAACAAATACTTAACTTATTCAATGTATATTTGTTTCCTTCTACAGGATTGGAAAATGAAGCCTGCACAAATTATTGAAATGGAAAGTAAGAATTTTATAGAAAACAAACAGATTACGATAATCTCACTGAACCAGTATTTGGAAATAAACATTGCGTTCAAATGTATTAAAAGTTTGTCTGTTGAGTGGTTAACAATTTGGCTACACTAAGGGACCTATTCAATTGTCCAAATCCCAATTACAGAAGCCATAATGGAGCCAGTAAAAGTTACAGATTTTTTATTGAATACATTTTGCTACTAGCAATCCATTTGCGAGTTACAGGCTCAAAATCGCTGCGGTTGCCAAAAATGTAACTCCGTAACTTCAAGCCTATAAATGTTACCAGTGCTAAAGATGCATAATCCATATTTAATTACAATTCAACAAACCCTGATTGCCTTCAAACCTGTAAATAACATAAAAGTGTAGCAAAAAATTCAATGAGTATTAGATAGGACTGGCAAGTGAGTTTGTAGCACTGTAAAAGCAAATATAATTACAAAATAATGGGAAAGCAATGAAAGGCATTATAATTAACAGTCTCAAGCAGCTCACAAATCTGCAATAAAAAAAATATATATTTCCGTACTGATCCCAGAAATCAAGGAGTTAATACATATCAGCCCACCCACATGGACTAGAATAGTTGATTTATACATTTTTATTGATTTTTACATTTCTGGATTGTGAGTCCGATCGTAAATCATACTTCTAAGCACCAATTGATTGTAGTTTAAACTCCATGTTTTACTGACGTCATGATGATTGCTTAATTGATTATGATCATGCCCTGAAATGCTACGTACAGGTTAATGGATTGCATGTGGTGCCTGTGAGCCTATACTTGCGGGCTTGAGTCAAATAAATACATAAGTAACTGAAACAAATTTCTAATCCTTAGACATACGCAATGTATGAAGGTTATTACGGGCTTGCAATTAAATAGTGGCCTAAGTCTGTAATTCTGCAGTAATATATTTAGACAGTGTTCAAGGGATGTGCAGGTCCAACTCCACGCCTCTAAATTCAGATTCTTGTCACAGGTCGTGACTCTGCAATATTTGGTGGTACCTAGCTAAAAGGCCACAAATGTGCACAAAAGAATAAGATTGACAATTAAAATTAACCTAGAATGGGTGAATTTGAACTGCAAAATTATATTAATAACACAGTCACAAATGAATTATGTTCCTGTCTCTGATTATTAGGATAATAACTATAATAGTAATGTTACTCACCAAGTTGTTATTTTGTCAGTTTTATAGCTTGTTCGGTGTACTGAGATTCTGCATAATGAGATGTATAATTTGCATGAAACATCAGCTTTGAGAAATGCAAGTTTTTCTAGTTATGGAATATTGATTATTTTCACAAGCTTCTGTATCTAGTAAGGTCATACATTTGATTGATTCGTCTATTAAATGAGATGCTGATAATCCAGAAGAAATGGGTCATTTTTTTGTACCTACTGTGGGGTTGGCAGGATATAGAGTGCCTTGCAAAAGTATTAACCCCCCTTGGCATTTTTTGTGTTTTGTTGCCTCACAACCTGGAATTAACATGGATTGTTTGCGGATTTGCATCATTAAATTTACAGAACATGCCCACAACTTTGAAGATGTTTTTCTTTTATTTATTGTGAAGCAAATACGACAAAATAAAAGATAAAGTCAATGTGCATAACTATTCACCCCCCTAAAGTCAAAACATTGTAGAGCCACCTTTTGCGGCAATCAAAGCTCCAAGTCTCACCACAAATTTTCTATTGGATTGAGGTCTGAGCTTTGACTAGGCCATTCCAACAAATTTATATGTTTCCCCTTAAACCACTCAAGTGTTGCTTTAGCAGTGTGTTTGGGGGTCATTGTCCTGCTGGAAGGTGAACCTCCGACCTGGCCTCAAATCACGCACAGAGTGGTACAGGTTTTGCTCAAGAATATCCCTGTATTTAGCACCATCCATCTTTCTCTCAACTCTGACCAGTTTCCCAGTCCCGGCTGGTGAAAAACAGGATGGTGTTCTTTGGGTGATGTGATGTGTTGGGTTTGCGCCAGATATAGCGTTTTCTTTGATGGCGAAAAGTTAAATTTTAGTCTCATCAGACCAGAGCACCTTCCTCCATACATTTTGGGAGTCTCCCACATGCCTTTTCGCAAACCCAAAATGTGCCATTTTGTTTTTTTGCTGAAAGTAATAGCTTTCTTCTGGCCACTCTGCCATAAAGCCCAACTCTATGGAGCGTACAGCTTATTGTCGTCCTATGTACAGATACTCCAGTCTCTGCTGTGGAACTCTGCAGCTCCTCCAGGGTTACCTTAGGTCTCTGTGCTGCCCCTCTGATTAATGCCCTCCTTGCCCGGTCCGTGAGTTTTGATGGGCGGCCGTCTCTTGGCAAGTTTGCTGTTGTGCCATGTTCTTTCCATTTGGTTATGATAGATTTGATGGTGCTCCTGGGGATCATCACCGATTTGGATATCTTTTTTATAACCTAACCCTGACTTCTCAACAACATTGTCCCTTACTTGTTTGGAGAGTTCCTTAGTCTTTATGGAAATGTTTGGTTAGTGGTACCTCTGACTTAGGTGTTGCAGCCTCTGGGGCCTTTCAAAAAATAATATATATGTATATGTAATGAAAGATCATGTGACACTTAGATTGCACACAGGTGGACATTATTTCACTAATTATGTGACTTCAAAAGGTAATTGGTTGCACCAGAGCTTTTTATGGGCTTCATAACAAAGGGGGTGAATACATACGCACATGCCAATTTTTTGTTTTCTATTTCTAAAAAATAGTTTTATCCATATATTTTTCTCATTTCACTTCACTAACTTAGACTATTGTGTTCTGATCCACCACATAAAATTCAGATTAACAAAACATTTAACTTAAGGCTGTAATGTAACAAAATAGGTAAAAAGTCAAGAAGGGTGAATACTTTTGCAAGGCACTGTAATTCATGGTAAGAAAAAAACAACTATGTATTGTAAGTTCAAAGATGTGAGGGGATTAGTTTGAGTGCTTTATTTCTGTATAGTGTACCCCACAAAAAAACAACTCTTACAGATAATTATAGATACAATTTAGGAATGCTCATGTTTTTTGTTTTAATATTAATCAATTGTACTGTTAATACTTGTAAATATATTTATATAATGTCATCACCATACTGGGGATATTACTGTACATGTCAAGGGTTATTTGTGTTAATCTATGGAGATGTGTAAAGACTCTAATTTGTAGTTGAGAAGAAGTGTCACAGTGTTAGAAGCAAGTGTTTAGGGTATAGATTACAATTAAAGGGATTTTCTATTGTTGTGGATGACTGTTAGCTAAAATAGGGTGTCTGTTTTGATTGAGCACAATAGTATACTATTTTTCACTAATACATTGTGGTTATATATATGTCTATCAAGGAACACTCAGTGTTGACTATTCACACAACAGATCAGTAGACAATAATATATAATTTGTATTATTAGCATGAAATGTATCATGTGGCACTGTGTCAACAATAACCTCATTTGTTATGCATGTCAACCTTAAATGTAATTGTCTGATACTAAAGGGTAATAGAAAAGGCTTTATTAACACATGTATTCCCCATGTTACAAACAACATATTTTCAACACAAATTATGTTATTAAGGAATGAATAACAATAATAACATACATTAAAAAACGTTAAAAAAAATCATGGGTTTGCCATGCACTCTTCCCATGCAAGCCACACATTTCTGTGTTGCGTGTGAGAATTGTGTATGCAGGAGGAATAGGGCAGTGGTTTCTTGGGACTCCTTAAAGTAGAGTGCTTGCAGATATTCGCATAGGAGCGTTAATCTGCACCTCAAACATTGAATCTTGTCTTTTTCGGGTGCATTAGGCATTACATTTGTGCTATTGGCCTATATTACATATACATATGCACATTGGGATAATCAAGTCTTCTACTACCAAGATTGTGGGTGGTGTACATTTAATTAAAGGACCACTGGATTGTCATATTTGTAGCATGCTGTATTGATTGTCCCCATAGATAGATCAAAATCTGCATTAAAGGTATATCTGCGTTTTCCTGTTTTTACCTTTTTCTAATCTAGCACATTATGCTTATATCAGACACACACATTACATTGATTCATTCTGTACACATATCAATGTCTGAGTTCCTCCTTGCTTCCTTGTGCAGGGGAAAAACAAGACTTCACATTCCATGATGCTTTGCTGCACAAACTGCCATCACAGACTGAAACAATGTTGTAGTTGCCTGTGATTGGCCAAAACAAATTAGGTATTTTATGCTAATTTTAGCAGGGATTTTCAGAGTTGTTCTCATAAAATTAACTGCTAGCAAACTCAAGAGATTTAGCCCATTTTAAGGTAAGTTTAATAATATTTATTTTGGTATTTTTCCATGCAACAAAAATGTTTTCATACTCTACTGATTCCCCTCTATCAGATGCATTCAAAAACCATGAAACTTAAATATGCCTTTAAAGACAGCATTATTAGACCAATGTGCACATGCAAGGCCCATAATATACCACCATAAAAACAGGATAAGATATTAATGTATTATTTTCTAAATATTGTGGGTCTATAAAAAGATATTCCAGATTCTCTGCCAGCTGCTATTTTTTTTAAACAGAAATATCTGTCTTTTTATGAAAATACTGACTCCTAGAATAATGATTGTTTAAATTTAAATACGGTTTCATGCGTGAGAGACTAGAACTAGTTTGTGAAACAAGTGAGCCCTGGATATTCCCTGGAGGATTTCCACTGTGTGGTAGAGGGCATTTTTTATTAGTTTTTATACCCATAATAACAGTTTCTCAGGAAATATTTTATTTTCTGTGGATGGAACCGGAATCAAATCACTATGTCAGCTATTTTTGTGTTTCTGGGCATATCATTTTATTATTCTCTGCTTGAGGCACCAGGAATTAAAATGTTAGCTCCACAAGGCAGATAGTTAAATGGGCATATAACTAACAAATATTCTATCAGGCATTTAAAACAACATTAAAAAAAAACATTTTTAATATAGCAGATTGCATCTATTCAGATCGATTTATGTGAAACAACATATATATAAAACATTTTATATATATATAAATGTTATATAAATTTACTGGATTAGTAGTGTATGAAAAAATACCAGAATAAACATGTAAACTTACCTTGCATTTCGCAAAATGTCTTGTTATTTCTGACTTTTGAAAATTAGAGTTAATACCCCCTTGAAACCCAGTCTAAATTAGCATACAACTCATAATTTGTTTTAGCCAATCAGGAGGAGGCTCAGGCAGCTGATACATTTGTATCATGCTCTGGGGTTCCTGGCTGTGCTGTAAAGTCTCTCTACCAAAAAGGACAAACTCTGTATCTGGCTGCTTATCCTTTGTATACTTGGCTTATGGAAGCTCCCTGTGGGCGTGCAAAGCTGGATTTTACTTTCCTGCATATAACTTTGCAAGTACACTGGACTTTTCTATATAACACATATTTTTCTGATAATCATTGCCTATTTCTTACCAAACATTTGAAACCCAGGAAAATTATATATACCTTTAACAAACAAAACAATGGTAGCTCTCACTATAGCACACGATTGCTAATACATAAAGGCTGTATTCATTTTTTTTTATTTTCAAAAAACATTTTGCACATTATAAACGTTTTTCAAAAGCATGTTTCACAACTATCCTTCCTTTGGAGATACATTCCTCTTTCAAAAGAGAAAACCCTCTTTTTTTTTCTCAAGAACCACAAATGCTCTGGTTTCAACGTAACAGTCCCTACATATCAGGACAAATCCCTCTAATCCATATGTCTCTTTCCTTCTGTGGTTCCTCTCCAGAGGGATTTCTCCAATATAGCCGGAGAAAGAGAGAAGTCAGCTGTATAGTGTATATGTATTGTTTTAGACCAGAGTGCACATACTAAGCACATCTTTTACATTTTTACAGACACTTTGCCATTATTAGTGAATAACTATAACACTCGTTAATAATTTGCCTCTTTAAAAATACATTTGCCTCTTTGTCTATAATGTTATGAAACATTATGAAATAAGAAGCTTACTAGAAAATATAAGATGAGAATAGCTCTTTCACATGTGTTATGTGAGTTAGATGCCAAGAGTCATGTACGTCAGAGCAGCCTATTTTTTTATATTGACTTTAAAATTTACACTCTAGGAAAATACTGTTTAGTCACATTTTATAAACGTTACTTATATTTATATATGGTCTTTTGAATAACTATGCCTGATAATTGGCAAATATTGTAGAAAGTAAACAAATAAACACTACTTTTTAAATATTTAAATTTTATATGTACAGGTAGGTGACAGATTATCCGGCATCGGGTAATATGGCCCTGCCTATAATCCAGCAGCCTCCCTCCGGCACTGAAATTACAGCGGATCTCCACTTATGCTGCCAATCAGTGCCCAGATTGCATTCCCGCGCAGCCTCATGCATCTCCTATTGCTCGGGTTTTGCTAAAAGAGCACACATGGTTAAGGGAGGTAGTGAGGGATCGGTGGCTTTACCCAATTAACCTGATTTGTTGGACCAAAACCATTAATCCAGCATGCCCCTGAAATGGAGCATGCCGGATCATCGATGTCCTACCTATATTCGTTTTTTTACTATGGGGTTTAATTTCCTTAACTGACCTATTTCTTTCTACTGCTGTCTCAGGAAGATGTGTGGGCATCCTCACAATAGTTTCCATCATAATTATACCAACAGACAAAAAACTTAAAGAGAGTAGACAAAAAAATGGAAACACCATATGATAAAACAAAGTTTAACTTTGAAGTAATTAAATAATAATTACAAATGCAGCTGCAAAGGTGAGTCATATTAAGTTGACTGCCAATTAGCAGTATGTGGCATTTATAAAAATGGTCTGGCAATTAGTACTTTGATATGTGAGCTTTCAAAGCAACATAAGACAGTTCCAAAGAAGCCAAATAGTCAAATAAGTGCAGGTGCAACTGTCACAAAATGGTTTATGTGTGAAGGAACTGGACATCTGAAGCTTCCCAAAGCTGGAATTGTTTGCGGAGCTGCCATTTAGAAACTGCTTGTAACAAAGACCAACTACAAAGACTTGTTTAAGGAGCACAAAACCTGAACCCCTGAGCAATGGAAAAAAAAGTCATATGGTCTGTTGAGTCAACTTTCATCCTATTTCCCCATCTTTAGTCAACTTTCATCCTATTTCCCCATCTTGATATGTTTACAGTTTACGAAAGCCAAAGGAAGCCTTCTGATAAACATAGTGGGGGATCCGTAATGCTATGGGCAACTATCTTGTAGAGTTCATTAGATTTGAGAATAATCATATAAAGGTCAAGCAATGAGGCCATCATATAGGACCAGGTACATTCTATGATACAAACACTGTTCCCTCATGATGTTCCCATATCCCAGGATGATAATGCCCCATTCATACTGCTAAATAAACTCAAGAGTGGTTTCATGAACACAAGGATGAAGTCAAATGACTTCCATAGACCTCGATCAGCAGATCTAAACTTCACAGACACTTCTGGAGGACAAAGTGCAAAGTAGGTTTCTACCACCTTTCAGATATCTATTTAAGAGTTGAGTTATGAAGTCGTGTTTACAATGTGCCCTCATAGTTTGCAACTGGAAATTAAGCAAGCTCACTTCTTCTAAAAGATTATATGGAGACGCACCACCAAAGTTTTAAGAGACTTCTCCAACATGAATATGAAACTCCATAAAAAAATTGGAGAGGTTTCACTAAATGGAGAAAAAAACATTGACCACATAGCCCTATAGTTGCCATACTATCACAGATGCATTGAATAACATTTAGTTATATATTTAGAGTAATTAATAATTTTATTATTATTATTATCATTAAACACCCACAGATAATTCTACCTCTGAAAGTCTATGTGTTAAGAAGTCTCTTGAAGGGAAGCCAGTTCCTGCTCCTGCCAGTATATTGATCTGTTGGCAACATTGTCTATATAGCCACTTGCCAGATTGCCAAAGACACTTCTAAAGAGAACATTGGGGAAACTAGCAATGATATTACACATTTATCAGGGAACTGGGTCACTTGTGCTAGAAACAAGGGTGCGGGGTTGATGTATTATGGTGTCAAAGCCAGGGGAGGCACCTAGCACACTGGGACACTTATGGGAGTATGTATCCTTGTAATCTAATGAGTTTCCATTAGACCTCATTAAAGCACTGGCAGTTTTAGATCACACTGTTTCACTGCATGGAAAGAAGTTTACTCTGTGTTCAAAGTCTCCTCCCACCTGAGGAAGTAGATCATAAG
The DNA here is from genome assembly GCA_027410445.1 of Discoglossus pictus. NCBI lineage: Eukaryota > Metazoa > Chordata > Amphibia > Anura > Alytidae > Discoglossus > Discoglossus pictus. The sequence goes on along the minus strand of CM050167.1, from coordinate 46,320,969 downwards.
AAACCAAAATAGTATGTTCTACTGTAGTAGAATTGCATATAAAACAATAATAAACACTATTTTTTTTTTTACTTTCTAAGTCGAGTTGGACCAATGTCATGTGCAATTCCTCAAAAGAATATATTTAAAATACGTGACTACATTGGTTCTTCGAGCTGCAGTTCAGTGTTAATATCTTTGAACTTTTTAACTTCATTTTGATGTGGGCCTCAAACCTTAAATAAGCTCGGGTAGTTTGGAGGTATCAATCTGTACAAAATTATTATTATTCATAAGTAAAATAGGTACAAAATAATTTCATAATAATAATTGTATATAGGTATGCAATAATTCCAGCCTCTTTTTCTAGTCCTCGGAATACATTTTTGTAGAGACAAGCATTATGTTGTAGTTCTGTTCTTGCGCTAAATGTCCCTGACATGCTGTCATATTGTTGTGGCGATGGCTGCTGGTCCCCATGGCTGACAGTGCAGCAAAGACTTCCAGTTCATAAAATAGGATCCCTAGAGAGATGATAGTCTCCTCTGACCTACTTCTCCAGGGGTTGGAATTAGAGGCAGGTGTTCTGAACAGCTGCAATGCACATTCTGCCCACGCCATTAGCAAGGTGCATCTGACCGAAAGGGAGATATTTTTGCAGAAAAGCTTATTTTCTACAGCACATTGCTCACATACCTGTAGTTTGAATATTTGCACATATATAAGGAGTGAATTCTTGGCTATGGTAGACTGTTTTCAAAAAATTACACAAGTCTGCCATTAAAAAATGACTGAATAACAGGGCCACTTGCGACTTCTGTTGGTCATTTTAATTAGTATATTGTCTGTAATAACTAGACATGATAATAGGCAATATATATATATATATATATATATATATATACAACTTTTATATGCAATTATTCTTTACTATGGGGTTTCATCTTCTTTTCTGATCAAATTCTCCTTACAACTCTCTCTTCTAATCTCATGAACTTTACATTTTTCTTTGAAGATAACTTGAAGCCCCACTCAATTGAGCTTTTGAGAGATCCGGAGGCCCGTAACTGAGGTCTCAAGCTATTTTACTATTCAATTGGCAACTTAGTGCAGGCTTGGATCGGCTTCCAAGTTATAAGCTTAAAAAAATGGCAATGGTTAGACTCGTAACTTACAGCCTTCAGAAGCCTCTGATCTGTCACTTTCGCAAGGCAAAAATCGCAAATTGCTATTCAATTGCTCAATTTCCTAAAGCCCGCAAATGTTTTCACACCCATAAATGGCAAATGAAGGAGAAAATCCTACGATTGCTAGAGAGGACCCGCAAAGGGGTTAAACACTTATTCATAGCACTGTAAACCCCCCCAAAAATCAATACTACACTGTAAATAACAGGGAAAGCGATTATAGACATTAGCATTAATTGCACAACAGTCTCAAGCCCGCAAATCGGCAGGAAATAAAATACATTTTCATGTGTCATTTCAGGGTTAAATCGATCTCAGGTATCAATGAGTTAATACCTATCAGGCCACCCATTTGGGCTAGAACAGTATTGGCATTAGTTTTCATAATTCTGTATATTTTGGATTTGCTGGTCTGATTGCATATCAGACCCCCAAACCAAATTGATTGACATGTAACCTCCATGTTTTACTGCCATCATTTTCTATTGGTTGATTCGAAATGGGTGGTTACGGGCTTGTTGAATTGATCAGCTTCTTGCCCAGAACTGCTCCGAACCAATGTATGGTTTTGGCTTGGGGCCCGTAACTTGCGGCCTTGAGTAATTGAATAGCATTGCACTCGGAGACGAACTGGAGCCGGCAACTCACTCGCATTCGGCTGTCTGCGATCGAGTTGCGGGCTTGGAATTGAATGGAGGCCTTAAAGTTTTAGATGACACATTCCCTTTGTTCAGATATAATCTTCCTTTGAATTCAAAGTCTCCTCCAATTTTAGAGTGTTTATCAACAAAAAACAAAAAAACAGAAGATTCCACAGCAATGTAATAGTATATAATTGCATGTAAAATGTAATAAATTAAAGGCTTTATTAAGATTTTTTACATTTCATAAACATGTTGTGTATTTTAAATGTAGCTTCTGAAAACAGTTTATTTCACATACAGTAGACTCTCTTAACTGGCACCCATGGGGATTGGTAGAAGCCGGATAAATGTAGTTTCTGGTTGCTTGTGAGTTACTATTAAAAGAGGCCTAGATTAGCTGCACATCGGATGCTCTATTAAATATATATACAGAGTGCTGTTCTAGCAGCAGCAGCTTTCACTCCTCACTTACACACAGGTACAGTGGGCAGGAGGGTGCCGTAATGACCCCGGGGAATGTAACACCAACACTGCGCTGGCTCAGTTACTCATGCCTGTCTGCTTCCAGGTAAAACTGAATTGCAGGTTGGATGACAACCTGGCTCCTGGCATTTGTTGAGCCCCAGGAAATTTTAATTTTCATTTAAAGTACAGTATTATTTTTTTTTCTGGTTGCTTGAAAGTTCTGGTTGCTTGAATTCTGGATAACTGAGAATTTACTGTATATCACTTAAATATACTGTATATCACTTAGATATTATGATGACCATATCTATTCTTTAAAGGTAATCTTCAACCCTTTAAATTACTCTTCTGCAATTACAGTCATCACGATCAAGAAAGAGCCATCCCAGGTTTTCAGGATTTTATTTTGTGAGCACAAATAAGTAAATCAAAATGACTGAACGAACAGTCATATAACCACATCTCCTGCCCTTGAGAACTGGAAATGGCAATCATACACTAAAATATGCATAATAAAGCTGGTAATTTTCAGCAATAAAAGCACAAAGTATTTAGATAACATACATTTCTGGAACCACATTCAAGATTGTCTGTGGACATTCAAAGCAACGCATTTGTTTTTTCAGCTTCAAACAATCATGCATGGAGCTTCAAGTCACAGATGATACAACAAGAAATTGTTATGGATTTGATGACTGCATTCTGAAAATTGTTGAAAATATCTAAATGTCATAAAGTTATCAAAATCAGTGGTTCTTGAACTCCAAACTCCATCCCCCAGCTGCTACCCAGGTCCCCCACCTTAACCCATTACTCCCCAGCATGTAGCCAGGTCAAAAGCCCCTTCCCCTATGCTGTCTTAGGACCAGTGCCAGCCCCCGAGACCTTATCTGCCAGCCTCCAAGACCTTATCTGCCAATCTTCAAGGACAAAAAGGGAGGGCCTAACATGTTAAACATACCACTACTATTAATCACAGTTATAGATGATATATGTAGTTGCAGTTAAATACATGCGAAACGTGTTGAAAATTTAGTGTAGCACATGTAATATTATTATATAATTAACTTGACCCCAGCAAGATCCATTAGCTTGTGAAATAATGACTGACACCAAATTGGGAGTAACACGGGCCACAGCTTTATTAACCAACTGGATTAACATAATCCAATTAACATAAGTACTGTAATTAACATAATATTCCTTAATTAACATAATGGAGGAGGAGCCCGGCCAGGACAGTAACCTCACTCCAGGGCCACCCAAGCACGCCCATGAGGCAGGGCAACGCCCACTTAAGCCAGTGGGCCGGGCAACTTACCTCCCGCCGTGAGACACCAAAATCAAACAAACAAGAAAGCAAATTTGATACGTGCCAACATTACACACTTCCTACTCAATTCCTCTCCTATAACACAGAGAAAATATAACTTTATATATATATATATATATATATATATATTTTTTTTTTTTTTTTTTTTTTAATTTTATTAGACCAACCCAACTTTCTTAACTAACTTGGGGCAGGGAGGGGGGGGGAAATCCTGGCAATGGCCAGCGCAGAGTTAAGTAGGAAGCCCGCGAAATGGGCGGAAGTCCCTCCTCCACTCTCCCAGCCAATCAGGAGCGCTCCGCTGGGTCACGCTGCGCTGCGTCAGACCCAGTGCCTGGGGCTGCCCCCGCGCCGGCCAGGATCAAAAAAGAGGTACCCAGATCAAAGCGATTAAGAGACACTGTTCTAAATTATACTGAACTTGTTTTTTGATGGTAGCTATTAAAAACAGTTTTTTTTAAACTTACAAAAAATGCATATCGAAATGGTGTTTGGGTCTTGGAAGATTATCAAGAAAAAATCAACCTTAGATTGAGTGTCCACTAGTCTCCTATTTTTCCCCCTCTTTTGGACATACAGTCCCTCTTTTAATGGTAAATACTCCATCCCTCCCAGCATCCTAAATGTCCCTCCTTTGTAGGAAAGTCACACATTTAAGGTGAAATCTCTCTAGTTCTTCCCTGACCATGTCATACTTTATGTGTCTGTTTTGAAGTATGTATATTTGTGGGGATCAGTTTGCACGTATTTGGTGCATTATTCCCCAAACTAAGTATTCTCATTGTAGCTAATGACAGTAACAATAACGATAGTAACACTAACTAATATTATACATGTTTGAAAGCAGTGGAAGGAAAGTACAACATGTGGAGTCTACTAAACATATAACATGTATTTATGTCCATGGCTTACATGTTGTTTTCCTAAGCTAAAGTCATCCATTACGTTCCCATGTCTGCCCTAATGTCTGTTTTACCTTCCTTCTATTGTAACAAAATCAATTCTAAACTGTTTTTCCTATTAATGAGCCTTTTATCAAGTGGTCCTTAATGTGGTCCTAGGCATCCATCTGAAGCCCTTCACTTGTTCCAGAATATTTTTAAAGCAAGATTTCCATGTTCATATACAGGAGGGAGAAATATATTAAAATGGAATTTGTGAAAAGAAAATAAAGACTAGGAGGAGGGAAAGGGGAATAAGACACAGGGTAGACACAGGATTTAAAGCATCAATATAGTTCAGGCAAAATGTGTTTGTGAATTAAGTAATAGACAACATTAGCATCTGTGTAAGCCTTGAGTATAAAAACATTTTTAGAGAAAAATGTCATTCATTTAACCTTCCTGAGAAGTGCATAAGAAGGGCATGTACATATAAATGTGTGGGAGGGGTAGAATGTATCAAATACTAAAAGTGGAACCCACTTACCACAAACCCCTACTGCTTAATAAAAAAAACTATAAAAGGCTTCAAAGCTGCAAAGTGTTCAAACATGGAATATTTTAGACAAAAACAGAAACTTCTTAAACACAAGATGTCCTCTAAAAAATACATTTATACTTGTGGTTTATACAGCTGATAATTTTGTTAGTTTGTCACATACTTCACAAACATGTAAAGTTATTGCCAAACTACAGTGATCCTACAACAAGGAATATGAAATGGAGAGAAAAGGATGGGATATTGGGAATGGACAGGGCTATGGAAAAGAGAAGAGAAAGAAGAGGTGGAGAGGGAGCAGTGGGATTAGAGGAAAATAAAGCTAAATGGGCAAAAGATATATATTTTTTAAGTTATATGGAAGTTTCCCTGTTTTTACCTTTTTCCAATCTAACACATGCTGCTTATATCAGAAACACACATTACATTGATTCATTCTATACACATACAGATTTATTTTATTTAAAAAATGTTTTACATACCCCCAGAGGTGCTTACATCTGGCATCTGGTACATAGTAGTAGAAACACTGCATTTGGGTACTTTTGTTAACCCTATACTAACCTTTAAGCCAACAGCAGCACAGTGCAGAAATCAACCCAGCAATGCCTGAGCACCTCCTTATGGAAGGGGAATGCAAGACTACACATCCCAGGATGCTTTGCTGCAAACTGACTTCTCAGTCATTGAAACAATGTTTTAGCTGTCTGTGATTGGCCAAAATGAATTATGAATGTTATGCTAATTTAGTTAAGGTTCACAAATGGCATTCCTTCTCAAAATCAAGTAGCAGAAAACTGAAGAAATTTGCAAATGTCAGGGGTAAGTTTATTAATGTTTATTTTGGAATTTTTCCATGCAAAAAAAATTATTCATACACTACTAATTCTAATCTATCAGATACATACATAATACATGAAACCTAAATATGCCTTTAAGGATGTTAAGGAGGAAAGAGAGAGTATAGAAAGCAGTGTTGAGGAAAGGAGCACAAAGTAAGGAAAGCTGGAAAAGCGGATGAGATGCGTATGTGTGAAAGCTTTGATGGCCATCCCTTGATCTCCTGCCCTGTACCACTACCTTGATGGCCTTTTGTGAAAACCTGCCTTGCTAATCTGTTATCTTCCAGATGCCTTTTACGATTAGGGCTGATTTGTGCAATAGAAGCTGCAATAAATCAAGGAGTTTTAAATCTGACACCCTCCCCCTTGCCTGTACAAGATCCTTTGAGAGATTTGCGGGTTTGTGGTTAATGCCAATTATATATTAATGGCATCTTTCTGGCTTCTGTTCCACACAATAATTGGTGACCTTGAGTGTTTTTGAGCCCTAAGCAATAGCTTATTTCACAAATCGTACCGTCTTCTCCGATTCCCTTCCCCCAAAGCTTCAATCCTCCACCTTCTTTTGTTCACTCTTGTGTCATCTCACTGACTAATTATTCAAATAAACAGAAAAAATGACAGCTTTTTGAATATTCTCAGGCAGTTCTGTAAGAGAGTGATATATGGTGAAGAGAAAGAAAAAGAGTATGTAGCTACCCTGGGACTAAAATAAGAATCTCATTAGCAGCGTACAGTACAAGTCATTATTGCTGCATATCGCCAGAAATAGCTTGGATTTATTTTTGTGTATAGAAACATAGATTTGAAACATTACAAGGTTTGGTTTAATTAACCCCGAGAATGCTTGAATTTCTTAACCACATCCTATAAGAAGGCTGTTCCACTTACCTACTACTTCTTATTTGAAGTAGTACTTCCACAGATAACCACTAAATCTTCCTCCTTCCCACCTCAAATCACTAACTCTTGTTCCTGAATTTCTCTTCTTCTGGAAGATACTTCCGTCATATATCCGTAGAGCAATATACCCCTACGTAAAACCTTTCACAGGGGTCACAAAGGGTAAGGAAGGAATTTAATGGCAATCATCTTAATAGGAATAAGACATTGCGGGTTAGTTAACCATTTCCCATTATGAAACTTAGCAGATCTAGGGGAATGTCATGTATCCCTTTCAAATCACCACCACATCATTAAGCTTATGTTGTGCAAAAGCGTGATGGAAGCCCTCCACCTGCCTTGCAGCAGCTAAATAGTACATTTGAGATCATATTTAAATATCTAAAAATAAATAGAAATTAATTTCCTTCTCAGAAATCCAAGAACTAGAGTTATTGCGTTGCACTCTGGGAAACTGGGCAGGGACATGCAAATGAGTCAACAATTCATTATCACTCTTAAATCCCCCAAAAAAACACTTTCAATTCAGGTATTTGTAAGTTTCAGTCCTTTAGGACCTATAATGTCTATGTTTGAGCCCAGGGAAGGTCGGTGCTTAGAAGACAACAGCATGACACCTTTATTTGATATTCTGCAAAATTGTTTTAGAAAGCTTAAATTTAATATACATTGTTTAAGTTTTATGTATTCTGTTCTATTTTGATTTGGTGGCAGCCAACGTCTTCTGTTGCTAACTGGAATAGACGCCTGGGAGGAACTTTTCCTTCAGATAATATCTCTATTCAGTTCTATTTCACTTTCATATCACCTTCAGTCTTGACATGTAGAACGTATCGATCAGCGCGTTATCTCACCTGGACTCTTTAGACTGTAAGTTTGCGAGTTTTAAATCTTTTGGTGCTTTTGGGAAAGCTGTATGTATGTTTGATTTTAAACTCAATAACAGGGCCCTCCATTCTTGAAGGGCCCCATAGTCCACCACAGGCCTTCTGGAGGGGCCACTTGACCTGGCAGGACTGTGGTCTGTGATAGGAGGTGGCTAGCTGGGGGTGGTGGAGCCATTTATAGGCTCTTTGGATAGGCCATCCTGTCTCCCTGTTCTTCTTTATTTTCCTTTCCCTTTTTTCTCTCTTTCTTCTCCCCCCCAATATTCCACTTGCACTTACTGGCTCCCGTATTCCTGGCCTACATCCTGCAAAGGCATCATCGCGTGGAGGCTGGAGAAGTCAGGATCAGCTGTTGTCCATGGACACCTACGCTAATGAGAAGCAGTAACCTTGAAACAGCTGCAGGTGGGTAGGACTTCTAGTCTGTGTATCATCCATCCTGAGCTTTGACAAAGCTGTGTAATTTAACAGGCACATGCTTAAGAAAGGAAGCCATGTTTAAAATGGTAATGGATTATAAGAGTGAAGCTACAGGCAAGAGTGGGACTGTAATTGGTCCTCTAACTTCAGCAGGTCATCTAGTAAGGCAGTAAGGCCCAAATGTTCTTGCTCCCTGTGCAACAAAGAGCAGTGGTGTTCACTGGAGAGAGGGCGACAGAGAAGTTTATGGCGACCTACTTATGTTGTTTCTGCTGCACTCACTAGGATGCCACAGGTTGCCTTAGTCATAGGGGGAGCCAGTATTTTGCTTACTTAGTGGGGTTTGCGATCTAGGGGCATGGGATAGAGTGGACCAGCAGAAATAGAGAATTGCCAAATTGGGACGCATACATTAATTGGCTTTGCGGCGGCAACTCAACATCGGTATAGGGAGTTGGATTGGCCTACCCACCACCCGACTATCTCCACTTCAATCCATTATGAATGCCTCTGCTAGACTCGTCTTCCGTACACAACGTTCAGTGTCGGCAACACCTCTCTGTCAATCTCTCCACTGGCTTCCCATAGCCTCCAGAATAAAATTTTAAATCCTGACCCTAACTTTCAAAGCCCTCAACAAGAGCACTCCCCCATACATTTCTGGTCTCATCTCCAAATACTCCCCCACCCGCCCTCTTCGCTCTGCTAATGACCTTCTTCTTTCCACAACTCTTGTCACCTCCTCTCACTCTTGCCTTCAGGACTTTTCTCGTGCTGCCCCTATTCTCTGGAACTCCTTGCCTCGCTCCACCAGATTATCCTCCAGCCTCAAAACATTCAAAACCTCTCTAAAAACACATCTCTTTAAAGAAGCGTATCACCTGTCCACCCTAACACTCTCAAATCTCTCTCCCTCCTTTTCCTCACACAATACCTTTAGGATGTAAGTCTGCGAGTTTCAATCCCACAAGGTGTCTTAGGGAAAGCACCATGGACAATGCATTCCAAACTCAAAGACAGGGCCCTCCTTGTTTTACTATGTGTTAATTTGTATGTATCTTTGTCTTGAACGTATCTTATGTACAGCGCTACGGAATATGTTGGCGCGTTATAAATAAATGATAATAATAATAATAATTGGAAGGATAACTATTTGTGGAGTAGTAGCAAATTTCCTGGCAGGGAGGCCTCTGTCCTGTCTTGGTCATTGATTGCGACACTTCTCCTGTCACAGTTTACTGGAGAACCCATACATGGGACTCTTGGACCCACGCCCTATGTTGTTTTTTTCATCAGAAGGGGGAACATTTACTGAGAGTTTATAGAGTGTGCCTTGAGGTTGTGTTGGTATAGTACATTTGTTTGTCCTTGATACTATGAGATATGGTGTGTTGTCTGGGAGTAGATTTTCTTCTTTCATACATGGATGTCTAACTCCCCCCCCCCCCCACACACACACATACACGTTTTCCAAATTTGGTTATGCCTATCGGCTCTGTTCCTGTGTTTAGTTTTTCCCTGCTTGTATATTTTAATATGGCTTTGTCTAGTCAGGAAGTTTGGTTTGTGCAGGTTTTCATATCCTGTCAGTATTTCCCACTAGTTGTCATTCATGCATGCCATTATTGTGAAAAAAACTTAACAAAAAACCAACATGTTTTTCCAGGCGATGTTTCAAGCATCTGTGGGATTCTACCAACTCCTCAGAGTTAGGGTACAAAGACAACTTGTTGGTTCCATGGAGGGTCTTCTCTCAATGTGTCGGGTATGCAAGACTATTTTATCGCTTTTATATCAAGGGTTCTATTGATTTTATCGTTTTTTATGTAGGGTACCATCAGTTTTACAGTCCCTTCCCTATCTTTTATTCCGGATGCCCCCTCTTTTGGGCATGGTACGTTTTATTTATCAAATTTGATGATTAATTCTTCTACCTCGTTATGCTACCACCTCTCTCATATTACGTAATCATATGGGGGCCCATTTCCATCATTCAGCACGTTTTTCTAATAGTTTGGCATAAGTTAAGTTATCCTTATGTGATTTATTCATTTTTCCCTATTATTCATAACATTTGTGTGAATAAACTGTTTTTTAATCCCGCTAGTTTGATTGCTGGGAGTGAGATTCATTAGGGTGTATGTCGGGTTGTATAACTGAACATATAATGATGGTTTAGGACAGATAGGTCCTCTCTCGCCCTGCTGAAGAGGGTTTATACTGAGTTGGTTGTCACTCCTAAAGGAATTTCGGGTGCCTGTAAAATATCCCCATAGAATCATTGCTTCTGTGATACATTGGGGGTGGTCAATATTCCCATCCTCACTACTCTATTAGGTTACGACTATGGTGGATCGTGAGGGGAGTCGCAGCGACAGTGGTAAAGTGGGTGAGATCCTACCCTACCGTTGTATGACTCTTCCAGCAATGGTTCAGGTCGTAGGGTGAAAAAGGATTCAGGGCATAGGGTGTACTGTCTCTGGCCAGGCTCCTCCCCTCAATTGGTCATTGGTGATTTATTATTATTGTTGTTATGGTTATTACGCTATTTGTGTTTTTGGCCGATTTCCCTCCAATAAGTGGTCTGTGTCTAATCATTATATCCAATATGTGATTAGGGGATAATCTTTATATGTACATACCAACTGGGCCTAGCTTAGGTCATGTGCAATGTCATTTTTGTACTTAACCCCTGTAGAGCGCTACGGAATATGCTGGCACGTTACAAATAAACGATAATAATACAAAATGATAATAATAATGATTACTACTATGAATAGCTACTTGAAAATAGGACTGAATAGAAAAGGTAAGACCCAGTAGGATAACACTCTCCATAGGCTACATGGTGGCTTCAGTGTCCCTTTAACTCTGTAGCAAATGCATTAAGCAGAGGTGTAATAATAAGCTCAGTTGTTTAAATACTCAGTTATTTATATACTAGTTTTGTCTCATGAAGCAACAAATGATTGTATCGTTTTAAATATGCTCTTCTAAAGGGAATTTTGTCCATGGCCACAGGGGAGGTGCTTCAGTGTCTCACGCTGCTAACGAGCAGACAGGTTACATGCTGTGTTAAAATATGGTAGTGTGAAGTCCCTCCCCTGTGAGTGTGGTCTTAGATCATAGTTGTGCAGCATGGCAGCTCTCATGGGTGAAAACAGGAAGAACTGGGGAGGTTCCAGAAGGTGAGAATCTGTTACGTTTTTAGGCTTCTTAAAAGTAAATGTAACACAATTTAATTGAGGATAAAATTAATTAAGTCACCTAATTAAACATCCATATAAAACAAACAAAAAGAGTCCCTTTAAATGTATGCATATGCAGGATTATGTTATGTTATGTTCCTTTAATTATAACCTATGCTATGACAGCTATCACAGCTTGTAATCCCTAAACCATAAACCTTGTGCAGCAAGGCTGAGAATCATTTACAATTGTTTAATACACGTGTGACCATAAAGCTGTGCACATTAGTGTCCCTCGTCAAAATGCTGTGCAGACGTCTTTGCCAAAACTAGAGGCAAGATTAGCTTAATTCAAATGAATGATACTTAAATCTTAGCCAGGAGAGAAAATCAATTTCAGAACATATTAAATAAGAGTCTAGCTCTCAAAAGATGCACAGTTACATTATAGAAAACATATTCCTTAGCGTGTGTTCTTTGTATAACAGAGAAAGTGCTTGTCTCATAATTTGACTAAGAACCTAAATTTCGTAGTTATGGCCTTCTGGCCATCATTAAAGATGGCAGCTTTACTAGGGAAGCGTGAATTGGTATAGTGGGCTAAGCAGAATTTTCTACCCAAGGCAAAGAACAAAAAAAAAAAAAAAACATTTTGCACAAAATAAAGTATTACTTAGCCCTCCCTTTACGAATCCCTTCAAGTCTCCTAATTCTCCTAATCACTTAACGAATCAAATTTAATTTTCTGAATGGTTAAACATAACCAAATGCTTTTAGAAAAAAAAACACAATCTTTGTATTTTATACTACTTTTATATTCAATCATTTTTCACTGAGTAGCTCCATTTCTTCTTTCATCCCCAATCTTGCCTGTATTTTCTCAGGTGGGTTTGTCAACGTAAACTAATGAACTTCCTTCAGTCCTGCTGAGTGTACTGGCAGATGTAACTGCTATATTTCCATTGTGCAGACCGATTCTTCCTATTCAAAGTCTCCCCTACCTCAGGAATTTGATATTCTGACACATATAGCCCTTTAAAATCTATAGAAAATATTAATATTAAAGTGCTATTATAGTAATGTTATCTGTCGCTAAGAATGATTGTAGTCTCTCACCGCTCATCAAGCCAGAATCTTTCCCATCATTCGCTAGTATTAAAATATTCAAATGAATTCTGCTATGCGCCCAATAAATCGCCATCCAATTTTTTACTTTGCATTGGAAGTGATTATATTTGCACATGCACTGCAATCAGCTGGAAGAATTTAGTAATGTGCAGGTGCGACTTGCATTACATTTTATTTTAATTATTCCCTGTGATATACACAAAAATTTTATCAGTATGTTTATTATTGAATTATATTTGTGTTAACCATGTGATTGCTGAGGAGTTATAATTTTTTTAACCTAGCAGTTTTTATGAAAATTCTAGGATAAAACGTACTGATATCTCATGGTGAAAAGCAGGTTATAAATGTAGTTATAATTATAGGATTAAGCATTTTGCAAGACTTCAGGTTGTGATGATGGATAGCTGCAAAGAACAGAGAAAATGCTTTAGTGAATTATGTGATGTGATCATGTCTTGGACTACTGTAGATTAGCAAAAACATCATTTAGTTCCCAAATTATAGCCCTCCTTTAACAGAACCATAAAAAACAGAATGTGATCAGTAACAGGAGCTCTCAATGGATTGCATGGCAACAGAAAGCACTACCATCCAAAATGAAAAACTATGGGCCCTATTAAATTGTCAAAATCACAATTACTGAAGCCTGTAATGTAGCCTGCAAAAGTAACTGATATTCAATTGGCCTCCTCTAGCTACCCGCAATCTACTTGCGAGCTACAGGCTGAAAATTCCTGCGGTTGCCAAAATCGTAACTCCGACCCGTGTAAGCCTTTGATTTTTCAAGCCCGTAAATGTTACAATTGCTAAAATCGCAAATTGCTATTTAATTGCAACAATTCCACAAGCCTGCAATTGCCTTCAAGCCTGTAAATGGCAAATGTAGCAAAAAATTATACGAGTACTAGATCGGACTCACAAGGGGGTTAAACACCTTTTCGTAATACCATAAAAGCAAATAAAAACACAATACTGGACTTTAAAATATGGGGAAAGCAATGTAAGACATTAGAATTAATTGCACAACCGTCTCCAGCTCGCAAATCTGCAATAAAAAAATATTTTTTATATGTTTAATTTCCGTGTTATATCAATCTCGGGAAACATGGAGTTAATACATATCAGGCCACCCACATGGACTATAACAGTTTCTTCTTTCATTTATATTGATTTTTAGATCACTGGATTACAACCCCGATCGCATATCAGACGTCTAAACACTAATTGATTGACGTTTAAACGCCATGTTTTACTGATGTCATGATGACGTCTAATTTTCTATTGGCTATTTCTGAATCGTTACTTACACGCTTGCTTAATTGATCATGATCATGCCCTAAAATGCTACGTACGGTTACATGGTTTACGGATTTGGTTTTCGGCCATGTAGTTACAGGCTTGTTTAATTAAATTGATCTGTAACTGTTGCAATTTTCTGGATTTTTGGTGAATTTAATAAGGCCCTATGTTTACTAAAAAAACTCTCATCCCGTTGTGCTGGGAAAATGTTTAACTAGAGCACTAGGGTTAATTTCTTCACAGTATTCACTAAGAGTCTTTCCTTTCTACATTTGCAAAGAAGCAGTTATTATAACTAATTGCATAACTGTATTCATTGCAAATTCTAATAAAATGCTTATCTAAATAAAAAGCTTTATGATTGCACAGTGGTCCTTGAACACCATGAGTTGAAAACAGACAATAATTTATTGCAACACTTCAGGCCTAAACTTAATGATTCTAGTATTAATTTATCAATTTATAAAATCAATGCAGTATATTGAAGAGAGTGGGTGGGACAACACGGTTAAATGTGTGACATTCCCTTTGTCTGGATGCATATTGGTGGTGGGGCTACTAATACTAGGGTTGCAATAATATCAATATATTTTCAGAGAATACTTTTGATTTCCTGATATTAAATTTAGAATATTAATATGCTTTATTTTTAGCTTCTGAAATGTTTTCTAGTGCCCTAAATTTATCATTACTGTGCATTATACTTTAATATAGGACTAGCATATTTTGTTAATTTCTTATGAAGTAACAACTAGCAAATAGAACATGGATCCAAATAGGAATGACTTCAATGGAGTAAAAAACACTTTTTTCTTAAGTTGACTGGCATTTTTACAAGATCGTTTGCACACTCAAAATGCACTCAAAATGTCTAATAATTTTTTAATAATGTAAACCATATGTATATTATAAGGAAATTGCATGTCACTGAAGAAATCCGTTGCTCTTTGGTACAAGGTCACAGCATCAATGTGAATGCCATCTATCCTCTGCCCCAGTGGTGAGAGCCAAGGCTCTCAAAGGAGTTCATTTGATTCCAGGAATGATAATGAATAATTGATCCTTACCAAAGACTTACAACTGTCCATATATTCAAAGTAAAAGGCAAACCTCCCTTCCATTTAGTTTCTTTTGGAGAACTGCACTTGAAAATAAGCAACATGTTTATAGAAAACTAATACTCCCGTTAATTTATTACCTTCTATATACAAATACACTGCTGTGAAAGCTACTATTTCTTTGTGATGATGAACTTTCTAAGGTGAGAGGAGAATTTCAACTTAGAGAAACAAAAGGAATGTGCGTTAGATTGTAAGTTTGCGAGTTTTCAATTGTGTGTTCGTGTCTTGGAAACAAGCACTGTGTACATTTGATTATAAGCTCAAAAACAGGACCCTCCATTCTTTATAAGGTGTTAAGTTTGTTTTTTGCCATGTACTAAACCCCTGTACAGCGCTACGGAATATGCTGGCGTGACATAAATAAAGATAATAATAATAATAATAATAATAACTGCATAATGGGACATCTAAACGAGCAGTAATGGAACTTTCATTAGTTTATAATGACATACACTACCTATATTAGCATAACAAGTCAGGTCAGAAAAGACAATGGATTCCTACACTAAAGACTGATTGCATATAAAGGATAAAAATGTAAAGTCTTTTTTTTTTAAACATCATTATATTTAGTTATTTAAAAGAACATATTAAGAATATGACAGCACAAGCCAAACTGCTTCTTTGCCCAAGTGAAGGTAAGGAAGATGGCAGCCAAAATTATTTCCTTTAGTATGCTTAAAAGACCATAGCAGTTCTCGAAAAAATACACTTGTTTGTATGTATGTATGTAAGTATGTATCATTTTATCAATATTAGCAACTAATAGCCATGGACATAATTTTTTTAGAGAAAATCTAATTTTTAAGGCTTTGTTTATGAATGTACCAACATTTTATTTATTTCTAATTAAAAAATAGCTGTATGCATGGCCGGATTACCCATCAGGTCAACTAGGCAGCCGCCCAGGGGCGCTTCCCTGTGGGGGGCGCCACTTCTTTAAAAAAAAATGGTTCCTGGCTTAAAAAAAAATGAAATGTTGCAGTTCATAGACTGGATACTAGGGGCTAACAACCTAGAACAATATAGTTACAACAGGAAATGGAACTTACACGTACAGAAAAGGCAAAAATCGGTCTGTGCATACCTTGCGTACTCACTCGCAGGGGCTCCTCTACTTCACTGCCTAGGGGCTCCAAAAAGGTAGATACTGCCCTGGCTGTATGGCTTTTTTCCTCATTAATTATGCTCTTAGTCAGACTCAAAATTGCAAACATATATTTGTTATTTGCATTATGCAATGGTTATTCATCTCCATAGAGATGCACAAGACAGACACCTCATTGAAAGTGAAGTGTTTGATACCTACCCCCATTCGCTTATACATACTCGGAAGCAGGCAGTTGCAAGGATAACTGTAAGTCCTGTCCTGCACAAATGTATATATACCTCTCATACATGCAGTATTCACTAAAGTATTAAGAATGCTCCCTGAGAAAAGTAGATCCACCAAAACAATTATAATTAAAAATAGCTTTATGCCATTTCACTATCTGATTATGCTATTACGCCAAACATTTTTTTCAAACATACATTTTTGCTTTATCATATGGTCTTTTAAAAGAGAAATATACATTTTGATGCCAATGCTGGTTGTTGGTGGTATCAAACATTACTTTATTGTTGCAAACTGCATTCGTCCTAGCATGTGTGGGGAAGGAGTGGGTGTCAAACTCTAAGGATCCAACTACTATAAAGACACTTCAATTTCCCCCCTCCTTTACCCATCCATCCACTGATAAAGATAAGTACAGGTCAGGAAGTGATGAAACCTTCAACTTCTTAATAAAATATGTTTTTCTCTAAAAAAAAAATTATGTTCCTAGTTTATACAGCTGCTAATGTTAGTTTGTCACGTACTTCACAAAACTGCATTTTTGTTCTGCAACTACGATGGTCCTTTAATTGGCCCAAGCCTCAATGACTATCAGTAAATCTATCATTGAATGTATCCTCTTCCAAGAAAATAAATGTCCCTCTTTCTCCACTTAAAAAGAGATGCATGCTTCCCTGTATTGTTTGTATCCAGGTGATCTCTGTGTATTTGAATGCATTGTGTGTGTTTGGAAGCAGGGTTATCTGTGCATATATGTGCTAAGCACTGTTCTGGCTGTGTCGCTCTGAATTCAGTTGCCATGGAAACCTCCCTGCAAGAGGCAGTTCTTCTGTCCCATATAAAAAGAGGCCCTTGCATGTAGCTGTAGGGAGACAGATTGAATCTGACAGGCTGCTCAAAAATCATATGAAACATTAATATATTCCTGGCACTACAGTTTTTGTATTTGTCCTTAAATACAGAGATCATGTGTGGGAAAGACATGTAGATAGTGTCTTATGTGTATGATAAATATGTAATATCATGTTGTTCATCTAAATAAGAGTAATACTATATATTTTCAAGAACTTATATTATTCTTCCAGGCATACTAACCACATCCTCATTTTTTGGTTTTGTAGAGCATTTCATGCAAATATTTATTGACACTTGAGTATTTATTTGTTTGTATTAACCTTAAAATGTTGCCGCTATCAAAAAAATCTTTAATTTCTCAAAAATAAATATATTTTCTTTTTCTTTTTATGCAAAAGTATCTTAAATAGGAATAGCAAGAAAGAGTAGGACTGTGACCTTGGTGGGTCCTCCTTCCTGCAAGGCTCTCAAAGAGATGCCACAAATCTAGCTGGACCCTACAATAAGAAACAGAGAACGATGATACTTGGAATGCAAAAGAAGCCACTCAAAAAGATAAAAACGATAATACTGGATGATGTACAGCCAAAAGGCCAAAACCCCCAAGAGTAGGACTGTGACCTTGGTGGGTCCTCCTTCTTGCAAGGCTCTCAAAGAGATGCCACAAATCTAGCTGGACCCTACAACAGAGAACGATGATACTTGGAATGCAAAAGAAGCCACTCAAAAAGATAAAAACCAATACTGGGTGATGTACACCCAAAAGGCCAAAACCCCCAAGAATATATAGATATATCCCTAGACTCACTTATATAGATGTATAGATATATCCCTAGACACTGTGGGCCACATCATACAGCTCTTGGTATTCCAAGGTGGTCTCCCATCCAATACTGTCCAGGCCCAACCGTGCTTGGCTTCAGGGTGGTATGACCCCTTGGTTCCCTGACTGGAATCAAACCCAGGTCGCAACTGTGAAAGCACCGAATCCTAACCACTGGACCACCAGGAAACCCCAGACACTTATATGGAAATAAAAAAAAAAAAGAAAAACATCCCCAGGATATTTTCTGCGAATAACTGGGAAGCCAATTTTGAATTCTTAAAGGTGAAATGGAAGTATTAATGAACCACCTTTACAAGAACATTTATTTTGTGCTTTAGTTCGGTGAAGAAAAAAAAACATTATGGAGTCTGTTTAAATATAAATATTGAAATGGAGATTAAGGGCCATATGTATTACCTTAGAGAACTGTTGGATAATGTAAAAATCAGTCTAGCATAACATGAAACTGGCCAACTGTTCATCAATACATATATACTGTATATACCACCTATTCTACATCCTTCAGTAAATATGTTTTTTTCATACATAGTTTAATGCATTTACATACAGTGGGGGAATTTACTAAGATTCAGGGCATCACAATACACCTGACTTACTAACATTTTTTATTAAAATAAACCCCTCAATGTGGCAGGTTACCACCAATAAACAGGCTCACATTCCCCTCTATTGGCCCCACTGAGCATGTGCTGTGGTATATTCACACACTTTCAGAATTTATTAATGCTGCTCAAACAAAGCACAGAAAAGTTAATTGAAAGAAAATTGAATTTTTAAAACTGATCTATAATTTACTCTTTTATAGGAGCTTCAATATACCTTCCGCCTTACTAAATTGCGATTTGGCAAATTTAAAAGCGCTCTATTTAAGCACAGAGCATATTTTTTTACAGAATTTTTAAAAGTGCAGTTGGAAACATAAGCAGCCTTATTAAATTGTGATTCTGCAAATTGAAAAGGACTCTATTTAAGCACATAGCATATTTTTTTTACAGAAGTTTTTAGTTAGTGAAGACCTTACTTTTGGAGAGAAGTTCACTAACTAAAAACTTCTGTAAAAAAAATATGCTATGTGCTTAAATAGAGTCCTTTTCAATTTGCAGAATCACAATTTAATAAGGCTGCTTATGTTTCCAACTGCACTTCCTCACTTCAGCATGCAGATTGTTTTAATGTGCAAGTTATTAAGGACCAAACATCACAAGATCCTTGCAATTGCTCATGTACTCTATTTACTGTGTTTGCTGCATCAAATCGTATTTCAACTCTTTCCTTTGGTTTCTCCAGACAAAGGAAAAAAAAAAATGAAATGTATTTTCTACAGTGAACAGATTATATGAGCATTTAGAAGAAGTGGGTTTTTTATGGTCCCTTCAGTACCTGCAATTGTTCTAGATATTTCTATTTGTGAGCACATAATAACATAATAACAAATAACAACCAAGATAAGTAAATACTTACATGAAAAGCTAATTTATAAAAAGTGAAAAGAGCATCAAATTATAATGTTGTTACAGTGTCTCCGCTTGATTTTGACTGCTCTACATAATGATGCTATACATGGGTTCTGTGTTCCTTTACTGTTAATATTGCCTGAATACAATTAGGTTAATCAGTGGTGAGGTCACTATGCTGGCTGTTGGTCACTTTTTAATACTAGAATTGGCCTATCCTAATCTAGGGGCACTTCAGCACTGGAGATGATAAATACTGGAATAAGTCACCAAGCTATATCAAAATTATATGAACTTTGTACATTAAAAAAGTGACCACGGTCCATGTATTGGCACAAGTTATTATCATTATGTGGTGTAGGGAAGACTCAGGACATTGTGTCCTTTTTCTATCAATGTGAAGTTTTACAAAGACATGTACATACACAATGAAGGGCCCATAGGCCACCTCAGGCTTGCCTGGGGTTGGAGGGAGGGACCACCTGACCTGGCAGGACCAGGTAGGGGCAGGAGGTGGCTAGCTGGGGGAGGTGGAGCCATTATAGGCGTTTGGCGCCAATTTCCACCAGTTTGCCACCAGCTTGCCATGGGAGCAGATGCCCACCCACCCATCCCTAAAGTATTGTTGTTAACGTGATGTATATGTTGTACTGTTAAAAAAAAAGCAATGGATGAATAATAGTAAGTTGTGGATTATTTTGTTTATTGTCTGAAGTACTTGTTGTTGTGGATGTATCATTGAAGTATATATTATATGGTATCAAAAGTTTGTTTATATTGTCACAGCGGCGGGTGGTGAGGGGAGTCCCCGGGACAGTGGAAAATGGGGGAGATCCTACCCTACGGTGGTACGGATGTTCCTACACGATAGGCCCTGGATGAGGCTTCAGGGCGTAGGGTGTACTGTCTCTGTCCAGGCTCCTCCCCTTCAGGGTTATGTTTATTTATTTATTGTTATGGTTATTACATCATGTTGTGTTTACCAATAAACGCTGTGGCCAGTTATCTCCCAAGAAGTGGTCTGTGTCTAATTTTATATTCAATGGGTAATGGGGTATAAATTCTTATATGCACATACCAACTGGGCCTTGCTTAGGTCATGCTCAAACAAGGCTTGAATATATTCAAGTTCTAATTCTTACACAATAAGATAAGGCAGTTTCTACTTAAACAAATGATGGGGTGTCTTAACCTTTTGAATGGATTTCTGCTTCCCATGCACTATAAAATATATGGATAGCAGGGTCAAGGAAAGACAAGAGCTGCCTCCCAACAGAACCCACACCCAACTACCCGATTTCAAACTGTAGAAGCTAATTGTAATTGTTGATTTAAACTGCAGTACTTTTATGCACAGTGCTCAATTGCCCATTACAGCACCTGGAAAATCTAATTTAAGTAAACTGTCGTCTCCTGTGTTATTTTGTTAGAAATGCAAACCTAGATTAAGTAAAGGGGAAAAAAAGTACTAGTTAACTCTTTCAATGGCAGTGCAATCTTTACAGTTCACTTCTGCCAGTTAAAGAGTTAATAAAACATGGAACCTCTTACAACTGGAAATCCAGTAACATTCCTAATAAGCACAGTTATGGTATTATGATGTGATTCATAATGAACTATGATAAATGTGCTAAATATTAGAGCGTCCTAGCTGCAGAAGTGCACCTAAATAGTGTGGAAAACCTCATGCCATTCTGCTTCCAACTGAGTTGTGTCAAACTGTGTCAAGAATTCAGATCAGATGACTATTAAATTGCAACAAAACCAGTGGTTCTATTGTAATAATTAAAAATGTCCTACTATAATATGCCTAATCCAGGGTTATGCATGCCTCCACTAATCTCGGTTTGGCCTCTGCAGTGATACGGATGTCTGTTTCAAAAATATGAGTATATAACTAACATATACTACTGTTGAATTTACAGGTACAATATTGGAATAAAATGACAAGATAAAGAAAATAAGTAAAGATTACACAATATCAGTGTGAGTCGGACATGGTTTAGGAATTTACATTACCATCACCTCATGCAAAATAGATTAGGTCAAAGAAACTGACATGTAATGTGTCAGATAACATATCCGTTTTTTGTGTAATTTTACTGTATTTTTGTCTGCAAAAATGATTCAATTAGTCTGCTTTGGACAATTATCTTTACATGGGATCTAAATACAATCCCATCAGTACAATACAGAATTTTCTAAAATACACATCTATGATGCATCAACACAGAGGCGCTATATATTATGGTTCCAAACATACAAGATTATAGAAAGAGTATGAGAATTGGTGTGATATGAAGAATAAATTAATCTGGAGGGTGACTTACCTATGTTTGGATGCTTCAGGAGACGACAGATTCGAGCCTCTCGTTCCAACTTCTGGTGATCTGAGAAAATACAAAAGTTTGAATAAGTACAACTAAACTAACAGGAATACGGAAAAAAAAAACTGAGTTAATTAATAATTTCACATGTATGCAGAAAATTGACTGATAAATCTTTAGCTTTCTATTCCCACACTATGGCAACCTGAAAACAGTGTAGGCAGTAACAATTGCTGCTTCTCCCTCCACACAATGTCTTATGCAATTATCCACTTTATACGCGGGTACAGGTGGGCAGTAACAATGCCAGAAACTTTCTGCATGAAAACCTCCCTGACAGCCCTTTAACTTGTACATTAAAAGCAAGAATATCATCTATATCTGATATACCCAGCCTACCCCTAAACACTTCTTTCTCAAACTTTACTTTATGCACAAAATTACTTAATCACAACATGTACTAATATATGTTCTGCAACTACCTACAAATAGGTGCATTGTCAGTAGTTATAAGCCACCAAAACCACTGTTCGTTCGATGGTTTGCACAAAACAAGAGTACAGTAGACTCTCAGTTAACCAGAACTCTCAAGCAACCAGAAAAAAAAAATTGAAAACTGTACTTTAAATAAAAATAAAAATGTACATGGCTCAACAAATGCCAAAAGCCAGGTTGTCATGCCACACAATTCTTACAGGCACCTGGATTTCATCCACTGTACGTCTCTGCAATTCAATTTTACCTGGAAGCACACAGGCATGATGCAGTGTTGGCGTTAAAATCCCCGGGATCAGCACCGCACCCTCCAGCCGAACGTACCTGTGTGTAAGTGAGGAGTGAAAACTGCTGCTGCTAGAACAGCCCTCGCTGACAAATATACTTAGCAGAGCTTCCTATGTGCGGCTAATCTAGGCCTCTTTTAATAGTAACTCAAATAACCAGCAACAACATTTATCCGGAATCTACCAATCCCCATGGATGCCGGTTAACTGAGAGTCTACTGTATTATGCTCTTATACAGAGCTTTTATAACTCATAGCTATCCTACCTTATGAAGTAATTATATACCGACAGTTGCTCCTCAACTGCACTGCAAGATTTTTCTTTGTTGCCATTTCTGACCCTTGAATTGAAGACATACTGCAATGCCTGCTGTTACTAAGTTGAAAGTCAAAACATTGATGACATTCACTGTGGGAACAGTTTATGGGAGTAGGTTATAGTAAAATGATGGAAGGATCAATCATGCCAAAACTGAAGTAGCTGATACATTGTGGGAGTGGGTATGTGCAGTTACCATGAACATCTGCCCAAAACCAGTATTAAGAACCCTAATATTATTGCTAAATTAGACAGTAACAGGTTCACAATCCTAGGCATAGCACTCACAATCCTAGGCATAGCACTCACAATCCTAGGCATAGAAAACATAGGTGAGATAATTGGTGTCTCTAATTTTGATTGAGGCACATTTGCTCAGATATGGAATATACTAAAATCCAAGCCTGCCGATGTACCAAGATGACCAGGGACAGTCACCACTATCCTGGGGCTACGGGCTTTAAGGGGTACCAAATGGGCTGGAAACAATGGCCCCCATTCAACTGGCCAAATTGTAATTACTGTATCCCGTAATGTAGCTTGTAAAAGTTACTGATATTCAATTGGCCTCTTCTAGCTACCCACAATCGATTTGCGAGTTACAGGGTCAAAATCCCTGCGGTTGTCAAAAACCTAACTCCGTCATATCTCCTCCTTTTCAAGCTTGCAAATGTTACCAGTGCTAAAAACGCAAAATCCATATTCAATTGCAATAATTCAACAAGCCAGCAATTGGCTTCAGACACGTAAATGCCAAATGTTTTAAAAATGTATACAAGTACTAGATAGGACTCACAAGTGGGTTAACACATGTTTGTAACACTGTAAAAGCAAATATAAACACACCACTGTACTTTGAAATACTGGGAAAGCAATGAAAGGCATTAGAATAAATTGCACAACAGTCTCAAGCTTGCAAATCTACAATAAACAATTATTTGTTTAAGTTTTATTTCTGTTATATTGATCCCAGTAATCAAGGAGTTAATACATCTCTGGCCACCCACTTGGACTAGACCAGTTTATTTATTAATTATTATTGATTTCTACATTTCTGGATTGCGAGTCTGATTGCAGGTTGATCTTCTAAAAACTAATTAATTGTATTCTAAACTCCATGTTTTACTGACATCATGATGACGGTCTCATTTACTATTGGCTCTGTCTAAATGGTAACTTACGGGTTCGCTTAATTGATCATGATCATGCCCTGAAATGCTACGTACAGGTTAATGGTTTACAGTTTTACCCTCCAGCCCTGTAGGCTTGAGTCAATTGAATACAGCCAGAATTCTAACAAATTTCTAACCCGCAGACTTACAGCCACGGGCATTGTAATCACGGGCTTGGAATTGAATGGGGGACAATGTAATAATAAATATATACACAGATACAGCAAAATAAAATAGTGCATACCCTTACTCTACTGTTTTATACATTAAGACATATCGGAATTTGCCTAGCGCTCACCAACTCGTAAAAGTAGACATAGTTGGCTCCATGTGACAAATATCAAACAAATGGTACTTTGTTACTGCGTCACCCAACATTCAGTAGCCTTATACGAGAAATAACATACATTTACAAAGCATAGTAAACAATTTATGCCATCTTTTAGCTAGCTAAGACAAGTAGTGTATCTGTAATGAATCCTATACTTAGATGTATTTTAACATGTTAAATATTGTCTTTCTTTATGTTGATGATTTAATTGATACTGTATTTGATTTTTTTTCGAAATTTGACATAAACGCCAATACGAAAAAAACTTCTGGAGCTATATTTTATATATTGTTCATTTTGGCAGGTAAATAAAACGAAATAAAAGTTAATTCTAGACTGGACATATTTCTTTGAATGTGTGCGTGGGAGCACAAGAATTCTTCATTTGCTTACGGAACCAATAGTTCTTTGACGAGTCGAGTTCACCATTCATACATTCAATTGCTCAGTGGAAATAATTCAAAAAGGTACATTAGAAATAAAGCATGACTCAATAGGAGGCATAACTGGAACCGCCTGTGTTATCCTTAATAGGCCTTCATGAATTTGCCCCACTGAGTTGTGTGTCAAGCTGACTCCGTTAACACTGTGCAGTATGTTAGTGAAAAAAACATTCACTTCTGCGTTGTGTGCATTCAACACGTCATGCATTTTCTAAAATGTTTAGTCCTTGGTCTAAACATGCCCAGTATTTGTTCTGCAGCTGACATGTACTGAAGACAATGGACCCACAACACCAGGGGATAGTTATTTGTAACAATGTATAATTGGTAAGCTGTATGAGTTGTTGTTTGTGGAAAGATTAGAAAGGTTGATACACAGCTTAACATTGCAAAATTCAATGCTAGTTTTTTAAAGAAAAATTCAACTATTTAAATAATATACAGTTGTTAAAATACTTGCTATTACAATATCCAAAGCTATCTAGATTTAAAATAATGTACACATATCTTTCTACTTATGTATCTTGTTATTTTCACCTAAAAAATCTTCAAAAAAAGTCACTTTCTTACACAAGACACAGCTAAAATTCGAATTTACTATCTCATCATATCTCTCCTCAACTACTGCAACTCTCTTCTAGTTGGTCTCCCATCACTTGTCTGTCTTCACTCCAATCCTTTTGAACGCCTATGATAGACTCATCTGCCATGCTAATTGCGATTCGGCCAATTGAATAGGGCTCTATATAAGCACATAGCATATTTTTTTACAGAAGTTTTTAGCTAATGAAGACCTTGCTTTTGGATAGAAGTTCACTAACTAAAAACTTATGTAAAAAATATGCTATGTGCTTATATAGAGCCCTATTCAATTGGCCAAATCGCAATTGAATGAGGCCCTCGGTGTCTACATCCTCTCTACTGGCTTTCCATAGCCTGCAGAATAAAATATATAACCATGACCCTAACAAAGAGTTGGGCAAGTTCGGTCCTGGAGGGCTACATACATGATGATATCCCTGCTGCACACAGGTGAGTCAATAATTTCTTCAGTCATCCTGATTGACTTACCTGTGCACAGAAAAGATATCTTCAAATCCAGGCGCGTGTGTGGCCCTCCAGGACCGAACTTGCCCACCCCTGCCCTAACATATAAAGTCCTCACCAACAGTGCACCCTCTTATATATCTGCTCTTGTCTCAAAATACTCCCCCAATCACCCTCTCCACTCTGTTAATGACCTTCTTCTATCCTCCTCTCTTATCAACTCCTCTTACTCCCTGGAACTCCTTGCCTCGCTCCACTAGACTATCCTCCTGCCTCAAATCCTTCAAACCCTCACTAAAAACTCATCTGTTTAAAGAAGCTTATCACCTCCAGCCTTAATATACTCAATGCATTGCACCTCACCAGTACCCTTAAGACTGCAAATTTGCGAATTTTCAATTTTATTAGGTGCTTTAGGGAAACCATGTGTACGTTTAATTTTAAGCTCAAAGACAAGGCCCTCCATTTTTTGCAATATATTAAAATGTGTTTTCCTGTACATAGCCCTTATTTAATGCTATGGAATATATTGCCAAATTACAAATAAAGGATAATAATAGTTGTTGTCCCATCCAAAGGAATTGTGCTCTCGCACGCCAGCATACAGAACATGTTTTTTTCCTTCAAGTGGCGATTCAAATGTAAAATCGAAGTCAGTCTATAAAAAGTTACCGTGACTGGTGCCAAATCAAAGAAAATTACCTTGTAATACAGCTGGTAGGAGACACATGTTTCTTGGCAGTGAAATGCCAAACCCTGAGCTCTTACACAGAAGGAACAGCTTGTGTAGCAGCAGCGAGCAAATACGCTGCCCAAGTGTTCACACACAGAACAGGCGCAGCACAGGTAGCGGCAGCGCCAGAAGCACTCTCCCCCCATCCCTCGCTTTTCATACACAAACACATACAAATAACATTTACAGTTGTGTAATTGTGGAGGCCAAAAAAAAAGGCAAGCTGAGAAAAAAATCGCCGCTAAGTGTTTTAAATTTCCGTAGAAGGATTAGTCGCTATGGTTCCTGTACCCCTTACCTGTGAAGCAATACGCTGTTGCTATGCTAGAAATAAGAGCACAGGATGGAGGAAATGATTTTGGTTTTACAGGCTGTATAGTGCGCAAATAAATTGTTTGTCTATGAATGGGAAAAGTACAGAAGGATATGGCTGGCTCCCAAAAAAATACATAAAGGACTACTGCACTGGGGACACAATATGGTTCTATTTGTTTATTTAATAAGTGATTAGCAGTAAACATTATTTGAAGAAAAAAAAATAATTGTAGGTTTTAGAACTTATTTTAGTATTTCAAAGACTAGGGCCTCATTCAATTGGGATTTAGCCAATTGAATAGGGCTCTAAATAAGCACATAGCATATATGTTTTTTTTACAGAAGTTTTTAGTTAGTGAACTTCTATCCAAAAGCAAGGTCTTCACTTACTAAAAACTTTTGTAAAAAAAAATATGCTATGTGCTTATATAGAGCCCTATTCAATTGGCCAATTTTCAATTGAATGAGGCCCCTAGGAGAACAGCTTCTCCCCATGCCTATCAGGTGTCAATTAACAATTAATAGGAAGTAGAGAGAAACAGTTCTCCTAGACCCTGAAACTCTACAATTCAAATTAAGTTTTAAATGATTCAATTAATGTATTTTCTTTATCCACTTCTGGATTGCTACCTTGTTGTGGTGCAGGGGCGGGTATACTTCAATGAAGCAAGATGGGCAGGTCATAGCAGAGAGGTCAGACAAATTGTGATCCACTGGAGAAGGACCTAGCAATCCACTCCAGTATCTTTACAAGATAATCTTATGGATATGCACAACCAGGCACAAAATGTGCCTGTGGTCGGCAGTACATAGAGCCAAGGAGAGTCGGACACGACTGAACGAATAAATACCAAAAATTTGCTTCAGATACTGATTTTATTGCTAATCAGTTACTAAGAAATGCAACCCTATTGTAAGACAACTACAGTGGTCCTTTAAATTAGTAGTATAATGTCTCATCTCCCTCTGGATCGCTACCTTGTGGTGGTGAAGGGGGCTTGTGTACCTCAGGTAAATAAAACTAAATAAAAGTTAATTCTAGACTGGACATATTCAAAAAGTTACATTAGGAACAAAGCATGACTCAATAGGAGCCCAAACTAGAACCGCTTGTGTTATCCTTAATAGACCTTCATGAATTTGCCTCACTGAATTGTGTGTTAAGCTGACTCCATTAATGGAGCTGTGAGCTACACCATGTTCGGTCACCCAAGATGGACAGGTCATAGCAGACAGGTAAGACAAATCGCGGTCCACTGGAGAAGGAACTGTCAACCCACTCCAGTATCTTTGCCAAGAAAACCATATGGATTTGCACAACCAGAAACACAGACAGATATGTCTGGCGTGCTGTGGTCCATATGGTCACTGAGACTCAGACACGACCGAAGGACCAAACAACAACAATAATGCCTCATATTAGTGGTTCTTTTTAAAGGAGAAATTCTACATTAAAAAAACGTGCTCTTATATGAACAAGTATACCTAAGGAAGTTCAAATATTTGAGTAAATGTGACTTTTATTGAGTGTCTGCATCTTAGAGGAGATGTGAGCTACCAAATGGAAATTAATGTAACTGCCAATCTTTAGAACTGCAGCTGTAGTTTGTTTGGCCCTTGACCCAAACAGCAAAGAATTCTGTCAGTGACAGAAATGGAATACATTTTTTTTTTCAAACCGTGGCTCCCTATTTCCTTAAATATGTAGCAGAAGCTGGTAAAATTGCAAGGTCCAATGACATCACCATATGTGATCCGCACCTATAGATAGATGGCTGAAAAGGCAGGAAAAGTATTTTTCTTTTTGAAACTGCTGTTAAATTGATTGAAGTATAATTATTTGAAATTAGGAGCCAAACCTGCTGTATATGTAAAGAGCCGCATTGTGCAGGCTGAGTGGTGTATTTCCTATATTAGCTACATTGCTATTTATTATTTATATTGAAAGATAGATCAGTGGCTGACACAGAAAATGGAAATAGAGATGAAACGTAAGTTCAAATCCTACCAGTTGCTTTTTCATAATAATTGTTATTTTTGGGTAGAGAATTAAATTGGGAACAGGTATAAATTGCAGATGGTTGGTATGAGTTGTAATAATGAGCTAAACAAAAGTACTGTGAACTCAGAAGAGCATCATTCTCATCAGAGGGTATCACTCTTGCCACTGAGCCATAAATAAATTTGGGTGAGAATTACAGGCTCCATTCCCATTATTTATGCAGATTCTTACGGGATAGCTTTGAGGACTATACAAACAAAAAATATCATTAATAATGTATAACTCAGTTCTTAAGAAGGAACAGAAGAAAGTGTGACAAGATCAGGCCTAGAAATTTTTTTTTCTCTTAAAGAAACATGGAAGGTTTCTGGATTTCACAAGGAATATACTGTATTATACCTATGTATCTCTTATCTTTTATGTACTTTATTTGGTTCTTTCCCTTTTTAAATTCGCCATAAATTCGCCAGCATTGGCAGCAGCAGTGGCGGCGACCAACTGTTAGATGGCGCTGACGATTTTCAGTGCCGATACATAGAGTAAGGTTAGGTAAACTGTTAGGGTGAGGGTTACGGTATGGGTTAGTTTAAGGGTTAGGGTAGCAAGGTTACAACGTGTCTTAAATATCGGCATCGCTGCAAAATATCCGCAGCTGCCACTGGTGGCAAATTTAAAATGGGATAGATCCTTTTAATTTATTAAAAATTGCTTAGAAGCTCTGTTTTTGTCTTGCCTAAAGTCCTCCTAACTGGTTTCTCCGCTCTGCAACTCAAGAAGGAAGACATTGTACTGCTAAGAACAGGGGTTGCAACATTCTGCAACATGCTGCTTGAGAGAGGTCACCGACAGGCTAATTTGAAACACTGCACTTCACAATCTGGCTGCATGAGCTACAGAGGGCAGTAAACATGGTATGATTTTAAGCACTTCTAAGAAAATTAAATACATAAAATTATAAAGATACATTAAAGTACATAAAATTAAAAAGATATATTATATTCCTAGTGAAATCCAGAAACCTTCCATGTCCCTTTAAATGTATGGTCTTCCTTCAAAAGTAGGTTGTTAGGGAGGTTAGGAGGCTCATGGAGGAAACACTTTCCTCCTGAACTTTCTGAAGTCATTCAATGTATGAGGATTCTTCCTTCGAGCGTGCAGGACTTTATTGCATTATCTGAGTCTTTATGTTCATGCGTCTCCCCCACTGCTCTATCATGAAATGCAAAAACAAAAGTCTTACTTGGGCTTCATCCAAAAACGGTTCTGCCGTAGTATGTACAGTAACAATATTGAATATATGTATGTGTTTGTAAATTAGAACATGGAGACGCAACAAAACATTACTGGTTCTGCCAATAATTACGATCTCTGGCACTATTAGAAAATATCCAAATCAAAATTTTTTAATTACTACTATAGAATGTAGGAGAAAATTGTGCATTTCATTATGGGCGTATGTACTGTAGGCTTTATGCTGCCCTAGATCATTCAGATTTATACCCCACACTTTCGGCTTTCTCCTTTCCTCTTCCTATACGTCATATATATATATATATATATATATAAATATATATATATACAGTGGATATAAAAAGTCTACACACCCCTGTTAAAATGTCAGGTTTCTGTGCTGTAAAAAAATGAGACAAAGATAAATAATTTCAGAACTTTTTCCACCTTTAATGTGACCTATAAATTGTACAACTCAATTGAAAAACAAACTGAAATCTTTTAGGTGGAGGGAAGAAAAAAAAAGAAAAATAATGTGGTTGCATAAGTCTCCACACCCTCTTATAACTGGGGATGTAGCTGTGTTCAGAATTAAGCAATCACATTCCAAATTGTGTTAAATAGGAGTCAGCATACACCTGCCATCATTTAAAGTGCCTCTTATTAACCCCAAATAAAGTTCAGCTGCTCTAGTTGGTCTTTCCTGAAATTTTCTTAGTCGCATTCCAAAGCAAAAGCCATGGTCCACAGAGAACTTCCAAAGCATCAGACTGTACAACTCAATTGAAAAATAAACTGAAATCTTTTAGGTAGAAGGAAGAAAAAATATAAAAATAAAGTAATATAGTTGCATAAGTATGCACACCCTTAAACTAATACTTTGTTGAAGCACCTTTTGATTTTATTACAGCACTCAGGGCCTCATTCAATTGCGATTTGGCCAATTGAATAGGGCTCTATATAAGCACATAGCATATTTTTTTACAGAAGTTTTTAGTTAGTGAACTTCTATCCAAAAGCAAGGTTTTCACTAACTAAAAACTTCTTTAAAAAAAATATGCTCTGTGCTTATTTAGAGCTTCTATTCAATTGGCCAAATAGCAATTGAATGAGGCCCTCAGTCTTTTTGGGTATGAGTTTATCAGCATGGCACATTTTGACTTGCCAAGATTTGCCCACTCTTCTTTGCAAAAACACTCCAAATCTGTCAGATTGCGAGGGCATCTCCTATGCACAGCCCTCTTCAGATCACCCCACAGATTTTCAATCGGATTCAGGTCTGGGCTCTGGCTGGGCCATTCCAAAACTTTAATCTTCTTCTGGTGAAGCCATTCCTTTGTTGATTTGGATGTATGCTTTGGGTCGTTGTCATGCTGAAAGATGAAGTTCCTCTTCATGTTCAGCTTTCTAGCAGAAGCCTGAAGGTTTTGTGCCAATATTGACTGGTATTTGGAACTGTTCATAATTCCCTCTATCTTAACTAAGGCCCCAGTTCCATCTGAAGAAAAACAGCCCCAAAGCATGATGCTGCCACCACCATGCTTCACTGTGGGTATGGTGTTCTTTTGGTGATGTGCAGTGTTGTTTTGGCGCCAAACATATCTTTTGGAATTATGGCCAAAAAGTTCAACCTTGGTTTCATCAGACCATAACACCTTTTCCCACATGCTTTTGGGAGACTTCAGGTGTGTTTTTGCAAAATGTAGCCTGGCTTGGATGTTTTTCTTCGTAAGAAAAGGCTTTTGTCTTGCCACTCTACCCCATAGCCCAGACATATGAAGAGATTTTTGTCACATGTACCACACAGCCAGTACTTGCCAGATATTCCTGCAGCTCCTTTAATGTTGCTGTAAGCCTCTTGGTAGCCTCCCAGACCAGTTTTCTTCTTGTCTTTTCATCAATTTTGGAGGTAGCTCCAGTTCTTGGTAATGTCATTGTTGTGCCATATTTTCTCTACTTGATGATGACTGTCTTCACTGTGTTACATGGTATGTCTAATGCCTTGGAAATTCTTTTGTACCCTTCTCCTGACTGATACCTTTTAACAATGAGATCCCTCTGACGCGTTGGAAGCTCTCTGTGGACCATGGCTTTTGCTGTGGGATGCGACTAAGAACATTTCAGGAAAGACCAACTAGAGCAGCTGAACTTTATTTGGGGTTAATCAGAGGCACTTTAAATGATGGCAGGTGTATGCTGACTCCTATTTAACACTATTTGGAATGTGATTGCTTAATTCTGAACACAGCTACATCCCCAGTTATAAGAGGGTGTGCAGACTTATGCAACCACATTCCTTTTCTTTTTTTTCTTTCTTCCATCTACCTAAAAGATTTCAGTTTGTTTTTCAATTGAGTTGTACAGGTTATAGGTCACATTAAAGTTGGAAAAAGTTCTGAAATTATTTATCTTTGTCTCATTTTTTTTACAGCACAGAAACCTGACATATTAACAGGGGTGTGTAGACTTTTTATATATACTGTATCTTGCCTGTCAAAAAAGACAGTGTCATATTTTATGTTCACTTGTCTGTGCTGTCGCTCTCTGTGCTGTCTCTGTGTGCCCTTCTCATGCATCCCTCTCTCTCTGTGAGCCCTCTGGCTTTCTGTGTGCTGTCTCTCTCTCTGCACCCTCTATGTGTGTGTACGCTGTCGCTCTCTCTGTGCCCTCTGTCTCTCTCTGCGCTCTGTTTCCTCTCTCCCTCCTCCCTCTGCCTCCCTTACTCTCTCTTCCTCCCTTTTCCCCTCTCTCTCTCTACTTCCCTCTCACTCCCCCTCTGACCCACTCTCCCTCGCCTTTCCTCTCTCTCCCCTCCCTCTCTCTCTGCCTGCCTCCCTATCTGCCTCCCTCACTCTCTCTCCCCCTATCATTCTCTCCCTCTCACTCTCCCTCACTCTGTCCTCTCTCTCTTCTCCTCTCTCCCTCTCTATCTGCCTCCTCCCTCTCTCTGTCCCCCCTTTGTCTCTCCGTCCCTCTCTCTCTTTCTCTCTCTCTCTCTCTCTATCTCTGTCCTCCCCTCTCTCAAATCCATCTCAGTGAATAATTAATCTGATCAATCTACTCAATCCATGGTATACGAATAAGGTCATTTTTCTTAACATGCTTTTAGACTGAAAACAATACAATTAGACCCCCAATCGATTATTCGTGGTTATTGATAATATTTGGTTATAGGAATCAGAGAACAGAGTATGCTTGGTGGGTGCATTAAAAAAAGCTGATTGATAGATTACATTTTCTAATTTAAATTTAAGATTACTATAAGAAAATTCAACTTTAATAATAATTAATTCATCAAGTACTTATTATCTATGATTTTA
Organism: Discoglossus pictus; assembly: GCA_027410445.1. NCBI lineage: Eukaryota > Metazoa > Chordata > Amphibia > Anura > Alytidae > Discoglossus > Discoglossus pictus. The sequence goes on along the minus strand of CM050167.1, from coordinate 46,287,617 downwards.
TTATACCATATTACCATATTTGGAACCTATGCGGTGTCCCTTTAAAATATTCTTAAGTCTTCTAAACTATAGATCATGCATCAAGACAACAAACTGTTGCTTTGTATAATTTAAGACTATAGGTGGTAGGAAGTTAGTTTATCAATTAAATGCTCAGGGGTGTATTTAGATTTTATGTTGTCCTAGGCCCATCCAGACATGTATACTCCCCACACCAATTAATACTCCTCCTTTCCCCATCCTATATCCAAAATCAAATGTGTATATGTATTTATGCATATGTACAGTATGAAAAAAAAGTCCAGCACTGGTCCTAGGACTGGCTGTTGAGAAACACTGCTCTAAATTTTGCTGTTAAGTTTATTACTGTTAAACCTGCACCATTGCTAAAGTCCCCGCCATGAACATCACTGTGGCACTGTCATATATATATATATATATATATATATATATATATATATATATATATATAACCTCTAGTGAATGTGGGCCATGGTGTTACCTTTCCAGATGGCCACAGACCAATAACCATAAACAGCAAGAGCATGGCTACTATTGGAAAATGGGAATTTACTATTATCAAAATCTGTGCAGATCTATGCCTGTATTAACCTAGGTCATTATAAGTACAAGGGTCTAACAACAAGGTTTAATTTATGTATTTAGTTTGTGTTTAGCAATACAAATAATTATTTAGAGAAATTAAATGCAATGTAGGTTTAAAACAAGGCATTTAGCATTGCAGCAGATGGTGCTTCTCTCCACTCCATATATATATATGGGGTGAAAGGGGTTTCCTCAGAAGGCTGTCCTAATTGGTTTCTGACTGGTGCAGGTCTTTCTTCAATAGCCACTGCAGGTAAGTATTATTATTATTATTATTATTATCTTTATTTATATCGCGCCAACATATTCCGTAGCGCTGTACAGGGGGTTAGTACATGGCAAAAAACAAACTTAACACCTTAAAGAATGGAGGGCCCTGTTTTTGAGCAGGCAGATAAATACTGTTATCAGGACAATAGATAAAGATTACTTTGAGAACAGACCCCTGGGCCTCTTCCACCCCTGGACACTGCATAGGAGGTAGTGAAAAACTGATTTGTTAAAGTCTAGACTAAACTTGAAATTTAAGAAAAAATAATAAAAGCTACATTGCATTTTCTTCTTCAAATAATGATTTTAGAGGCTCCTTCAAGACGATTAGGCTTAGTGCTTCACCTGTATTCCACTCTAAATATATACACCTCAACTGATTTAGCCATTGTAATGCACCACCGCTTTATAGCATGCTTTACTCTACTATAAGATAAATAAACAAATCCCTGGAGAGATTTCTAGCAAATCATTTACTATTCTCATGTCATGAGTTTAATTTATTCTTGAATTCATTTACAGTATTTGTCTTTACAGCTTCCAATGGCTGTCTTAATCTACCTGTAATATAATACTTATGTAGATTACTCCTAAATCTTCTGCCCCCTAACTTCATGTCATGATCTCTTGGTACAAGCTGATACACACGCCTATCAGTTAAAAGGAACTCCTATCAACATGGCTCTCACACAAAAATAGAGCTCTATTCTATTAGAAGTTTGCAAATGATTCCAACCTGTAATTTTTGTTGCAGTTGCCTTTCACTCTAAATGTTTAGATGTATTCTATTGACTCAAGCCTTTACATCCTTAAACCTAAACTTGTAAACCCTGCCTTTTTTAGACTGATTTCAGGGGGCATGATCATATGATCTGACAATATTTAAACAAGACAGTAATTTACTTCTTAGACACAGCCAATAGTAAATGAGACTGTCATCATGACATCAGTAAAACATGGAAGTTAGACGTAAACTGCAATCAGTGGCTACACATTAATTAGTACCAATAAGGAATATTTGCTGATCTGTCTCACAATCAAGCAATCTTGTGATCTATAAAATGCATTAGAGTCTCTGTTCTAGTCCATTTGGGTTTCCTTATATGTATTAACCCTGTGAGTCCCAGGATCAATATTATTTTTTAATTGCATATGTGTCAGTTTGAAACTGTTCTGCACGTAATTAAATGTCTTTCCATGCATTCCCATGCTTTTATAGTACAGTAGTGTGTGTTTAATTGCTGTTGCAGCTATAATAAGTGTTTGGAAAATCCCTTGCGAGTCCTATTTAGTACTCCTAATATTTTTGACAGAAACATGATACTTTTTTTCAGTTGCGGGTTAGACTTTATTAGCGAGCTAGCACTATGGGTCTAATAGAATATCGATTTTGTGAAACTTTAATTAGTTAGCGCTCTTAATATTCAAGCTGTGCTAAAACCAACGGAGTTCTAATACCAAACTTGCATCTTTGGCTAGCTCGTAGTGATTGTGAGCGTGGAGCTTGTAATCGGATTGCAAGTAGCTGATAGAACGTGTGGCAATATTAAGAGTGATTTTAAGTGTGTATAAATGTACAAATTGGGCAATAGAATAGGGCCCAATGTGAGACATTTACAGGGAGGGGAAGTGGAGACAGCAATAGCACCTCAGACAGACTAGATTAATCAACAAAAATAACAATGTCTTACTACAGTTTGCTTTATTGTTGGCTTTATAAGCACACATTGCTTGCATTAAGAATGGTGGACTAGATACCCCCCTCCTTTTACACATAAACTGGCACTTTCACATTTTCTGATGTTTCATATGTCTATTGTTAAAATAAGACATTACCGGCACTCAGTTTAGAAACAGCCCCTTGTTCACAACTTTGACTTGTCCAAGTGCATTAATGGTATAAGGGCGACAAATCGCACAATGAATCAAGACAACTATTCTTTTCCTGACCTCGGTGCATTGGCCAGTTCTAGCCGGGCTCTGCTAAAAGCTCTGTTCTTGAGACCATCTCCTTTTGCTTTTTGACACAATGATGTGGTAATTGCATTTGGGGGAACAGTTGGCAATGTAACAGTGGGGAACCATGGAAAAAAAGCCACAGTACAATCACAAACAATTGTATGCCAGCAGCACATTTACAGCCAATTTTCATTGTCAAGAGATTTTAACAGAACAATCATTTGAAAGCAGACTTTGCTTAAATTCATATATTTTTTTTAAATATGTACCTTTGCTATTTGAATGGTACAATTCTTTTCTTCTTTTCTGCTCTAACAATTTCACAAATTTTGTACTGGCGACTGGAATTATTTATTTCTTTTACCTCTTGTGCTGCAATGCACTTCTGATTTTTAAACTAATGGATATTTATTGTGCGCTCTACAAAAGCTATATAATTAAGCTTTTTAAAGGGCAACTTTAGTTGCCATAGAAAAGGGTTCCATTTGTTTATTTAATAACTGATTAGCAATAAAATCAGTATTTGAAGAAAATATATTAAATGTCGTTTTAAAAACTCCAGATTTATATATTGTTTGAAACAGAGTTTCTCCAAAGTAAAATATACAGGTTTGAGTCCCATTCCACATTAACTTCAGAGTAAGTTTTAGCCTAGTTTCAGTTTGTTGCAATTGCCGCCAATTAAAGAATCATTGTATTTAAAATGTACTCTTCTGAAGAGCTACACTTGACCTAAGCAGGGCCCAGTTGGTATGTACGGATAAGGGTTAAACACAATTACCTCTCACCTATCATGATTACACACAGACTACTTCTTGGGCTCAAATATAATGATTAGACACAGAATACTTCTTGGGAAGACGGAGAAGAGCGCAGAATACTTTCTGCAGACTCGACTCCCCCCCCAAAATGCCATGGTTCACCACATACCCCCTAAACCACCAGCACTACGAGCTCCATCTCTACTAATGAAGTGGAGCCCGAGCGGTGTTGAACTCGAATCCTATTGCTTCCTTACAGGTTATCTTGATCACAGCTCCTCATGTCCTTTGCATATGAGGCAACTGCAACCATGCCTAAACTTTTGCTCTTGATACCCCTCAAGCAACGGCTGTATGTTACCAGTATCTTGACTACCACTCGGATCAACGCCAAGGTAGACAGCGGGAAATGCCACTCGCCACCTGCTCCACCAACTGACGTCACTAACCATTCCAGGAATTGCTTGTGCTCCCATCTGCCGCGCCCGGCAGTGGGCTGTGATTGCAGATGAGGCAAAGCCCCTACATGGACAGATTCACCGATAGCCAATGACATCACCACGAGCAACCTTCCGATTCTCGCCACCACCTTCTCCAACCCGCAAGCAATTGGGTAGCCAGTTCCAATGTGGAATACGCCCAACCCTGCCTGCAGTCGCCAACGCTGTAGCATCCTAACCATAGACATCCAATCCTATTCCAAGAAAGGAGAGGACCAAGAGAGCCATAAACCCACAAAGGGGGAAGCAATCAGTGTGCCTTTCACACCGAAACTTCCACCATTCGCCCACTTGCTCAATCTTGGATCGTAACTGCCAAATGGTTGCCTGATTACCTTGGATCGCCCGATCAGTCACCTGAGGTTGTCATACCTTGTCTGTTTTCAAACAAACGGGAAAGAGATGGCAGCACAGAACCGCAAGGCTTCCCACATGTCACAACCTCCCCTGTACCAGTGATATACCAACTATGCATTCCAGCCCAAGAAAGTCCTCCCACCACAAAGGGGGAGCATTGTTGTGCTTGTTGCACTGCAAACTACCTCCCTTCCTCCACCTGGTCAATCTTGGCCGCTGCGTATACGGTCACATGATCACCTTGGATCCCAGGACCAATCCTCCAAGGTCGACATACCTTATCTGCTTACCAGCCGCCCTCTCCCTACCAGCTGGAAGAGTTGGCTGTACAGAACCTCAAGGCTTCACACTTGTCACAGAACTCTTTCCATCACCGTGGTATAACGCCACATAGCCACATGATCACCCTTAGGATCAAAGACCAGGCATATTTTCACACGATCACCCTTTGGATCTCACAACTAGGCACCTGAGGCCACCATGCCTTGTCTGTATACCAACCAACCTCTCGCAGCCAGCAGACCCGCGGGAAGGAGAGATGGCCGCACAGACCCCAAGACTTTCACTGAGCTCCCTCCTGAACCATGGTATCTCCGGCCCTTGGGAAAAGGCTACCAATCGCCTGCCATCCCTTTGCCGTACCTCCTGTTCCCCTTTTCCGCATTCTGTTCCATACCTCACTACGTAAGGTACTATGAGCCCGGCCTGTTTCCGGGCTGCCGCAGCTGTTACATAATGCCCCACCTTCGGGTGCACACTCGCTCTGGGTCCTGTGTTACAGAGGACCCCCAATCTTGCCGTTCCACCACTCGTGTACCAACGCATGTCTAGTGCACAAGAAACTGCTCGTCCTCACACCCTGACCAGCGGTCTGAGGTGCACGCTAGAAGCGGGTGTGTGTGTGTGTGTGTGTGGGGGGGGGGGGGGGTATTAACCCATTCTGAGAGCTATCTCTTTTGGCTCACTTGTGTCCTTCCCAGGGAGAAATATTCTGTAGTGTATCAGTCTGGTCTCACTTAAACGAGTGACCCAGCCCTGAACTACCAGGCAATGCTACCTTGGCAGGAGAAACAGCAAACCCCAGCTTGGTACCTACGGTTCATTACAACATAAACTGCTCCCATCACCATCTGCCACCGAGCATCGCCTCAATCTAATAGGACCACTGATGCCTCCCCACAGTGGGTAAAAACCTTGGCGAATTATACAACATCCCAGATAATAACACCCCCAAGAGGGGATACCACTCAACCCGACCCTCCGATCTAAACCACAACTGTATTTGCCGGAATCGAATGCCAAATTCCCACCATATTGGAGGAGAATATACACCGAACGTTGAATTGATCATTGAACCCTAACCCAGCCAGCATACCAAAATAACCCCGTGGACGTACATAAATGACCCCACGAGACTGAGGGAATTAGGTTCCTATAACTAACACCAGACGGACCGCCTAGAACTGGAACTTAGCCAGGAAACTGATAACAAGCTGCAACCGTCCGCACAAGCATAACTACTATAAAACCTGACAGGAACATAACTATTAGAAAACCTAACTAGCAGGCCCATGACAACTACAATACATGAATTACACCTGCAAACACTCAATGGCCTAGTGTCAATAAGGCCTGATTAGTAAGCCATGGAACCAAACATGAACCTTGGCATTGCCCCAAACTAAGGAGACACCATACAGAGGAATTGGCGCTATGACTCCAACGGCCTCTCCGCCCCCACGTTACCATGCCCCTAGGACCACCCCTGATAACCTGACCCTGATATAGGCTTATGGCCTATTTGCCAGGCGGCTCCATAAGGATGATAAACTGACCATGCTTAAGCAATCTAATAGAAGCACAGTACCTGGTGCAGTTGTAGCATACAAACCGTAACCTGCAATTGGAGAAACCAACTGCCACCGCAAGAATAACATACTATCTGTAACCCGTAAATGCAGTTAGACCCGCAATATTGGCAATAAAATGGGGGGAAATGGTGTTAGGTGTACCATCAATAGACCCACCTAATCAGACTCACTGATAACCTATGAGATCAATTTATTGCTGGTGATAACCGTAGTACTCGGAGTAATATATATAACCGAACTCCCCTAAACTGAATAACATATCACCGAGAAAAATGCTACTATACAGTGCTATGTCCTGCTTACGTTCGTTGCAGCTCCCCAGACAGCCTGGGGTTAAATGCAGCATGAGAGAGCAGTAAGGGGCCAGTGACATCACCATGAGTAACAGCCCACCGCAACTGGCAACGATAACGTACATGGCGTCACTCAGTCATGTACGACTCTCTGTGACCTACGGCCCGCACCATGCTGATCCATTTTTGCCTTCACTGCAGCTCCTAGACAGCATGGATTACTGCCGTATGAGACAGCAGGAAGGAGGGGCGCAAAATGGCACGCACAGGGTCTCCCTGAACACCCACAGCATTACTCCATATATGTAAAAACACCCCATTACCCTAAAAAAAGAGACAGTCTTATAGCAAACTATAGGGATTGATAGTGAGACTTAGATGTTCACATGAAACTGATCTGCCAAGCATGGGCCCAAGGACCTATGCCATCACCTGGATAACTTGCCAAAGCGCAGGCACTACCCTGTCACTCAGGCCCGCAAACGATTGAAGACGCCGCCGGGACCGCCCACACACACGCTCCGGCACATGACCACGGGGGACCTAGCATCCCCATAATTCACGCCTATAGAGGGCCGCACAACCCATACCACGCAGGTGCCCCGCTGTCAGGCTGCAAAGAAGCCCTCCGGCGACGCAACCAAGCAGCGCAGGCACAATACCCCAGGTCCCGCCGGGTATCCGGGCCTACCAGCTCTGCGCCGGAACACCCGCTGCTAGCTCTCAGCGTTTCTAGTACTCTTTCCACTGGGTGCGCGAGGGCAGCCCAGGAGACCACGCTGCATCAGGAAAGAGAGCTGTGCTGGGAGACAGGCAGCACCTTCCTCCTTAGTGTCCCCAGCACTGCACGCCTTATATTCCCTCCACTGGGTGATCCAAACCCAGCACCCTGGAGGCCACATAGCCCATAAGAAGGAAATGCACCTGCAGCTACATCTTCCCTCATGGCTAGCTGGGGGACTACTGATACAATTGGCGGCAAAACCAGCTTATAAATGGCTCCACCTCCCCCAGCTAGACACCTACTTACATACCCAGGTCAAGGGGCCCTCCTTCCAACCCCAGCAGGCTGGGGTGGCCTCCAGGCCATTTTAAACATTTTCAGAACAAAAAAAGCCTTTAATGTACTACCTTTTATATGCAGCTATACTACATTGAAATTTACCTGTTTGTTTTTTTAATTTAATCAAGATTCTGAAGCAGGAGGAGACTTTGAATGACAGCTTCTATCTAGAAATGTGACAGGTAAAACTTCCAGTGCTTTCTACACAAATAATGGAAAACTCTTTAGTCTATAAGGGCCTACCATCTTGAGAAAGTAACAGCTCAGAAAAAAATAAATGCATGTAAATGTTAACATTTTGATTTCTAAAACAGTTTTGCCTATTATCAAGTTTATTCAAAAGAACATCTACAAAACATGGGGTTCTTTTAATACTCTTTGAGAATTAGAATTGAATATATAAATTGTATATATATATATATATATATATATATATATATATATATATATATATATATATATATATATATAATTTCTGTGGTATACCCCATCCCACAGAATCTAATGCACATTACCAGAACCAACCTCACACTGACGAGAGGCATTAACCTCGAAACAGTTCTATCTGTGAGTGAGTTTCTGGCTTGTGCCATAACACTTTACTAAAAAGCTGTTTAATACAGTGAGCATATGCTTCAACGGAGCCATGTATAAAATGGTAATTTGGATTCAAAGAGTAAAGTACATTGCATCTCATCTGCATGCCCCGCATATATATATATATATATATATATATATATATTACAATCTTTAAGATCAATTTATTTCCTCTAAACACAGGCATAGTCTAATAATATCAGCCCTATGTAACACCTATACTGCAGAACACATTTCTAGAGAAGGTCAGAGATTGGAAATCTTTACCGACGAGGCAGCAGATCTAGTTTGCTGATGTGCATCTGTCAGACCTCCTGGCAGCCTCCAGTAATGTGTGACAGGGATAAGCAGAGATTGTCACACCTACACTGGCAGGTTTGATCATATTCAGTTCTCTGACACTTTCCCCATCAGTTCACTTTTGCTGTAAATACATCCAGCAGCACAGAATTAGTGAAGTTATGTCTGCCTGCTGAGAGCATGTGTGTTTGAAGGGGAATAGTGAGGAGGGTGGGGGGACTTTGTCTGCCAACTGCCGCGTCTCTTTTGCTCACTTTTATACCTTTTTTCTTTCCAACACTTTCAATATTCCATTTGATTGCACTTTCTACTTTATATAGCTATATACGGATATATATGAATGTGTGTGTGTATATATATATATATATATATATATATATATATATCACATATTATAATTGTCAAACTATGAGATGTCATCACGCTTTGCGTGGTGCGTACGACTTTGGCGCCCATCGCTTGCGAGCCTCGTAAATTAACTCGGAGCACTTAGGCGATGAGCACCAAAGCAAGGCGAGCCGTTAAGGCATTACAACTCACAGCACTTGGGCAATGAGCTCCAAGGGTGCTCATCGCCTGCGAGCCTCGCGTAGCACTTGTGCGTGTGCTTATATAAAGCCATAACCAATTGCCTGATTCGCAATTTAATAAGGCTGTTAGGCTGCAAGCAGTTGACGAACGCACGACTTAGAAAAAAAAACATTGCGAGACGCAGGACTTAGAAAAAATTTAATACGAGACACGGGACTTAGAAAAAAAAATACAAGGAAGGAAAAATACGAAGTTAACGGCGGAACCGCAAAAATCAAAATACCCGAAAAAAAATTAAATAAAAAAAACATCACACACAGCACGGGGCAACAGCCAGGACGTCTGGAAGTGAGGTGGAAAGCAAATTTAAATTGATTTTAAAGAGTTTCGGCACTCGAAAATCGTCTAAGCAAGAAAAAAAATGGTGGCCCAAAAAAATGAAAACATGGCTACACGACCCTGGACCACGCAACACACTGCCAACCGCGTACCACTTTCACACATGAACAAAATACACTACTACAAACAACGGTAACTTACACTCCGAACTTGCACATCACAACATTACAGTAGCAACTTACACAAATAAAAAAATCTCCACAGGCCAGCAACAGTCCAACTGGACATTATATGCTGCGGGAAAATGAAAAAAGATTGTTAGCTCTTCAGCCTATTTATTGATGGATATATTAATCACAAATAGGAAAAGTATATGAATTCATTAAGTAACTAATGACAGCCTTAGAGAAAGTCCATGAGGATGGACGAAACGGCCCGTTGGCACTTTTATCAGTAGTCATAGAGGACAGAGACCACTGGAGGACCAATCTAACATAGTGAATTGATGGGACAAGCCATGTTGTTACACATGAAGCATAGCAATTGAACAGCAAGTATACTAAGTGTGGCAACGTTTTGCCAATACACTATACTGTTATACTGTTATATGTTATCTGCAGCTTCTATTATCATTCATTACCTTTTAAAGTCACAGTGTTCCTAATATCTTTGATATTGTTATTTACATATATATTGATACCTCCAGTTTATTTATGATCTCTGTTTTACTCTATATTTTGTTTTTACATTAGTTTTCCGATGATTATCAGTATATCCTGACTTTTTCAGGTATATCAGTTTATTCTGATATATGAGGATTTAATACTTCATTCATCTATTATTTTTGAATACGTTAACCCTTTATTTAGGGTACCTCTCATGACCAGATCTCTATATTGGTGATGATACTGATCTATCCTCATTCTTATATCATATAGTATTTATTTATTCTATATTGTGCACCAATTTTTATAACTTTTAAGCGGCGCTATTTCCGGATTAAAATATCCCATTAAAGTTATTTATATTGTTTAGATAATAGCGGTGTCAAAAACACAAAGGGTATAATAAGATACAGATCATACCCTTTTCTTCTATTTAAGTAACTAATGAATTGATTATTATTTACAAAAATATAAACATATGTATCTGTCTTTGTGATGAGCGCAGAGGCTGCTCAGAGGAGCAAAACTACACCAGAGGAGAGGCTCGCAATGAGCGTTGATGGTCCTCACAGTGCAAAAAAATTCACATTGTGTGGCAAACAGCATGGCCATGGCTTCAAATTTTATTGACCGTAATTTTCTGACGGGCAAGTCGCTAGTATATATATATATATATATATATATATATATATATATATATATATATACACAAAGGGAGATAGGTATTTATATATTAAAAAGATAATTACACTATAGTTGCCTTTTATAGAATTACATGTTTTTGAGGTTTGCCAAGCTTCTCAGTCTAATATAAATGCTAGTCAAATGCTAGTCAAATAAAATATTATTTTTTTCCAGCTTCGGTGATTTTCAATCGTTAAAAAAGACAAAATATGCCTAAAATGTACTTGCAACCTCACTCACAGGCTCCCTGGCTCTCCCTCTGTGCTGTGTGTGAGTTTTTAAATATATTTGAGTCATATTTGTGTGTTTTTGCTGTCTTTTTCATTTTGGTGGTTCGGCCGTTAAAAGTCATATTTTTGCGAACCTTGCAGTCCATCATACGGGCCGTAATTTTGCGTCCGTCGCAAAATCCAGGGGCCTTGCGACAAGGCCTCATTGCAGCTAAGTCCCGCGTGTCTCGGGATGAGCGCCAGCTAAGTCCTGTGTGTCCACTCCTGCAATGAGCGCCTTCGGTGCTCATTGCAGCCTAAGTCCCACGTGCTTCAACTGCTCAATGAGCGACTTTGTCGATCATTGCAGCCTAAGTCCCGCATGCCTCAACTGCTCGCCTTGCAGTGCAATGAGCGCCTTCGGCGCTCATTGCAGCCTAAGTCCTGCATGCCTCAACTGCTCGCCTCGCCTTAAGTACACCTACAGATAGAAGTATCACGGAATAGAGACATTTATCTGCATATATAAACATGTTTCAATGTACTGCACTGCATCTTCAGGCAGCCTGTTGCCCCATGAAGATGTGCTGCCCTAGACCTGGGCATTATGGGCCTAGGCAGAAACACTCCCCTGACGTTTTGCAGTATTAAAAAAACATCATATAAGAAAGTCCAGGTGTAGTCTGTAAGCCACCCTGAATTGATGTATAGTAACTAATGAGATGAGTTTACTTCATTATTATATGCAAACTTTTTCACATTTTGAGAGGTTCCTTCACATCTTGGCAATATTGTAAGTTTGTGTGTTTTCAGTCTTGCAGGGTACTTTAGGAAATGTACTATGCACACTAGATTCAAGCTCAAAAACAGGGTCCTCCATTCTTTGCAATGTGTTGTTATTGCTTTTGCCTTATACTTATCCCATCTATAGCGCTACGGAAAAGCTAACATGTGACAAAGCTAATGTGATTTGTCACCTCCGAATGTTTGCCTGTTGAATCTAGCACACACAGATATATAAATTGATAAGACATTTTGGGAATTTAAGATGTCTCACTGAACTAGTGAGAAACAAGTGAGAAAGTTCTTATCTCCTGGAATATAGCCTATTGGCCCCAATTCAGGTCAAAGTAAGTACAAGGGTCTAACTGGGTGTGAAGGGCTGCAATGGCAAGTTTCCCCATAGGAAATAGAGTACATTGCACACAGTGATACAAATCACAGCCTGCAATGCTTACCGAATCTCATACTTAGGCCCTCATTCAATTGCAATTTGGCCAATTGAATAGGGGTCTAAATAAGCACATAACATATTTTTTTAAAGAAGTTTTTACTTAGTAAACATCTATCCAAAAGCAAGGTTTTCACTAACTAAAAACTTATTTTAAAAAAAAATATGTTATGTGCTTATTTAGAGCACTATTCAATTGGCCAAATCGCAATTGAATGAGGGCCTTGGTGTATAATTTCTAAATAACCTCCGATATTACATACCATAGAAGATACAGGAAAAATGGAACACCTGCTTGAGTTGCTTGGGAAAACTATCTCGAATTTCAGTGTAGTTAATGTCACTGTAAAGTTTTATTTTTACAAGTTAAAATAAAGAGATACTATAATCATAAGATAGCAGTAATATGCTACTTTATATATTTGTAACATAAGGAAACAGGAGAAGGAAAGCTTTAAAAGAAAATAAGCTAAAACATTTTTTTTGCCTTTTTTTTGCAAAGTCACATATTTATTTCTAAAACAAATAAACAACAGTGAATATTTTATGCCATATATGCCCGTCCAGACGTTTTTCGTTATTGAACTTCTATCTAAAAGCAAGGTCTTCACTAACGAAAAAGGTCTGTAAAAAAATATGCTATGTGCTTATATAGAGCCCTATTCAATTGGCCAAATCACATTTGAATGAGGCCCTAGGATGGGAGTAAAGAACAGTATATGAGCTGTAATGCAGCTGCCACTCTATATCAGTTGTAGATTACAAAGGAGTGCAAATGCGGCCACGAGCCGATATGTTTTTATAGGACTTCTACAGCCTCTGGTAAATTTAAATTGTGTTGCAAGTTGCTTTTGTACATATTATCTCTCTAGAGTCCATGGCAGTTAGATTGATGCTTTGCTTTGTCTGGGTTCAGTACAGCTATAATAATAACCTTGGCAATGTTGCCTTCTAGTAATTCTCAGTAAAATATTAATATTAACCCAATTTGCACAACACACAGTTATCCCCAAAATGTTTGCCCTCATTACCTCTGTCTGCTCTGCATGTCTGACATACACAGGTAAATTGTTATTAAAGGAAGTTAAAAGACATCCTCTGTTATTCTATAGAGCAGCGGCTCCCAAACTTCTCCTCAAAACCCACCAGACAGGCCATGATTTCAGTTTAACACTGCTTGAATACAGATGAGGCAATTAGTGTGTTGAATGCTAACTGTTATGCCCGTGTTAGCACAGTGTTAAAGGTATATGTAAGTGAGCTGTATTATGAATGCATGTGATAGAGGAGAATTAGTAGTGTATGAAAACATATTATATAGAAAAGTTCAGTTTACTTAAAAAGTTATTTGCACAAAAGTCAAACCCAGCTGTTGACACCCACAGGAAGCTTACATAAGCCGGGTACATACAGGAAATGCAGCAGGGTACATATTTTGACCTCTCTGGTACAGAGCACAGGAAGTAACTGTTGCAGATCTTGTACTGAGCACGCCAGAAGACACTGAGGTCAAGAATGATACAATGTATTAGCCTGATTTTGAATTTGAATGTTATGCTAATTTTGGTGGGGTTTTCTAGGGGCATACACCATCAAATGCAAATGCCAAAAAAAAACAGGAAATTTTGCTAAGTTTAAGGTAAGCTAATTAATGCTTATTTTGGGATATTTTAATGCAAAAAAAAAATGTTTTATACACTCCAAATTTTCCTCTATCAGATGCATCCATAATCCAGCTCACTTACATATCCCTTTAAATCATAGTCATGGCTGGTGAGTCTTGAGGAGAGGTTTGGGTACCACTGCTTGTCAAGCCTTCATACTGAGACACACAAACCGGATTAATTAAAGATCCACTTACATGAGACACACAAACTGGATTAATTAAAGGTCCACTTAAGTACCAAGTTCATGATTTTATACTTTTTTCCTGCTGAGGGGCTAGTAATACATTACTGGCCCTTCTTGTTGGTAAAAGGGTTAAAGATAATTTTTAAACATTAGAAAAATAGTGATATACAGCCTTATTAAATTGCAATTTGGCCAATTATTATTATGGTTGAGATACTGGAGTGGGTTACCAGCTCCTTCTTCAGTGGGCCACAGCATACAGCTCCTGGTATTCCTAGGTGGTTTCCCATCCAAATACTGACCAGGGTTAACCCTGCTTGGCTTCAGGGTTGTGTGACCTCTTGGTTACCTGACTAGAACCAAACCCAGATCATGATGTGGAAAGCACTGATTCCTAACCACTGGACCATCAGGGAACCCAAATTAGTGTTCAATTCATACAGCTACATTCCTACATATTGTCTGGCATTGACAATTTTGCATCTAATGCAGTATATTCTTTGCTAGGGCCCTCAATTAAAATAAAACACAACTTTACCCTCTTCCAGATGCAGCATAGACAAGATAAGAGACAGAGTCAGGTAGGAGGATCCTGAAAATAAACTTCTGCCTATGAAATACAAGATTCAAGGGGAAGTTTTAATTTTGTATACATTTCTTTGAGACGTTTACTTTGCTCCTTTTATGATAGTATGCTGTGTCTCTTCGTTATCTTATTTGTTAAATATCAAATTAAGCACATATACTCACTCCATCCCACATGCTTCATTTTCATTTATTTCATATAGATTGTATCTAGGTTTATTCCTGATGGAGATTATCTGTTAGTGACAACCGAGCAGAATTTTCTCACCCCACACTCACCTCGAGCAGAAAGCTTCTTAGTGTTAATGATTTTTGCTGCATACTCTTGACCAGATAAAACTTTCACGCATCTTCGGACAATAGAGAAAGCTCCCCTAGGAAGGAAGAGATGGGATGGTCAATACTGTATTGAACCTGTAGGAAAAGCTTCCTAGAAGGCAGCTCAGCATGCAGAACAGAAATAATGACACAAGTAATTATGGATGTTTAGCATGTATCAGATAATGAGACGATAAGCTGCTTGTCTACGGGCTGTACAAGGCTGCGCCATGAACAGAGAATGTCATGGAAAACAAGCACTTCATTAAAAACATGAGGGATGCTTAAAGGATGACAGTAATTCAGGAAAAACTTTACATGTGAAATATGTAGCAAATTAACAACATTAGCAGCGTGTGTAGGCCAAGAGCATTTTTAGAGAAAATCTTATTTTTGAAGACTCAGTCTATTTATAGAATATTTTATCTTATCAGGCTTCAACACATCCTCCTAGCTTTGAGCCTTTGGAATTTGATGTCTACCCACTTTAATTACATATGCTTTTTGAAGCACACCTCTAACACACACAACCTTCACCACAGTATCATGGATGGCTCAACAGGCTCTAACATACACAACCTTCACAACAGTATCATGGATGGCTCAACAGGCTCTAACATACACAACCTTCACAACAGTATCATGGATGGCTCAACGGGCTCTAACACACACAACCTTCACCACAGTATCATGGATGGCTCAACAGTCTCTATCATACACAACCTTCACCACAGTATCATGGATGGCTCAACAGGCTCTAACATACACAACCTTCACAACAGTATCATGGATGGCTCAACAGGCTCTAACATACACAACCTTCACAACAGTATCATGGATGGCTCAACGGGCTCTAACACACACAACCTTCACCACAGTATCATGGATGGCTCAACAGTCTCTAACATACACAACCTTCACCACAGTATCATGGATGGCTCAACAGGCTCTAACATACACAACCTTCACAACAGTATCATGGATGGCTCAACAGGCTCTAACATACACAACCTTCACAACAGTATCATGGATGGCTCAACGGGCTCTAACACACACAACCTTCACCACAGTATCATGGATGGCTCAACAGTCTCTAACATACACAACCTTCACCACAGTATCATGGATGACTAAACAGGCTCTAACACACAACCTTCACCACACTATAACAGATGACTCAACACGCTCTAACATACACAACCTTCACCACAGTATCAACACAGTCTAACAAACACAACCTTCACCACAGTATCATGGATGACTCAACAGTCTCTAACATACACAACCTTTACCACAGTATCATGGATGACTCAACCCACTCTAACCAACACATCCTTCACCACAGTATCATAGATGACTCAACACGCTCTAACATACACAACCTTCACCACAGTATCATCGATGACTAAACATGCTCTAACACCCACAACCTTCACCACAATATCATGGATGGCTCAACAGGTTCTAACACACACAACCTTCACCACAGTATCATGGGTGCTACAACCCACTCTAACACACAAAACCTTCACCATAATATCATGGATGACTAAACAAGCTCTAACAAATACAACCTTCACTACAGTATAACAGATGACTCAACAAGCTCTAACATACACAACCTTCACCACAGTATAATCGATGACTAAACAGGATCTAACACACACAACCTTCACCACAGTATCATGGGTCCCACAACTGCTCTAAAACACAAACCTTCACCACAGTATCATGGATGACTCAACACACACAACCTTCACCACAATATCATGGATGACTAAACACGCTCTAACACACACAACCTTCACCCCAATATCATGAATGACTAAACATGCTCTAACAAACACAACCTTTACCACAGTATAACAGATGACTCAACACACTATAACATACAACTTTCACCACAGTATCATGGGTGCCACAACCCGCTCTAAAACACACAACCTTCACCACAGTATCATGGATGCCTCAACACACACAACCTTCCACACAATATCATGGATGAGTAAACACGCTCTAACATACACAATCTTCACCACAATATCATGGATGACTCAACCTGCTCTAACACACATAACCTTCACCACAGTATCATCGATGACTCTACAGGTTCTAACACACACAACCTTCACCACAGTATCTTCAATGACTCTACAGGTTCTAACACACACAACCTTCACCACAGTATCGTGGGTGCCACAACCTGCTCTAACACACACAACCTTCCACACAATATCATGGATGAGTAAACACGCTCTAACATACACAATCTTCACCACAATATCATGGATGACTAAATATGCTCTAACAAAAACAACCTTCACCACAGTATCATCGATGACTCTACAGGTTCTAACACACACAACCTTCACCACAGTATCTTCAATGACTCTACAGGTTCTAACACACACAACCTTCACCACAGTATCGTGGGTGCCACAACCTGCTCTAACACACACAACCTTCACCACAATATCATGGATGACTAAACACACTCTAACAAACACAACCTTCACCACAGTATAACAGATGACTCAACACGCTCTAACATACACAACCTTCACCACAGTATTATTGATGACTAAACAGGATCTATCACACACAACCTTCACCACAGTATCATGGGTGCCACAACAGGCTCTAACACACACAACTTTCACCACAGTATCATGGATGACTAAGCATGCTCTAACACACATAACCTTCAACACAGTATCATGGATGATATCTTTTTTATTATTTTTTCTAGTTTTATTAAGTTTTTATTCTGTAGTCTGAGCCACCATTTTTGTTTCTGCTCATCTACATCTACAAGTAAGAATGGACATTGAAAGCAGGGTGCATTTAACCACTTCAACTAAAATGTGGCAATTCTTCAAGCTAGTGCATTTTATGTAAGACTAATGGAAATATTATCAGCCTTAAAGTGACCTTGCAGTTGGTATTTTGGCTCAATGAAGCAACTCAAAAAAGACAATGACGGCACACAGTCCCTGGACTGGCTGTTAAGAGAAATTGATCTGAAGCTTTAAGCTTCCTAAAGAAAATATTTTACTGTGTTTTTAACACTAGGAAGACAAGTCTAAATGCTTCATTCCCCCCTGCCAGTTATCCTCTATAGTGAGATTCTCGTGGTGACATTTCAGCTAAGGGAATCAACATCCAATTTTGTGATCCATGATTGGAAATGGATGGGGCATTCATCTAATACTCACTGCAGAGAATAAAAGTCAGAAAATATAGGAAGAAGTTAGCCCCTGGCTTCCTTATTGTGCAACTTTAAGGTAACTTTTTCTAGTTGTGTATTACAAAATGTAATCATTCAAAACAGTTGGAATTCATAAAGCCTGCCCAGTTTTACACTTTAAGGTAAAAGGAGGAGCAAAAAAAAAAACTTTTGTGGCAATTTAATGTAATCTTTCCGCTGCTCACTCATTTGATTATACAAATAAAATATGCTACAACTGTTAAAACATACTCATTTAATGGATGATGGGATTTGTGGCTTCAGTGTGAATGTAATCTTATTTCTGGATATGTATTAAAATAGATTGAATGTATCGCTTCAGCTGTAGTACTGTAGAGTATCAAACCCAAATGACTAGCTGTTTGCGTTCCAAGACAATGAGTGCCAAGTTCTTCCTCGAAAACCAAAGCAATAGTCTGTGCCAAATATATCATTATATAAAGAAACCCCATGCTATAGAATGTCAGCCCAAACAGCTTCAGTTAATAATATAATACAGAAACTCAAACCAGTAGAATTAATTTTAGCATCTAATGTTACCTCAAGGGAAACTGTACTAAAGTGAGCAAGACCCAGAACTTCACCTCAAACATAACTCAGTGTGCCAAAAACAGGACATAATTCACCAAGGAATATCATTCTATAGAGTGCTGTATATAGAGTAGGGCTGAAGGGAATAGTATGATATACAATTTGTGTCAAATTTAAAGCAAACCCAAAGGAAAACACAGAGAAGAATAAGGAAACTATACATGGTGGCAAGTCGAAATTTATAAATAGGAGAAATGGACATTAAACTAGAAAGTTAGCCTCGGCTGAACAAAGTGGAAGAGAGTAGAGTTTTGACCTGGTTAAGAACAGGGATTATAATGATTAAACTCATTTGGGGATTGGTAGTCAGGGATGGAGTATAGAAAGTTATTTAGGGAGGAATTCTCCCGCCCCATGGTCAGTTGAGAGCAGGTCTAATAGGAGGAATTTTCATCCCTCCCAGATAAGTTGGGGCACAATTTTATTGGTAAGGAGTATGGGATATGGTGTGTTTAAGTTCATGCATTCTGTCACAGCTGGGGTATGGGGGGGGGGGGGGGGTTGTTTGCCCTTAATTTTGGAAATCTATGGTCTATGGTATGGAGATGGAGGTTAGCCTTCTCGGGGCATGAGGTACTCTTTGAGGTACCCAACTCCACTGGTTCTTGTTTTGGTTATAACCTAATGTTAAGGTTAACATTAATAAATAAGCTGTGTTTGCCCTTAATTTTGGAAATATATGGTCTATGGTATGGAGATGGAGGTTAGCCTTCTTGGGGCATGAGGTACAATTTGAGGTACCCAACTCCACTGGTTTTGGAAATATAGGGTCTATGGTATGGAGATGGAGGTTAGCCTTCTCGGGGCATGAGGTACCCTTTGATGTACCCAACTCCACTGGTTCTTGTTTTGGTTAAAACCTAATGTTAAGGTTAACATTAATAAATGAGCTGTGGCCTTATTACCCAAACGTATATCTGTGTCCGTGTATTATTAGGATATGGGGTAGTGGCTTATGATAATCCTTAAGGTTGACTATACCAAGGTCAACTATCTCAGCAGTTGTGGGTAAACAGACATATTGTCTGTGCCAATACTGTATACCCATGCAGATGATGCCTTGTAGGGTCTACAGAGTAAAGTTTGTTCTTAAAGCTCTAATACAACAGAAAGTTTGCAGTTTTCTTATTTACACCCATTCCACCAACATCCAAATATTTGCAGTTGATTTAGCATACCTCTCACGATCTTAAATGGAGAAACAGGGTGAATTATAGCTGAACAAAGGTGCACTATTTGGTAGTGTTACGTCCATTCTGTACGAAGTTTTAGACTTATACAAAATTAATATGTGAACATTGTTCCACATACTGTATATTTATATTCTGTAGAACTGATATTCTATGTTTGTCCTAGACTTTGAGAGAAAACAAAAGGAGGGACGGTCCGTACAAAGAGGAGCAGTTAGGAGATATGATTTAGTAATACATTCTCTCCCAAGAGGATCGGAACTAATAGAAATACAATATTCTAACCTTTCAAATACAAAACAATATTATCAGGACAAAGAGGAAATGCAACAAAATAGAAAACCATATGTGTAAGAATGTATGTGCATGTTCTTGGAAATGAAAGAGTTTTATAATTAAACATTTCTCATGTTACCTTGGTAACCATGAACGAGATAAAAGCCTCTTGAACAAATTTGCATAATTTTTGGCTTTGTGCACCTTTACAAAGAATTATCATTTCCAGTTGTACCTTTTAAAAGCTTTTTTTTTTGCCATCTATGAAGTCTAATGTGATGAATAGCTCATTATAACATTTAAATGTTCAGAATAATGTGTTCTGGAGGTCTTTTAAATATCCTAGGCTTGTTGCTTTGGAATTAAGCTATAACGAGCTGTGTGACCCACAGGAGCCAGAATTAAATATAAAGGGGACAGGTTTTGCAGCAGTTTGAGATAAGTGGCACAATGATTTGCACGGATATATTAGGGCAGTGTTTACCAAACTGAATTTGTCTTGTGACAAGGAGTTCTGAAAGAAAATTACTGGGGTCAAGGCAGAAGGCAGACGTGTAGCAATCTGGTAAGGCTGCTTGCAGAAGGTCACTGCAGGTAGCAAATTGATGAGGAGTCTGTGACACAATTGAAATTGGCTGATCAAGCAGTAAAATAGCTCACCCATGGAACATTAAAAATCTTCCTTGGACTGGACACTCAGACTGGTACCTCACTAGCTTGGAGATACACTCACCAAAAACAATGGAACCACTAGATGATGTAGAGCACAACATCAATAGATTGCAGGGGTAGGTGCACAAATCCTGCCAAAATTAGGGATTGGGTTTAGATTCTAGTTAAGGTCAAAAGACTACTGTGGTCAGTTCTTTCAACATTTTTGAATAACTAAACTTCATAGTTAGCAAAATGTTATTAGGGAAAAACACCCACTTTAACAATTTTCAATTTTATATATGAAATTGTTCTTTACTGAATAGCTTCATTTTCTTTACTAGTTTGCTTCTTGCAGCTTCTCTATGCCATTTTAACCTACCAAGCTTTGCTTTAGTTCTAATGAGAGCAATGTCATTTGCAACTGCCATATTCCCATTGTGCAGATAAACACCTCTGCATTCAAAGACTCTTCTCACTACAGAAAGCTGATTACTGGAAATTAAAATGGTAGATTACATAGCATATGGGTATAATTGCATATAAAAGTAATACATTAGATGCTTTATTATTTGCATTTTCCAATATCGTTTTTCAAAAATGAATATTTTACATTTTCAACCCCAGTGATCCTTTAAGATTATTGCTGGATTTGGAGTTATAGGGAAGCAAGCACGTATCACTGTCTTAGGCATAAGGAACAGAAATGGGCAATTTATACATAATGAT
The DNA here is from genome assembly GCA_027410445.1 of Discoglossus pictus. NCBI lineage: Eukaryota > Metazoa > Chordata > Amphibia > Anura > Alytidae > Discoglossus > Discoglossus pictus. The sequence continues at coordinate 46,265,943 of CM050167.1, read as the reverse complement.
TCTGAATACCTGACAAGATTCAGACTGTTGTTGAGGAATATGGTTGACAGTTTCTTGTAAGCATTTAGAGATTTGGGATTCTAGATTGTCTGTTTTAGTTAATAACAACACTGTACCTTCAGTTTCACATTTTCAGTAGCTATACTGTCCCATCACATGGAAACATTTCTGGAACATATGTCTTGGTCTTCTCTCACCTAAGAGGCCTTAAAGCCTGGAACTCTTGGTGCCATATGTACATGACCCATGCATGATCCATTCAGGCTAGTTGATGGAATGACTGACACAACAACTTGAGTTGGGAGAAACAACGGGCCACAGCTTTATTTTAACACAATGTAAACAAACAACCGTAACTTATTCAGACTAATTTAGTCCTTTCCTTCCGGGGGAGGAGCCCGGCCACGAACAGTGACCTCACGCTTTGAGCCCTGCCCAAAGCCCCAATGCTTATCTTTAAGCACGCCCTGTGAGGTGGGGCCATCGCCCCCTTAGGCCAGTGGGCCGGGCAACTCACCTCCCGCCGCACAGACATAAATTAACAAAAAACAACATACAATAGCCACTTCTCCGAATTCTTTAACCAAAAATATATATATTAATTTCAATATTTCTTATTTATATTATATACACTTTTTTTTTTTTTTTTTTAAAAGAATAAACCATAACATCTGTTAACAACAAATTACAGGGTGGGTGGGTGGGATTCCAGTCGGGAGACCGCGCTGCTGTGTTCAATGGCGCGAAACGGGCTTCCGACACGCCCCCCGACGCTCCTGATTGGCTGATAGCCTCACAGGCTCCGCTGGGTCACGTGACGCTACAGGCTGACCCAGGGAGCCTGTGCAGCCTCCGCGTCGTTCATGACCCATGCATGATCCATTCAGGCTAGTTGATGGAATGACTGACACAACAACTTGAGTTGGGAGAAACAACGGGCCACAGCTTTATTTTAACACAATGTAAACAAACAACCGTAACTTATTCAGATGACTAATTTAGTCCTTTCCTTCCGGGGGAGGAGCCCGGCCACGAACAGTGACCTCACGCTTTGAGCCCTGCCCAAAGCCCCAATGCTTATCTTTAAGCACGCCCTGTGAGGTGGGGCCATCGCCCCCTTAGGCCAGTGGGCCGGGCAACTCACCTCCCGCCACGGAGCATGCGAGGGACGCCTCCCGAGGCTGCGATCCCCCCCTGCTGGACATTAAAGCCAAAGCCCGCAAAACACTCTCCCTAAACTCCAACATCATCAACTCGTACCCTATTTCCGTAAGATGAACCTTATCCTTTGCGAAAAAATCATCTGCGCCGACCGGTTCGAAATCTTTATACCGGATGGCCGAGAAACCTTGTTTTCTCACAAAGCTCGCAATCTGCTGGTTTATCTTCTGTCTAGCCTTATCTAAGCATACTGGGTCGCGCGCGTTACGCCATGATCTTCTCTTGATCATCTCAGACCAGATAAGGAACGTGCCAGGGAACTTCTTCACCCATTTCTCAATGTCTCGTCTCATCACCTTTAGCATTCGTCTCATGGGAACTGTCCCCAAATCGTTCCCGCCGGCATGAAGAATGATAAGACTGGGCTGCCCGTAACGCTGCGCGTACGTTTCCAAGAGGCCGTCGAGCTGCGCCCATCGCAGACCCCGAATACCACACCATCTTACGCGTAAGTCCGTAACAGGAAAGCCCAGTTGTGCCTTTTCTTCGGTAACTGCGGCTAACCTATGGGCCCAGTACACGTAGGAATGGCCCACAATCCATAGTTGCTTCTGTTCCCCTGAAAGTAGAAAGCAACACCATTAGACCACTGCATTTGGCCGAACATAGGAACCACCTCCCGATGCGCTTTACTGCCGCGTCGGGCAACCCCAACCTAGCCGCTTCAGTGGCAGCTCCAATCCGAAAGGAGTGTGTCCCAAAGTCGGACTGCTTGAAACCGAGCCGATGCAGTGCGCTTTTTAAAACTCTTTTAAACTGATACACAGACAGTGCCGTTCCATCTGCGTGGACCAGCAGCGAACACCGTCCCACCGGTCGCTGCTTAAGGTACTCCACTACACATGCATATGGGCAACACTCTGTGCCAACCTGATGCAGAACCACTTCTCTTCCTTTACCCACTTGGTCGGTCTTTGACCTCCGCAACCACAATACCACCGTACCTTCCCTGAGGCAGGTATCCACCAATTGCAGACCCCCAGAACCGTGTCTACTGTTCGCGACTAACTCCCCTATCCTAAGCGCTCCGAAGAACGCCAGGGAAAAAGCTGTTCGGAAAAGTAGAGATTCAAAGGGATCCCTGCAAACCACCACCAATTCCTGAGCCAATCTCAGCAACAGCGCAAATGTTATTGGCCGCCTACTATCTGGCCTTTGCGCACCGCTGAACATTCCGCGCACCACTTTGCGCACTAGAAACTCCTTAGTAAGGTCCCTCTGCCCAGCAAGCTTAAACATAAAAGCAAGCGCCGTGACCTGTCTCCCTACTACGGGTTTTGATTCGCCTTGCTCGGCGCACCGCAGCAGGTACCAAAGCAAGATCCCTACGCTCTTGTCCTCCGTCGTGGCACCACCTGCCAGTGCCACTAGGCTATCCCATTTAGCCCACACGCGTCTATAAGCGTTCAACGTCGCTGGGGCAACAGACTGTCTCACGAGTCTCGTTACCTGACAGCTCCAATCTCCCAGAGCTCCTCGGGGATGAGCTCCCCCAGGGCGTTCGCACGAGGAGCCAGCGCCCTGAAACGATCCTCCTGAAACCGAGAGAGGACGTAAGCAATTCCGTTATTCACCTTTGTCACGTGTCTTGCTTGAAACCATATGTTCAAGTGAAGGCAACATAGCACAAGATGCCTAAGCAATCTAATCACTGGTACGGATGCCGCCGTGATGTTGTTCACGGCTTCAACCAACCCCTTATTACCCGAATGGAAAATGACTCGCCTGTCCCTGAAACAAGGACCCCATAAGTGCACTGCTACCACCATAGGAAACAGCTCCAGGAATGTAGGGTTCAGCAGTAAACCCGCCTCTTCCCATTCCTCCGGCCATGCCGCAGCGAACCATCTCCCTTGGAGATACGCCCCACAACCGATCGGTCCAGAACCATCGGTGTGCAGGTCTAGCTCTGCGCTGGTGGTGCCCTCCTTTTGAAAGACCACCCGCCCGTTAAAGTCTGCAAGGAACATCGCCCATACCTCTGCATCGTCACGCATGGCCTTAGAGACTGTTAGGAAATGATGCGGCTTCGCAATCCCTACCGTAGCCAGAGACATCCGTCTACAGAATATCCGCCCCATGGGGATAATTCTGCACGCGAAATTCAACTTCCCCAATATTGATTGCAGCCGCCGCAGGGTCACCCTCCGTGCGCCCCGCAGCGCCGTAATCTCGGCTTGCATGTCCTCCACCTTCTCTAAGGGAAGACTGCACTCCATTTTGCAGGAGTCAATCCGAATCCCCAGAAAAGTCAATTGTTCCGTAGGGCCCTCCGTCTTGTCATGGGCCAATGGTACCCCGAATTCTGTACAGATTTCGGTGAACACCTCCAGCATAAAACGGCAAGCGTCGTTTCTCGCTGGGCCAACAAAAAGGAAGTCATCCAGGTAATGGGTAACACTCTTGTACCCCGCCTCGATGCTCACAACCCACTGTAAAAATTTGCTGAAAGCCTCGAAGTAAGCACAGGATATCGAGCATCCCATGGGTAAACATAAGTCAATGAAGTAACTTCCGTCTACGAAGCACCCCAGCAACCGATGGCTTGTCGGGTGCACGGGGAGCAATCTGAATGCTGCCTCGATGTCCACTTTTGCCATAAGGGCCCCCTGGCCCTTCCTCCTCACCAGATCGACCGCCCGGTCAAATGACTCGTAAGACACAGTAGCCTGGTCTCTTGATATGCCATCGTTTACCGAACGGCCTCTGGGGTATGAGAGATGCTGGATCAATCTAAATTTACCCTTCTCCTTCTTGGGGACCACCCCAAGAGGAGACACAACTAAACCCTGGATGGGCGGGGCCGCAAATGGCCCGGCCATCCTCCCCAATTTTACTACATTAAGCACCTTAGCTTTGGCTACCCCTGGGAAATCCCTAGCCGACTTCAGGTTTGGGACAAGAAAACCTTGAATGTCGACCCCACATGGAATCCGGAATCCTTCTCGGAACCCGTCCTCCAATAGGCGCGCCGCTTCGGCGGTGCCTGCCAATTTACCGTAGCGCTTTAGCCACGGCAGCATGGCGGGGAGGCGAATGGGCGTCTTGCCCCTTTGCAGGAGGCTCGCCCCTGCATCCCTCTTTGGGTCTACTGCATCTAGACAGGGGGTGTTCACCTCCGCAGTTTGAGCATGCATGCTTAAACCTGCAGTTAGGCGCCCATCTGCAGACCCCCTCGTTGTACGAAAAACAGGTCTTAAGACCTGCTCCTGAGGCGTGGGTGGGGCCCTTACCTCCACCGGCCCCGCTCCGAAAGGGCGTCGTGACTCTCATGGGTGTCATGATGTTTAGCCAATACGCCACCGCTTTGTCGCTCCACGCCATACTTGGCCTTGAGGCCAAGTATTGCCGGAATTCCTCATCGTACCGCCACCAGGCTGTACCCCCATAAACCTTGTGAGCATTCCGAATTTCGTCTATGTAGACGAACAATCCCGAACTCTGTTCAGGGTGCCGCTCACACAGTACGCAAGCCCAAATAGAAAATGCTTGCAGCCAGGTATCAAACGTCCTGGGTAGCCTAGCAAAGGATTTCCCCTCCCTGGGGCCCCCTCTCGGCCAGGTCTGTTTGCCTAGACATAGGGAGAAGGGAAAACAACTCTATAAACTCCCTCCTCCAGATCTTTTCCTTTACTTCCTGTGGAAGGTGTGCACCTAAATTATCCAACGAGCAGAGGACTATGGGCCTCATGGCTGCGTCGGTAACCCCCACAGTGTTATTCCCAACTGCTGCTATTGCG